>PUFA01000326.1:620000-1199229 GCA_003508835.1 Eonycteris spelaea
AAAGCTTATTATTTACAAAAATAGAAAAGCTGATTCTAAAATTTATACAGAATTGAAAATGATCTAAAATAGCCAAAACAACATTTAAAAAGAGAAAAGGTGGAGGACTTAAACCAATTTCAAAATTCATTATAAAACTACAGTAGTTTGTGAAATTCTGAAGTAAAACAGAGAAGAAACAGGAAAAAAACTTAATAACCTTGGGTTTGCAAAGATTGCTTAAATAAAACACTAAAAATATGAACAATAAAAGAAAAATATCAATACATAGAAATTCATCAAATTAAAATTTTTCTTCTTTTAAAAATACATAAGAAGATGAAAAAGCCAAGTCCCAGACTGGGAGAAAATAGTTTTGAACATTTATCTAGCAAAGAACTTTTATCTTGAATATACAAATAACTTTTACTAGTTCTTTATAAAAAGAAAGAAAACCCAGTTTTAAAAACTAGGCAAAAGATGTGACATGCACTTCACCAAATACATTATTCAGATGACAAATAAGTACATGAAAAGATAAACAACCCCATACAAGTTAAAATACAATAAAATATACTGGCTAGAATGTCTAAAACTTAAACAGGCTGAACATATCAAGTGTTGGCAAGAATGTCAAACAACTGGAATGTTTCTGCACTACTAGTGAGAAAAGGTGAAAAATTATACAACCATTTGAAAAAGACTGGAAATTTCTTTAAAAGTGCAACATATACTTACCATATGGCCAGTCATCCCACTCTTAAGAGAAATGGAAGCTTTCTTTTGTCAAATTAAATATTTGTTTGGTTTAAATTTTTTTTTCAATTACAGTTAACATTGAATATTATTATTAGTTTCAGTTGGACAGCGTAGTGGCTAGACATTTACATAACTTAACAAAGTGATCCTCCTGGTAAGTCTAGTACCCATCTGACGCTACATATAGTTATTACAATATTACTGACTATATACCTTATGCTGTGCTTTACATCCTCTTAACTGTTTTGTAACTGCCAATTTATACTTCTTAATCCCTTCACCTTTTTCATCCAACCCCAAATCTCCCTCCCATCTGACAACTGTCAGTTTGTCAAACCAAATACTTGTACACAAATAATCACAAGTTTTATTTGCAAAAGCCAATAACTATAAGAATTTGAAAGTAATAAAGTAGTGTTTATATTTATAATGTATATAGTTAGAAAATCAAAGAAAAGTTTTGAAGGAGTAAGAGAGCTCATAAAGATTTCTAGATTGACATACGAAAATCAATAGTATTCCTCTACATCAAAATAACTATTAGAAAATATTGTGGACAAAGATAATAGTCTGTTAACAAAACTAAAAGTTATTTAAGATAAATCTAACAAGATATTTTCAATACATTTGTGGAGAAAAATTATAAAATATTATTTAAGAAACAAAAGACAATCTGAATAGAGGTACAGACCTTGTTAAACTATTTGAAAACTTCCAAAAGATGATAATCCGTTAAAAAAAAAAAGTTCCATAAGATAATGGTCTACAAATTCAACATAATTCCATTCAAATACCAACAAAAAATTTTGTGGAGTTTTAAAAAATATGCTAGAACCCATTTAGAGAATTAAGGGCCAAGAGTAACCAAGTAAATCAGAAGAAGAACAAGAGGGAAAATTTGTCTTCTATATATTAAAACCCATTATAAAACTATAGCAATTAAAACAGAATGATATTGCTTCAAAGAAACAAGACAATAGTAGAGAGAAATCTGAGAAAGAGATATATGCATAGATAAAATTTCTTTTTCTTTTTTATTAAAATAAAACTTTCTAAAATGATAGAAATGGTATGTAAATCAGAGGGAAAAGGAGGCATATTTAATATATAGTTTGGGGACAACTGGGGAAGGATTAATCGCAATTACTATGTCTTCACATACAGGGAAAAATATTTGCTATTCATATGACTAACAAATGCTTGGTACAGATGCTTGGCATACAGAATATACAAAAATAATACAAATTAATAATAAAATACAACCTGAAAAAAAATAGCCCCAAAATATGAAATGTCATTTCACATCACACACAAGGAGGTCTATTGATCAATATATGTCAGATAAATGTTCTATTTTATTAATAATTATGGAACTAATCTTTTAAACAATTTCGCATCAGATCAGCAAAAATTGTGAATTTCATCAATACCAGTGTTACCAAGCAAGCACGTGGGGACTGGGAACTCTCATACACTGCTGCTGGGACAGTAAACTAGTTTAATCTTTTTGGGGAGTAATTTGGCAACATTAAGTAATGCTGAAGCCACTCACAGCCCATGACTAAGGATACAAATCATAGACTGAGAAATAGTGTGAATTTCAGATCTTTTAGTGGGAATCAGACTGGTATGTTGCTAACTTTGTATTTTAATCTCTTTCCAAAAGCACTTCTCAAAGAGGATAGAGAGGGAGAGGAAGAAGGAAAAACAGATGGAAGGAAAGAAGGAATGTAGGAAAGAAGGGAGGGGTGGATGGAGGGAAGAAGGGAGATTTTAAAAAGGAGAAAAATGAAAAGAGAAAGTGTGGGTCCTTCACATAAAAGTACTATAGCCAATTGTTTTTAAAACTGCTGGTCTCAGCAGTTTGTATCAAAATCAATTTAGTACAATACAACTAGCATCTTTTAAAAATGTTTAGGGATGGGTTTTCTATCATATATTGTTTATTTTTACCTTTTATCACACTTAGCAAGAGTATTATTTTGTGAAAATTTGATTTCGGATGTATGTGTGCATATACTGATTTGTAACATAAAATTTACTTATTTCTGAGCATTGTAGACAAAAAAAAAGTTCAGAAAACATTACTATAAGATGCCACTGTGAGTCATTCACGTATAGAAAGAAAGGTGCCTACCAGAAAACCTGTCTTCCTTTACAGAGTGATGACCCACGGAGGTGGAACCCCAGCCAGTGGGGTACCATCCACACAATGCTCTCATCCACTGAGCTAGTTAAACAGTGCTGAACAAGGGGATTGATTAGAGAAGTTTGTGTGGTCACCAGAGTATAGCTCACATTACTGGGAAAATGAGCAGGCAGGTGTCTGACTGATGTCAGCGTGTCAGGAAAACCATTTGGAAAGTGATGAACCTGGAACCCATCTGCACTTAGGAAATAAGTATTGTAGATAAGTTATTCCTTGATGGTATCAGTCCACTTTGCTTTTACAGCAAAGAGAGGCAATACATCCTAACAACAACAATGTTTTCCAATTGGGCAGCATTTGCATGAAGGCTGAAATAGACCAAAGAGAAGACATTCCCCTTCCTTATTCCTAGCTTGCAGTATATCTAGACCAGGGCATGTTGCATATTGTTCTGTCCTTAAAATCCAGAAGAGGTTGCATAAAAGTGAGAGGCAATTATGATTATCAATAAGATTGAGACAAGGTCCTATGAAGTCTGATTAAAGTGCATGGACCTTTTAACTTTGAGAATAAGTACTGAAGAGGATTAAATGGGCATGTATAAAATCCAGAATGGCTTAGCACTCACTCATTGAGTTCTAGAGTCATAGTTCTTCTCACCAGCATTACAAGGAAAATAACGGTCTACTTTATCAACATGGGCTCAACAAAACCTTATCTAAAAGATGATACAGAAATGCAGTACTTCAAAAAGGGTCTTGAAGAATTCATGAGTGATAAATCTATCCTTGGTTAATAACGGAAACTAGAGCTATTTGAGACACATTCCTAAAGATATGTATGATACATTATTTTCTTTGGTGACTCTTTGGGGAAAAACCCTGGCTTGATAAACCTCGTTGGTTAACCTCATAAGATGCTTCTAAAGCCCTTAATATATGACAAGAGAACCATTCATACCAAGCACATCAATCCACTAAATAACCAAAACCCACTACTTTTCTTGAAGGAGAAGAGTGGCAATCTCATCCTTGTTCTGCCTCGACTCTAGCAGTACTGAGAGCCCTTCTCATTGCTCTCCTTTCCCTTCCCCCAACAAATTCCCAACGGCCTACCAAGACCAGATGTGAAAAGACATGAGACACAGATGCAAACATAAATTCTTCTCTCCCTGACAGTGATTGCTCAGCCATGCAAGCCCCCACCTGTGTCAAATGCATGGTTCACTCAGAAAAATCAAGGACACATGGTGCTGACACTGTTCAGGTTCCAGAAAGGAAGCTGGAATCACAGTAATGCCTGTATGACTGTCACAGTGCCCAGTCAGGTGGTTGTGGCTCAAGGAAAAAGTGGGTTTGCTTGTGTGACTTTCTTGTCAGAGTCTGACTAGAAGGCAGCTAGGGGAGGTAAAGGTTGGATATAAAATAAAGTGAAGGAAGGTAACAATACTGACCTGAAGTCAGGGAGATGGGAGGTCAGGTACTGATTCCATCATAACTGCATGGCTTGAGGTCAATCACTTGACCTCTTTAGACCTCACTTTCTCCACTATTAAAGGACAGAATAGGAAGGTTCTGGCCACCACATGACTCCATGATTCAGCCTGTGACTACCATCAGAAAAAAAAAAAAAAACATTTAAAATTTTTAAATGCTGCAGTGTAAAAGCCAGTGTATGTGTGCCAACTCTGGTTAAATTGTTCCTGGACAGGAGATACACTATCCAGAAAATTTTATTGGATATTTCTCACAGGTACTGTCAGTGCTCTTGTCCCATGGTATTAGTCCTGTTACCTGGCTTGCTTCTCCCAGTCCTTCATCCTCAGTCTCCACTCTCAGTGAGATGAGCAGCTCCCCAACTGATCTCCCTGTATCTTCTAGTGACGTCACAGAAAGCAACTCTGATTGTCCCAAGACAATGCTGTTTGGAGAACAGAGTGATCCTGATACCACTTTCTGCATAGTCTCCCACTTTGTCCCTAATTTGTCTGGTGTTGAGTTTGGAGCAAAGCCTCGGAAGAGAACCAACAAAATAAGGACTTGTCAAGCAACCCAAGCATTCACAATCCATCTCAACAGCGAAAAAAATTTAAAAATAAAATAATAAAATTAATGAATCTTTGTTTTTTAAAGAATAAATCCAATTAGTTGTCAAACAACTTTTCCCCAGACTCTAACTATAGAAAAACTAAATTGTTTTCAGGATTTTGTATCAAGAAAATTGGGTTCTTAATTCTCCAAATAATATGGTTAGAATCAGTGCTAAGATTAACATACCTCTTTTTATTCTCTGATTAATGCAAATGCCACCCAAACAGCCAGTCAACAATAGAATTACACAATGAAAATTTAATGATGATAATGATGATGTCATTTATTGAGCAATTACTCATGTACTCTTATAAGCACTTTACGTGTACTAACTTATTTGTCATCTCCCCAGCCTATGAAATAGCTACTATTATCATCCTCATTTCATAAGATGAGTAAAGTTTGAGGCTCAGAGAGATTAAGCAACTTGTTTAAGATAACACACAGCTAGTAAGTGGTAAAGTTATGTTTCTAATACAATGGCTCCAGGAAGTTTCTTTGCCTTTGGTGTTACTTATTTCTGTCTGGTACATACCTATTAATTAAGTATTTATTGAGCTCTTTCTATGTGCTAGGCACTTGCCTCATAAAGCATTTTTTTTTTCTGAGAGAGAAATTAAGCAAATGATTACGCAAATAAGCATTTAAATTATAATTATAATTAGTGCTATAAAGAAGCTCTGAGTGCTTCTTGGAGAAACCAAGACAGACAGAAATGATCTCTGCCACAAGGTCAGGGAAGGCTTGCTGAGAAAGGGATGTTTAAGCTGAGAGTTGAAGAATAAAAAGGAGAGGAGGCATGTGCCACATCAAGGAACAGGATGTTCAGGATAAAGGCCCTGAGTCAGGAACTAACTCAACATTTCAAAAACCAAAAGGATGAGATGGTGAAGTCAAGTGAAATGGAAATGAGAGGAGAGTGGGGTGTGTGAACAATTGCTCAGACCTTAATGAGCCAAAATACATTTTTGGCTCTTTATCCTAAGAGCTCTTGGTAGTGCTGTCGGCTATTCTTCAGCAGCCCTTCCACATTTTCTCTCTCCTTTCCTCACCCTGCTCTAGGCCCCCACATAGACCTCTAGCCGAATGGTCTATATCAATAATCTCCATTATTCTTTGGCTTCCAGTTGGGTTCAGGCCATGGGAATCACATGCAGATGATGACAGAAGAGGCAAGGAGTGAGGTCAGGTTATCTACTTCCTGCTCCCTTCATGCAGGTTGCCATCATATTCCTCTACGCAAGGCCATAGGTTTTGTTAAGTGGCAAAATCCTTTGACCAAGCAGTCTTTCTCAATCTTTTTTTTTTCATAATCACCTCCACTAAGGAATCTTTTAAGACATTTTATTTTCCTAATCACTTCCCAGTGAAATCTGTTTATATGTGAACGTATGTGTCGATGTATTCTATGTATACCTATGCCGTATACATAAAAAAGTAAATTTTTCTCTACAATCCCCCAACCAATTTTCTCCCTCTTGGAAGTGATGTCATCCCTATTGAGAATGCCTGAGTTATAGCTGCTCACATTGATACTTCAGCCTAGGGGTGGCGATGTCTCCCAGTGTTGCTTTCCTGGGGGTGTACCACTATTCCTTGCTGATTTCCCTGACCTCTGCTCATACTCTTGAAAATAATCCCTGTATTGAACTCCCTGCTTACCCTTTTAGTGAGTCATCTTCTTCCTACCAGAATACTGACTGGTACAGCAGTCATTTAAATCTCTAAGGAGAAGAATAGTCAAATTTGTACTTAAAAACCTGTTGGTATTGTGTGAAGAATACACTGAAATGGGGTGGGAGTCAGTGACCAATTCCAAGGCCATTAACATAGCGACAGTGGCAGGCAATAGCAATTTAGTTACTGGGATAGATTTTTTTCAATTTTATACAAATGATTGGTGTCATTACATTAAACACAAATCTCTGTGTCAATACCAATAGTAATGGCCACCTTATGAGAGGATCTGCCAATTCATATTATCACATAGGTGTTTGTGAAACTTACAAGGAGTATGAGGAAGGAAGGAAAGAAATTTCTTCACCATTTGAGAGTCATACACAAAAAATGCCTAAGTTTGATTCTGTCTTGATGCAGTGTCATAGACCAAATAGATCCTCAAGTTCCTTAGGGCTCTAAGTCAGTCATTGTGGGAGTCACAATTAACTGAATGCTCTAGTACTCTACTAGGCAGTTTAAACATATAATCTCAGTAATCACTCCAATAGCCCCGTGGAACTTGTCATTTCTCCAGAGATGAGTAAACCAAGGTTCAAAAAATTAGGTAACATACCTAAAGTGTTGTTAGGTGCTTTTCATAATTTAAAAGTTTAACTCATTTTATCTAGCAAACAATACTGAACTCAACATGATCCTACCTATAAAAAGAACATAGTTGGCAAATAAATTTCATTCCTCATTCCAACTCCATCTGATTGGAAGTAACTGCCTAGAGCACTATATTGAGAATTCTGAGATGAACCAGGCAAAGTGGGAAAGATTGATATAATTGATTAGTGATGTCTGTCACAGAGAAGAGAGTAGGAAATAGGGGTATATGTGCCACTTATCTTTTATCCCTCACAGACTTCTGCTATCCAAGGGAATATAAAAGTCAATAGCCCCTACCTCATGCTCACCCCCCACCCCTGTCAGGCTGCAATTAGCACTAACAGTTCTCAGGGTGCAAGGTCTACCTGAAAGTGTTATGCTATATATTTTATAACAGGATTTATTTCTATTTATTCCACAGCTTGATACAATGAGCCCATAAAATAATGTGTGGAAACAATCCTCTTTCATTACCTGTCATGTACTCAGTATGTTGACATTTCCAAAACTCAATGAACTATTTTCACATCATATCACTGGGCCAAGGAGATATGAACTAAATTCTCTGGCATCCTTCCTGCCATCATCCCTGCATAGGTTCCAAGGTCTTTCATAAAATAAAGATTGGAAAGAGAAGCACTCAAATTCACTGTTACCCAGGCAAGCACTCTAGGATTCTAGAGAGTGGTAATTTTTTTTTTCTGGACATGAAACCATAGATAAAATAGAACAGAACCACCAGCTCCCCTACTAGAGATGGCAATTGAGAATGGAAATCACAAACGTTTCATTTAAGCTAAATTAAATAATCTATGAACAGATCTAATAAGTCATGGGACATTCGTTCAACAAAGGTGTGATGAAGACAGGGTAATATGACACAGAATATCCACCTCAGGTAGCAACTGGGGCAACAGGTCATTCACAAACAGAAAGAAAGCAGGAGCAATGACAAGACTACACCTGATTCCTGGGCAGTTAAGTTACAGCAACCAGAGAAAATGAGTGAGTTCATAGGTGGAAAGGATCGCAGTGGTCTGTGCAGATTTCAGGGGGCTTTACAGAGGGAACAAGGGCTGCTCTGAGGGTGAATGGATGTTGAGTTTGTTCTGCTAAGATAACTTTACTACAAAATGCCTTCCAAATCTCAAAATGTATTATATGAACTAAACCTACAGTGATCAATGAGTTCATAAAACATTAGGACTTGGACTAACTACAATAAAATGAGTATAGCACAATACCTACTTCAGAGGCTGATGCAAATGATGAAAGGAACTAATGCAGTGCCTACAACCTGGTAATCACTCAATAAACATTAGCTATTTACCATTACTCCTGGTTATAAGATTTGAAAGCAGATGATATTCACAATGATGATTATCTAACTCTTAATGATATTAACAAATATTGGAGTAACTCAAATTACTAAATATTCTGTCTTCAACCGTATTTTCTCTTTTCTTCTTCGCAACTGCTCTATGCAGATAGGTATTACTATCCTCATTCTACAGATGAAAAAAGCGAAGCTCAAAGAGTTTAAGTGGACTCAAGCCTGGGTCTCTCTGCTGCCAGAGCCTTTTTTGTTAATTACCACTTGATGGAAAATGAGGGCATCATTAATTTATGCACCCCCAGCCCTGACTCCTAGTGGGTTATTTCTCCACACTGTTTAAATTTTACCTGGATAGCCCAAGCATGATTTAAAGTGCCTATCTTGGTCTTCTAGACTATTTCTAACCAATTCCAGACTCACCTGGTGGTCAAGAGCAGTAAAGCCAGATCTCAAATTCTGTCTCTGTCCTTTAGTAACTGTCTGAGTTTGGGTAAGTGACTAAATGTTTCACTGCCTCAGTTTCCTTATCTCTAAAGAGAAGAACAACAGTAATAATGAGAGCATCCACATCAGAGCATGCTGAGAAAAGGGTACATTGTTTAGGTGTAACCATTCTGAGACTACTTTTTCTGAAGGGTGGAGACTCCTCTCTGAGGCAGCCACACCTGTCCCCAGTATCCCCTTCCTGACCCCTACACCCCATTTATTCACC
The DNA here is from genome assembly GCA_003508835.1 of Eonycteris spelaea. NCBI lineage: Eukaryota > Metazoa > Chordata > Mammalia > Chiroptera > Pteropodidae > Eonycteris > Eonycteris spelaea. Next base: position 629,357 of record PUFA01000326.1, read on the forward strand.
TTATCTCCAACTTCAGCTCCCCTCCACCCACAAGTCACCCAGGGAGCCCCACATCCCTCCCACCTGGGAGCTCTGTGCCAAATACTCGCAACTCCTGCAGGCTTAGGTACAATTGTCCTTTGTGGTACGCTGTCCCCATGCCACTGGGGCTGTCTCTCCTCCTCAGTGAGGTGGAAAGTCTGGAACAACCACAACAACAAATATACAACAAATCCTTCAGCCTCTTAGTCACATTTCTTATCTGTTTCATTTATTCCACAATCCTGGATATTTTTGGTTTCTGATCTTTGCCTTGGTCCCTCCAACTTTACTACTTTCCTGTAACCTGGTTCAGTGGCTTTCCTCTTCTCCTGGATGAGTTGCGCTTCATTCTTTGTTTGCTCAACTCTCCCTTACTTCTGACTTTGTCTCTCTAAGGTGAGGGTACCAGAGACACTGAGCTGGTGAGCAGTGTAGGCACTTGACAGGACTGGGTTGGGGGATCACAATTTCTCACATTCGTATAGCTGTGAGCACCAAGGCCCAGACTGGAGTGAAGCAGAGAAGACTGTGCAAGTACAGGGTCAGCTCCATCTTTATTTAAAATGTTGATAATGTGATCAAAATAAGTTATTTGCATTAATTTTAATATTTAAAAATCTTATGTTGAAATATATTTAGCTGGATAATTTGGGGACACCCTCTTAAATTTTGCAACTGGGGAGCTTGGCATCTCATTTGCCTCATCCTGGTCCTCCTATGTACTACAAGCCTTGTAAACATAAACAGGTGACTGCACTTCCCATCTGTAAAATGGGCATCAAACCTCTCCCTTCAAAGGTTACTCTCAGGGCTTAATGAGGCAACACATCTGAAAACTTAGCACAGTGCCAACAGCATTGACAGTGGTCCAGAAATGCAGAAGTGGAACCATGTTCCACCTCATATTTAGATTATTTTTAGAAGATTCCTTTGCAGGCTTCTCTCCCTCCCTCACTCAACCTCCCCTCAAGCGTACCTCACCCCAAGAATCACTCTAGCAATCCAGCAACATGCCAACAGAACTGAAGACTTTCCAAATGTAAATTTCTAAATGTTTTAATATTAACCGAAATCACTGTGCATGTGATGCATATGGCAGTCTGCAAAGGTAACTCCCCTGTACCCCCAAAATAGATTCTGTAACTTTAATTTTTAATCCATATCTTGAAAAATAAATTACCATTAAAATCACTGTGTGGAAAATTATTTGAAACTAAAAAGATAACAACAATGGTAGCCAAAGGATAGTCCTAAAAGGACTATAAAAAAGACCTTACCATTTGGACATGGCCGTGGAGGTGGAGGATTGCAGGAAGGGAGGGGAAGTGAATCCCAGAACATCTATCATCTTGGGAATAGTAAAGGCAGTTCAACTATCAGCTTTCAATGTAACTATCCTCCAAAACTGGAGAGAGGCCATCACAGGAAGGCCTTTCACCTGTCAGTCAGCTGAGATAGTTTTCAACTATTGTTTCCCACTACTTCCCCACTTGAAGGGAAGTTTAATCCATATGTTTCTGATTCATTTACACCTAACTTGTCACAATGTTATACTGAGAGAGTCAGGAGAATTCCAATCTTTCTTTCATTTTCTTGTTCTGCCTCTTAACATCCCACCTCCCTCACTGCGTGGACCTGGACTCTTCCTTTGGCTAGCCATAAATCACCTCCACTCCAAAGGCTGCAGTTGAATTCCCTGCTCCCAACTCAGGATATTTCTATGGGTTTGCAGTTTGGCAAACACAGGTTCTTTCATCCCTATAAAATGGAAATCCAAACATATCTTTTGTAGAAACCCCACACCTATCGACCCCCTCCTGCTCCCCGCTGCCCTGCTACAGCCATCAGACTGATATGAAATAAAACAGATGTGCTCAAAAAGGCACCGTGCTCACTTGTCCTCTCCCACTCCACCACCTCCAGCACCCATGGCCAGCTTAGTGACCTCCACGATGCTGTTGAGCAAACACTGGAGCTCAGGGCTTCACCGTTGCTGGCTTCTGCTGGAGCTCCACGGGCTGCACAATGCCTTGCTTAGGTCGCAGAGTCAGATGACTGCTGCCAAGAGGTTAAAAAAAAGTTCAGCCCCAAAGCTCTTTGAGTAGTTGAAATAGGAGGGTCAAGGGTAAAAAAAAAAAACAAAAAACAAAAACAATAAGAACACATTCAAATGGACATTTTAAAGCCTGCAATTCATGGCAGTCAGAGCTCATCTACTCAGCTAATATCTTCATTAAAACTAATTGAGTGTGTGTGTGTGTGTGTGTGTGTGTGTGTGTGTGTGTTTGCTTTTCAAATCTGTTCTCAAAGACCCATTAACATATCACACACATACCCTTCCACGAATAAGTTATCAGTTTCATGGTTTAACCATTAAATTGGGAAAAAACAAGTCATTTGTAAACCCAATACAATTCATAAGTTCCCAGTTATAAAGTAATCCCTGATATCCACTCCAAAGCCCCAGGGACAGCTCAGCACAACCAGTTTTTGGTGATCTGGTGATGAAAGATATATTATTGAAATCCAGGAAACCTTGGGAAAAAAATGTATAGCAAAACTATCTAAATTGAAATGAAATGCAGATTGCTTGGCTGCCAGCAGAAGTTTCTTTCTTCCTTCCTTTTTTTTCCCCCAAAACAATTCCACATAAATGTCTTAAGGCTTAGGACATGCAATTAAAAGATTTATATGTAGACTAGGAGCAAAACAATTGCATGGGTTTCAGGGTCTGTGGCATTTTTGAGATGGATTGAGGAGGCTTGTGGAGGACACAGACTGACATATGACCCATTCCCTCTGCCCCACCAGCCAGGCCGTTCTTTGGGTGCCACTCTCAGAACTTATTTTCCCAAGCTGTCTAAGCCTGTCCTGCTCTCCCATATGACTAGAATTACTAGAATGTCCACCATGTACGGTCGTTGGTGAAAGCTACCTCGTCCTGAGTGACATTTTTCATTAAGCAACACCATTTGAGGCATGTTTGGGGAAAGAAACCCTATGGGAAAGTTGAATAGCTTAAGAAGACAAAAGAGGCTCTGTCTGGCAAAATGATACAGTTATTGTAGGATTTCACACTTTCAGCTCAACTCCCAAGTCCTTCTGCAAGGCAGACTTACAATCGCAGCCTGACGGTTCCTCTTCTAACTCAGACAGGAAGGTCTCCATATTCAAGAATTTCACTTACAATCACAGAACTTTGCCTGTGAAGGGGACATGGACTCGTGTCTAATGGCTACCAGAGAAGACAGTATTATTCATTTGGATTGCCAAGCCAAAAACAAAATCAGTAGTTTCTCTCACAATTGTTCCCCTTTTCTCATCTGCCAGAATTAGAATTTCAAATATATTAGTTCTTTCTTCCCGCCGTTTTTTTTCCCTAAACACCACCTCCTTTATCAACAGCTCCTCAGAATTTAGTAATGAAACCCCAGTGTGGAGTAGATTCCTTCTGAAAGGAGATGTTATTAACAGAGAAATGTACCCTGACTAGTTTGGTGTCTGCAGAAAGAAAAGTCGGATGTGATTCAGTGGCCATATTTTCAGAACACTCTGTCAATGACAGTTGGAAACATATGTTTTTTATAAATTTCTCATTCCAAAACAAAGACTGACAGTAAAGCCCAGGGCTTTGATATTTATATAAATTGTTAAGTGGTTCACTGGGGAAAGTACATTTCAATTAGCATGTCACTGCTCATCATGTGGCTTCGAGAAAGGCATTCTGATTGAGCTGGTTATTTAACAATGCATCAGAAGTTGGGGCTTACCTAAGAGCTGTTCTCTTCAAGGCCAAGGGCATCACCTGATGCTAGACTGAATTCTCTGAGTTTTTATTTAAAATCAAATTAGACATTCAAAACCCTACTTTAAACTGCTTCAATTGAAAAACCTCTCCATTTTTGTTTAAAAAACATTAACTAAGCAACTGCTATGTGGCAGGCCTCAGGCTAAGCTACATAATGAAGAGCCATGAGTAAGGCCATAGTAAGTCCTGGCTTCTTGAAGGCTGTTATCTAGGATCATTCTTGGTGTAAATAATATTGATTATAGAATTTTTAAAAATTCTTTTCTGATTATGAGTTTTTTATGGGAAAAAAGAAATGAGCTACAGTCAAAATCAGATGAAAATAAACTTTGCCTTTGTGGCTTTACAAAACTATAATTCTCCATCTTAAAATATGAGATTTTTTTTCTCAGGACCTCTTCTCATTCATCTTTTAGGTTGAAGTAATGTTCATAAGGTATAGATAAACCAACTCATCACTCAAAAGTCATGCTGTTAGCTGTGTTTTTTCCCCTTTCCTTTTATGTACTCTGCTGCCGCCCTTAGGACAACATTATAAGTCATGAGGTTTTCAGTTGGGCTCTTTTTTTTTTTTTTTTGATGTGTCACTATTTGCATCTCATTAGCTCACATAGACATCCTTAAAATCAACAGTACAATTTTATGTAATTCAGTCCAGGGGAACATACCAAGCTCTCCCAGCCTGAAGAGTCCAGGAAAGACAAGAACACCAAATTTGTTCTCCTTATCTACCCAATTTAGTAGCCATTTGTCACCGTCAATTAGTCAACGGTGAAATAATTACCCATGGGTTGAGCTAGGGAACAAAGTCTTGTTGGCAGCAAAAAAAAAGTAACAATCAGTTCATGTGGGAAATGTGAGGTGAGTAGGTGGTATGGTTAGAAGACACAGCACAAGTCTACACCCAAAATATCTCTGACTCATGTCTGAAATTTTGCCATTTGTGATTCATCCCTTTGTGTTAAACATCACTTTCTTCCTACAGTTGTTTTTAAAATATCCACAGTCCAAGAAAGGGTAACAAAATAAGTCCCTGATTCAACCAACATATGTTTATTGAGCCTATTCTATAAATCAAGCTTGACATTTAAAAAAAAAAGAAAGATACCGTCATTGCCTGCAAGTAGCTCACCATCTAGCTCTACACAAGAAGTTTCATTCTTTAGAAGACACTCCTTTGATATCCCACACTTTATTTACCACTCTCCCCACTCCTTCATTTCTTGCTCAAGTTTACTGAAAGTAGAATTTACTTTCACTAACTTTACTCTCATGCATTCCATTTATTCACCGCCCCCCCCCTCCATGCTCCTGCCTCCACCAGTCATGTGAATAGGGTCACCAAGGACCTCCTCATAACCAAATTCAAAGATCATTTTTTTTTTGCTGTTTTATGTAACTTTTCTAAAGAGGGTGACTTTTACAAACACTTCTTTCTTGGAACTCTACTCTCTTAATTGTTTACATTAACTTCTTTTCTACTTTTCTTTTAAATGTTGGTGGACTTCAGGGTTCAATCTTTTGGCCTCTTGCCTTTATTTAACCAGTTATTCTCAACCAGGGGCAATTGTGTTTCCTAGGAACATTTCACAATTTCTGGAGACATTTTTTTATTGTTTCGATTGTCATGACTGGATGGGGAATGCTACTGGTATCTGCTGGGTAGAGACCAAGTATGCTGCTAAACATCCTACAGTGCACAGGCAAGTCCCCACTCCCCACCCCACCTCACCACCCCCCTCGCAAAAATAATAATATATATAAAAATAATAACCCTGTCACATCCAAATTGTCAATAGTGTCAAAACCAAGAAACCCTGTTCTATATCATCTCTTGGTAATACTCCCATACATGGCTTCCACTACTAACTTTCTGTGCAGATATTACTGGAATCTTTAATTTTAAATATAATGGAATTGAGAGAACAGAAACCAGAGTTACATATCCAGTGGACCATAGTCATCTGTACCTGTGGGTCCCACAGACCTAGAAGTGAATACGGCCAGACTGAACTCATCTTCTCTTTACAAAACATCTCTTAGTTGATGACACTGTCTAATCTTCCAGACTTAAGTCCTGAGAGTTGGCCTCAGTTCTATCCTTCCACGCCACCAATTCCTTCTGATTCTACCACCTAAAGAATTCTCAAAACCATCCTAACCTAACCACCTCCATGGCCACTGCCTTAATTCAAGTTCTCCTCCATATCACTTGCACTCAAAATAGACTTAGAACTGGCCTAACTGCAGACTCACACCCTCGCTGTCTGTCCTTTAAATAGCTGCCTGAAATGCTTTCCCATACTGCCTTCTCTGAGTCTTCCATCCTTTCATAGCTACCCCCACAATGCCTTCGTATCCAGTTAATTGTAGTAAGAACAATGCTTAATATTGTTTTAGGTGCTTTACATGAATTCTGAATTTATCTCACTCACAAGATGGGGTTATTATTATATCCATTTTACAGATGGCAAAGTTGAAACTGGGGAAAGTTAATTAACTTGACCAGGGTCACATAGTAATAAGTGGTAGAAATTTCAGCCTAAGACTGGTGAGTGTCAAATCAGACACTCACAATGATTACATGCTGCTATCTTCTTTGTCCTCACGCTTATAGAAGGACAGATCTTCCTGTAACAGAGGGTTAATTGAACATATAATATATAATGAAAGACCAATTTAACATAGACTAATTTCTTCTCAGGTATAGGTAGTTCTTATTCAAACCCCTGTTAAAACCCTTACAACACTGTATCTTTTATTTGCTTAATTCAAATCAATTTCATAAATATTTGATATATAATAAACATCTCTCTATATATGTATATATATATATATACATATACACATACACAAATATTACACACTAAGTACATTATCTGTGGTTGACACCAATGACATGTAACAAAGTAAACATTCAGAGAAGTAGATGACCAGCCTGAGTCTAAACCCAGGGATTTGGAGTGCCAGTCTGGAATCCTCACCCTAATGGAGTGGCCTCCAGACAAACTTCATCAAAGTTTCAGTGTTTCCAAGGACGACTCTGGGCTCTCCCCAAAAACGTCAACTCTCACTTTTCTCATTTGTAAAATGAAAGTAATAGTTACCTATATTTACCATCTTTAATTATTCTCCTCCTATTATCTCTTGAGCCCATCTAATCACATGAGTCATTAAGATCAGAGAACTTTTCCCAGGTAGGTCAGAGAGATGCAATGTGAGATGGATTCAGTAAGCCATTGGTGCTCTGAAACAAAGGCAAGGGGCCACAAGCCGAGGAATGCAGCAGCCTCTAGAGTCAGCTGGAGAAAAAGGAAACTACAATGACAAGGAATTAGATTTTGCTAACAATATTAAAGACTAAGGAAATAGATTCTTTCTTAGAGCCTCCTAAAAGGACCACAACCCTGTTGGCACCCCAATTTTAGTCCAGTGAGACCTGTGTCAGACTTCTGAACCACAGAACAGTAAGATAACAAATTTGTGTTGTTTTAAGCCACCAACTGATTTGTGTTAATTTATTATGACAGAATGAAAAACTGACATGCAAGGTAAATTTCTTAAAGGTGCATAATCCTGCCTATGCTGACTAATGCATACATGTAAAGCATTGAAGCACATAGTGAAATACATAGTAAACCTTATCTATAACAATTCTTTTTATTGTATGGGATACTGTTTCATGTTGCCAGCCCCTCATGAAAATCCACTTTGGATTTCACTGCATAGCAAAATTTTTAGACATTTTGAGATAATTCTGATGCTGACTGAATGCAAAAGATGCTAAAAGCCCCCTAGAAGGGTCAGACTCTCTAATTTTAAGTGAAGACAAAGGGTGGTAGTTCTTGTTACTTCATCAGCATCAGAGACGTATTAGGACAAGTAGTAGCTCTTCTACCCGTATTAATACAGCCCACTTCTCCACAGTCCCCCTCTCTCAGCAAATGTCAGCAGTACTGATATTCTGGAGACCACAGATAAGTAGGTGAAAAAACAGTAAGTATAAACTATAACAATGTCAAGATCTTGTTTCTCTAAAGTGTTGGGGAAAAAAAATATCCAGCAGTACTAGAAAGAAGTCCTAAACTGCTTCAGGGACTAGTGATAACAGAGGCTAGATACAATCATTTTTGGCTTCTACCCAACACCTCTCTTTTCACTCTGGGCAGGCATGTGGAGGTAAGTGTCATCATGCTAAAGTCAAACAACCTATTCTATCAAAGCCTGGTCCTTACTTTATGACAAAGATGACAAAGAATATATACCCCTAAGGAAGAGCTACTGGTCTTGACTTCAGATACCACCTCACCGTAGAGCTGCGCTGGTGAGGAAAATGTTCCGGGCCCAAGTCATTGGCACCTGGTTATATTCCTGGCTCTGCCACTAAGCTCTAGGTATCTTTCCTTTGACAGATCCTCTTCCTAAATCTTAATTTCTTCATCTACAAAATGGACGTAATATTAATTCCTTTCATACCAGCTGTACTAGTTATTGTGACAATCCAATGAGAAAGTCAATGTTTAAAACTCCATGGTTCAGAAAGAAAAAGAAAGAATATTGAAGTACAGGTTGTTAAAAGGAGGGTTCTAAGAGCATTTGGGTAAGTAAAAGCAAGGGTAGGCATAATTAAATGACCATTTTTTTAATGCAACTCCAGGACCTGAGTGGAGCTAATACTTGGCCGCCATGGGAGACAGAAATACCTTTTCCACAGTGACATATGAGACTTAAAAAATCAGTTCATCTGGGGGAAAAAGCACAGTGACTCATTCTTGCTAAGGTGTAAACAGCAAACAATATTTGGTTTCTTAAAGTCAATTCTGAATTGGACACAAGTACCTCAATGGGCCTACATATTTAGGAGAACATGCAGCACCCAGAACAGGATGTAGGGGTGGGCGTCAAACACAAACATTCTGGATTCTGTGTGAGAGCCAATCCTAACAGAATATCTAGATGAGATCAATCAGATTATGCCACCATCCCATCTGATGGAGCCAACTGAGTATGTGTGCTATTGCTCCATTATTTCACTGTCTTAGACCCTCTCCAAGCTGGGATCTTAAAAAGGTTAACAAGCACCCATGTTTTGGTCTGGGCTATTCAAGTATCTCTATTCCTCTATGAAAATCTCTAAACCAGTTCTAAAGATTCCATGTTATCCCTAATAGTATCAAAGATTGTCCTCAAAGGGTAAGCCAGACTGCTTAGGATCTTCCTGAGAATTCATCGACAGTAACTGTCACTTAGAAACATCAGCTATTTCAGCAAATAAGGTCTGGGTCCTGCTTTAGTTAGGGTTTTCAATATTATTACCATAATAATAAATAACCCCATGACTTCTCAATCTGTTCTACAACTATTTATTAAGAATCTACCCATATGCCTGGACCTATGTTTGCAAAAGCAAGAGGATTATAAAATGAATAAACTGTGTCATTTCTCTCCCTTGGGAGTATTGCTCTCTGGCTGGAGAAGCAAGGGTGTTCCACAGTGTCAAAGACCAGTCTGGACAATGCATCAGGCAAGATGAGACCAGATCCAGTTTTGAGCCATTCGGTATACTTATATTTACAAGGCATCCCTCCTCTGGATTGGCATTAGTAGCAAATCTACAACTATGTGCATGATTTTTCCCCCTTTAATCTAAGTCAGAAAAAGACAAGAAGGAAACATGCCAAAATTTAACTAGTCTTACCCCTTAAGTGGAGCAACAAGAATGCTTTTTCTCTTTTCTACTTTTGGGTACTTTCCAAATTGATTTTAACACATTACAGGAAATATATGATCAATTTTATTTTTAAAAAGACAAATAAAAAGCAGTTGCTCACATAGTGTTGAAAACACTAAGTTTCTAATGTAGTCAGTCAATATGTGTTCACCAACAATGCATTCCTTTACATACAACTACATGAAGCTAAGTTCTGTAATGATCCCTGTTTTATCATATATGATGATTTTGAGGCATAAATAGGTTACATCTTTGCTCAAGTCTACACAACTGGTAAGGAATTGGAGATGATAAGTAAAGCCAGGAAGGCTATCCCTAGAATTTACCCCCTTGGCCATTCTGTTCTGCTGTATAGTTTTTGGATAAATAACTGATCACAGGTTTCTCCCCCACCAGTATGTGATTCCTCAAAAATCTCCCAAATCTTTCCTAAAATTTTCTCAAAAGGACCCCATAGAAGGAACTGGTTCAGCTTCAACATATTCTTTGACCATTTTCACCATGGGTTGTACCCAAGGTGATGAGAGTGCATCCTGAATGACACATTCTCCCAGAACATGAAATTGTGATCCTAGAGGGCTATGAACTGTGAAAGCTGGCAGGAGCTGCTGAAGCAGACACAGGCTCCCCGGGAATCCAAGCACTAAAGTCAAGATTTACAGTAAGTGATGAATGCCAACCAGTGTTCTGACCAAAGCACGAGCTTTTGTGAAATTCATACTCCAGTCTTAAAAAGCTTCATGCATGAAATGCATATTTCTCTTATTTTATAATTATTTTTTAAAACACATGGACCTAGGGCTTGAACACTTCCTCTATTTTCTCAACAGCTATAAAAAAGGAGATTGAGACAGTATGACGTGACAAAATTTTCTCACCATGCTCTTTACTCCCACTCTTTCTTCCCAGACACCAACAGGGCATTATGGAAGAGTGAGAGAGGGAAATAAGCTTCTCCCTTGCAAGGCTACCTTGTCTTTCCATAAGCCTGTCCATCACAGGCAGAGACCAGATGAGATTTTTAGGGAACAGATGTTAACTCTTGTCCCACCAGTGATTTCCTATGAACAGAGCCTGACTGACTCTCTGAGGCAGCAACCTGTGATGATTTGGAGTTTAAAATTAAACTAATTCTTCTCTAGTTGGATGAGTCTTGGTTTCCCACTTCTGAAATTCTCTCTTTTCTTGTTGGAATGCTGCCAATGTCTATCATGCACGGGCCTCTAGGTACTGGGATACCTGCTCTGGCTCTTCTCCCTCCCACTTGATTTTGGACAATTCATTTCAGAGCCACTGGTTGTAAATGCATTTCCTGCCAGAGAGCTCTGAGTTGTGATGGAAGCATAAGGAGAGAGAGAAGGAGGAGCCTTGTTGACTTAATTTAAGAATTGGCTTATGGATTGCCTATTTGTGAACTAACTTTTTGTGTTTTAAATAGATCAGCTCTCTGATGATAGAAAGGTATAACCAGAGATGTGAAGAAGTGAGATCATATTCCCCACACTGCAGTGGTTCACATTTCAGAGAAAACAGAGGACTGAAGATGTAAAAATACAAGTAAATAAATTTTAATTCAAAACTAGTGACCCGCGATGATTTGGAGTTTAAGTTTAAACTAATTCCTCTCTATTTGGAGGAGAATAATTATTGTTATGTTTAACATAAAATAAATTTTAATTCATCCAAGCGTGCAATAAAAGAGCATTTCTGGGTAGGATGGGTCAGCAGACAATTAAGGTGTCTCCTCTTCTCCCCTGAGATTCTCTTTGCTCTTGGAGTGCTCTCAGATTACCCCTAATCTGGCAGCATGAGCCTCAGGGGAGAGGGGGGACCACTGTTGTTTAGCATCCTCTTCCTAGGGCAAGATCATGGCCCTTCCCAAGACATCCTGTGCATAGCTGAAATAAACTTCATAAGAAGTAAGCTTTCAAAGGGGAAATCAAATCAGAATTCAGATCGTTGCTCACAAGATGAAATTTCTTCACCTTCATTCAGTTTGCAGGCAACCGCCAGGCTCTCCTGCTCCTGCAGCCTGTCACCTGTAGTGGGTGCTACCTTATTATTCTTCATCTTCCCATCTAGGCAGCCACCACCAGGAGCACTCATCAGATGTCCACCCTGCTCAAAGTGCAGACCACAAAGAGTAGGGAGGGCTCAGAGATGCCAAAGTTGCCCTTTTCTGCTTCCCTCTCCATTCCGCTCCTTCCCTGGAAGATTGATTCTATAAATAAAAATCTATTCTGAGAACACCTGCCAGGTCTTAATATTTAAAAGATCACTGTATTACAATAAACAAAGAGCAAGGTTCATTTTTTTTATGTGGAATTAGAGTGTATTCTTTGCATTTTTTTTCACAGGGATTCAGAGATGTTAGAATTTTCTAACTGTCAACTTAGACTGAAAGTTTGATTCTTCCATTTAATTTATACATTACTCTAGCAAGTTTCTTTACCTCTCAGAATTGAAGTTTGCTTTTCAATAAGATGTGGGAGTTGGATAAGATCATGTAAAAATTCTCTTTAGGGCCTCCCTTCTTTGAGTAAAATTATAGAGACAACTAACATTTTATTATATGTAAAGTACTATTGGTTTCTTTCCCTCCAGAGGATTATACTAGTAAAGGGTTAAGATCAATGTCCAGACAACTCTCTAATAAAAAGCCTATGTTAAGGGGAAATGAGCCAAGAAAGGGGAGGAAAAGGTGGAAGACTGGGGCAATTAGAGGTAGATTCTGATAGTAGAAATTACTTAAGGAAAGATAATGTTGCTGTTAGTCTCTTTCTAGACTTTCTATTCTTTTTCCTGAGTATGCCAATATGTCTTAATTACTTATGCCTTCGTCTTAATTACTGTAGTTTTATATTGCCTTGATATGTTAGAATAAGAACTACACATCTTTATTGCTCTTCTTCAAACTTGTCTTGATTATCATTGGCCCTTTCTATTTCCATATACATTTTAGTATCAGCTTGTCAATTCCTATTTTTAAAAAGCAATGACATTATTTAGATTACCTTGAATCTATTGATCAATTTAGGGAGATCTGACATCTTTACAATATTGAATATTTCAATCTATGAAACAAGATATAACCCTCTAGTCATTTAGGTCTTCTCCAATTTCCCTCATTTATGGTAATTTTTACTTGTAGAGGTGTTGTCCGTCATTCGTTTGATTTATTTCTAGGTTTTTGATAAGTTTCTATGCTATTGCTTCAGATATCTTTTTTAAAGCTTTATTTTCTTGTTTTTGTCAATTGATGTCAAATGCAATTAATTTTAAAATAGTGCTTTGTATCTCACAACCTAAGTAATTTTACTGATCTTATAGTTTATAGATTCTTTTAGTTTATGATATATAAAATTGTTTTGTCTGTAAATAATGATGATTTTATTTATTCATTTTTCATCTGTGGTAGATGACTACCCAAAAATGTCAAATCTTAATCCATGGAGCTTGTAAATATTACCTTATTTAGACAAAGATTCTTTGTAGATATAATCAAGTTAAGGATCTTGAGCTAACTACATTGTCCTGCCTTATCTGGGCGGGTCCTAAATAACATTCAGAGTGTCCTTATAAAGGAAAAGAAGAAGCAGATATAAACACACAGATACACAGAGAATAAATAGATATGAACATGTAGGCAGGGATTAGAGTGATGCAGCCACATCCCTAGGAAGAATACTGAGTCAACCACCAGAAGCTGGAAGAAACAGGAATGGATTTTCTACTAGAGTCCCCAGAAGGAGACTTGTTAAATTTTGGTTTTCTAGTCTCCAGACCTGTCAAGAGAATAAATTTCTATTTTAAATCACCAAATGTGTTAAAATTTGTTACAGCAGTCATAGAAAACTAACATATCATACTAATGGCTTTTATTTCTTTTACTTGCTTTCTTGCTCTGGCTGGAACTTCAGGACAATATTAATAGAAGTGTGATAGTGGGTATCTTTGTTTTACTACTCAGTGGTAATTGTAAGTATTTCAGCATTAATTATAATGTTAATTGAAAGGTTTCTGTAAGAAATTTATTAATTGAATTATGGTAATTCTTGTTTTTCCCCCCCTGGTTTGCTAAGAAATTTTGCAAACTGATATTTAATTTAATCAAATTATTTTTCTATAATAATTGCTATGAAAAAAATTTCCCCCATTATTCCATTTATATGACAAATACACTGATTGATATTTTAATGTTAAATGAGCATTGAATTCCTGGAATGAACCCAACTTGTTTATATCACATTATCCTATGTTTCTCTGGGTTTGATTTACTAATATTTTGTTAAGAATTTTTGTGTCTATGTTTATGAAAGAGATTGGACTGTAACTTCTCTTTCTTATAATGTCCTTGGTAAATTTCTGAAATCAAAGTTACACTGACTTCATAATATTAGTTGAGAAAAATGTCTCTTTTTCTATTTTCTAAAATAGTTTCTGTGAGATTGGTTTATTTCTTCTTTCAATGTTTAGAAAAAATTTTGTGAATTAGTATGGGCAGAGTTTTGTTATAGTTGGTTTTTAATAATGGATTACATTTAGTTGACAGAATGGAATTATTTAGATTTTTTTCTTCTAGTGTTAGTTTTCATAAGCTGTATTTTTCAAAGAAAGTGTCCATTTTACTTTGTTATCAATTAATGACATAGAGTTTTTGACAATATTTTATTTTAATTATCTATAAGATCTATATTAACATACTTTTTGGATAATTGTGGCATTTCCCTTTTTATCTTGTTCAGTATTATTAGGGATTTTCAATTTTATTAGTTTTTACAAAGGATTTGGTACACTGATTTCTCTACAATATGTTTGTTTCCTATTTCATTAACATCTGTTCTTTATTACTTTTTTCCCTCCATTTTCTTTAGGTTAATTTTATATATTTTTCAATGTCTCAAGACAAATATTTCAATCAATAATTGTTGCCCCTTTTTCTAATAGATGCATTTATGACTAAAAATTTCCTTCTAGAAACAGCTTTAGCTGCACCCAAAGTTTATATATAATTTTAATATGATTCAGTTCAAAATGTTCTCTATTTATCATTACAGTTATTTCTTTGGATCACACCTTATTCAGAATTGCATTCATTAATTTTAAGACATCTGACTATTTTCTAGGGTTTTTCTGAAAATAAATTTTTAGTTTAAATCCATAAGGTCAGAGAAGACACTATATTATTTCATTCATTGAAATTTGTTGAGAATTCTGTTATATTTATAATGCACGTCTTATACTTGAAAAGGATTTGTATTCTGTGGATTTGGAAAGAAATGTCATATATATGACAAATATCTATATATGATATATTTGATATATCATATATAATCAAAAAGGTTAAGTATGCTAAAAGTATTATTTATATTAAAATATTTGTTATCACCATTTACTCCTCTCCTACATGATGTGCTATTGTATTTATGTACTTAAATTCTACACATATTTTAGCCACATATGACTTCCCATTATTCCTTATTTACATCTGAAATGTTGTCTTCAGCTTAATTTTTGTGCAGAGCGGTTAATAACAGTTATCTGTATTTACGACTAAAACCACATTAGTTTTGCTTGCAAGTTTCAATGATATGTTCACTAGGTAGGAAATTCCAAGTTGGATGATATTTTCTTTCCACGCTTTAAAAGTGACTTTCCAATGTCTCCTTACTTCCACAAATTCTGTTTAGAAGTCAGCATTAAGTCATTTTGTTACTCCTTTGTAGAAAATGTGTCCTTTTTCTCTGGTCTTTTTTTTTTTTCTCTTTCAGTTTTCAGAAGTTTTGTGTACTCTAATGTGCCCAGGGATGGTTCTCTTTGTATTTATTCTGCTTGAAATTTATCGAGATTTTTAAATCTTTGGAAATTTTTTAGCTATTATATTTTCAAGTATTGATTGCTTCTGTCCAGTTTTACTTCTAGTCTTTTTTTTTTTTTGTGATTCTGATTAAACATACATGTTTCTTCTTATATTTTCCATCCTTTTTTTCTCCATGCTTTTATCTATGCATTTTCTTCTGGCACATCTTCCCATTCACGAATTCTCTTATGCTGTCTCTAATTTACTGTTATCAAATTAATAATTTATTGTATGTTCAGTTGTAATATTCTCATTTGATTATGACATTATGACAGTAAAACTCCATTTCCTCTCTCTCTAACTTTGTGCTATTCTTATCATACATTTACTTCTCCTTATGTTATAAAATTCATAGCATAGTGTTACTTTTTGCCTTAAAGTTAGTTTTTTCTTTTTATTTTAATAATTTTATTGAGATGTAATTCATAGATCATACAATTCACCAATTTAAAATATAAAATTCAATTATTTTTTTAGTATATTCACAGATATATGTAATCATCACCACAGTAAATTTTAGAACATTATCACCTCAAAAATAAACTCTGTGCTCCTTGGCTATTACTTCCCTAGGCCCCTATCTCCCAGCTCTGAACTACCAGTAATCTACTTCTGTCTCCCTCGATTTAACTAATGTAGGAAATTCATATAAATGGAATTATATAATGTAATCTTTTGTGACTAGCTTCTTTCACTAAACATAATGTTTTCAAAATTCATCCATGTTGTAGCATGTGTTAATACTTCATTCATTTTGATTGCTGAATAGTGATCTGTTGTATGGACATAGCACATTTACTTATCCATTTGTCTGACGATGGGCATTTGACCTGGTTTAACTTTTGAATGTTAATGAATAATATTGCTATTAACATTTATGTACAAGATTTTGAAGATTTTGTGTGGACACATATTTTCACTTCTCTTGGGTATACACTCAGGCGTAAAATTGCTGGCTCATATGGCAATGCTATGTTTAATTGTTTGAGGGACTGTTTTCCAGAGTGGCTGCACCATTTTACATTTCCACCAGCAGTGTTAAGGGTTCTGACTTCTCTATATGCTCCCAACACATGTTATTATCTAACATTTTGCCCTAGCCATTTTAGTGGTTGTGAAATGGTATTTCATTGTGGTTTTGATTAGCATTTCTTTGATGACTAATGATGTCAAGCATCTTTTCATGTGCTTTTAATTATTCTTTAGTACAATTAAAAATAAGAGAAAATATGCTTTGTATTTTTCTTCATTTTTATCATATCAAGTATATTTCATTTCTTTGTATAGAACCAATTTTTCTTCTAGTACTACATTTCTTCTGCTTGAAGTATTTTATTTAACATTTCTCCCAACCAAGAATTAACTATGCCTAACCCCGCTTAGCTTCCAAGATCAGACAAGATCAGGCCCATTCAGAGAGGTATGGCCACAGACATCAGTAATGTTTCTTAGTATTTAGTGTAGATCAGCTGGCAATAAATTCTTTCAGCTCTTGTTTGTCTGGAGGAAAAAAAGTATTTTTACTTTATTTTTGTAAATATATTTTCACTGAGTATAAAATTCTGAGTTAACTGCTTTTTTCTTGTTTCCTTCAGAGTGCTTTAAATATGTTACACTACTGTCTTTTGGCTTGCATAGTTTGACTACATCTGCTATCGTATTTTTTTGCCCTGTTTGTAATGTTACCTTTATCTCTATCTTCAATATTTTCTCTTTAACTTTGATTTCTGACAATTTTATTATAACCTGTTTTCTCTCTGTTTACTTGTGTTCATTCTGTTTCAGATCCTCTGAGTTGCTTGCATCTGCAGTTTGTCATCTTTCACTAAGTGAAATTCTCAGCCATTATTTCCTTAATTATATATGCTTTGCTCTCTCTTTTTCATCTGGGTCTTTCATGACTCATACATTTAATCACCTGATATTGCCCCACAGTTCTTAGATGTTTTGTTTGGTTTTTATAACTTATTCTTTTCTCCTTATGTTTTAGTTTGGATAATTTCTATTGACTTATCTCCAAGTGAATAACTCCTTCTTCATGTGTATTCTATGTTATTATAAGCCCACCATGGAAAATATTTATTTCTAATATTCTGGGGTTTTTTTCCTAGTATTTCTATTTGTCTCCTTTTTATAATTCTCCATTCCTCTGCTGAAATTCTCCCATTTGTTTATGCATGTTGCTTGTTTTTAGTAGATTCTTCAATGAAAATTATCATGTTTATTTCAATATCTCTGTTTGATAGCTTCAACATCTGTGTTATCTCTGAGTTTCTGAGTCCAGTTCTGTCAATGGCCTTATCTCTTGACAATGGAGTATTACTTTTTCATGCTTCTTATAATTTTATGTTCCAGACATCAGGTGTAGAGAGATAGGAGAGGCAGAGGGAAATATTATATTTGGCTGGAAATAGCTATGCCTCTTCTTCTATCAGGTCATTAGTGTGGGGTGCTATGGGGGGGGTAGTGAATCACTGTAGATAATCACTGATCTGGATTTGTGTTTTGGTATTGCAAACTGACCACAGATTTCAAGTTTCTTTCTCAGTGGGCTGCTCTTAACTTGTGCTTGAAATGAGGTCCAGGGTATGGGAAGATTTTTCTCAACGTTCTTGCTTCACTCCCAGCTTTCAGTAGTCTCTGCATACCTGTGCCATTCTTTGACCTCTCCTCTAGGAGTAGATGGGTATTACTCATTAGTCTCTGACAACCTTTAGTTGGGACTGGAGAATTCTTCATTTTTCTGTTTCAGCCTTAGTCATCCATATACTCTGTAAACTCTGAGCATCAGAAGTGGAGCAATTTTTGTGTTGCTTCACTTCTCCACCCATGACAGTCAAACTCTTCCTTTTATCTATGCATGCTCTTGAACCAGAGATCATTTCTTGCCCTTCTCTCAATGATAACAGACTTCTATTTTGTATCGGTACAGGATCCTAGGACCAAAAATGTTTCCACCCCAAGAAAAGACAGCTTTCTTTGCATTCTTTTTTGTTTGTTTGTTTTTGTTTTGTTTTTTAGAGGCTATAGATTTTGCCTGAGCCCTGGACAGAAAGATTTTCTACCTCTCCAGTGGCTTAAGTCTTTGCTTCATATGAGAAAAATGTTCAGGGAAATGTATGGTGTTTCATGCCTGTCTTCCCACTCCACAGCTATCAATAGTCTCCTACATGCCTGTACCACAGAGGGAGGTCCTCTGGTTCTCTTGATCTGTCCCCAATCTTTGTTAGGAGCACCCAGTGGTGGCTCATAAAACATTGTTTGTGAGTGAGTATAGATTCCTCTTGTATCTGAGGCTTTCAGTCATTCTAAATTGTCACACTAGCCCACACGTGGCTTTTAAGAATTCATTAAATTAATTGAAGCCATCTCTTTTTCTCATGCTCTGTCAAACACTGTTTGCATGCCTCATCTTCCTTTGAAGAGATGTATCACATTAGAATTTAGCCTGTTTGTGGTCTTGTGACCTCAATCTGTGATGGACTCAAGGAAAGTTTGATTTTCTAGGTTGTCCAATTTTTTTCTTACTGCCAGGTCGAAAGCTACATTTTTCTATAATTTCCTACATTCTAAGAGTGGGCACATACTCTATGCCAGGCTACCTCTGGGGAAAAAACTTGGCAAGGCCCATCCTTTTGAGAAATCTATAGTCTAGTAGAGAGACAGGCAAAAACACATGGATAAATAAATTAAATAGATAAGAAATATATAATGGTGTATGTCTGAACTTCAATCAGGAAAGGAGCTATAAAAAAGTAAAGCACAGTTCATTGACTGAAAGTTACTTTGAAATGTTACTTTCTAGTAATTATTGAGAAGAGACTTGAGAATTAACCAGCTATGCAAAGATATGGTAGAATATTCTAAGCACAGTAAACCAGGAATTGAAAAATGTTTGAGTAAAGTGAGGCACAGACTTGATATTTCTGAAGAGACATCAGAGAACGATGGAGAGGATGGCAGGAGATAAGATGGGAGAAACTGATGAGGGCATGATGTAAGACTTTACTGTTCAAAATAAGAGGCATAGATTTTATTCTAAGTAAGCTGGTATTCACTGGTGTGGTTTAAGCCAATTATACATGATATTCAGTCACTTGGTTAGACATAGTACACTTAACCACTAGGGATTACATGAAGTGGGTTACTTTCTGTAACTAGAATCTCTAGTACAAGTTGATCATTAATTCATATATTACTTAAAATTTTGAAGTGCAAAGGATAGTAAAGATCACCTAGTCTCACCTTATTAGTAAGATTTCTTACCCTGTTCTTTACTGTAAGGAATACTGGTTTCTTCATTCTACTTGGACAGTTTTACGCATTTCTTTTGAAAAGGAAAAAAAATATATCAAAATTTACTCCGTAATTTTGAATTCAGAATTCCTAAAAATCTAGATGAATCTTATATCCCAAGAAGAAATGCCTCTAGTGGAATTGCACCGCTTTTCAGATTAACTTCACAATACAGCTCCCACAAGGGTAATGCTCAAAGTTCAATGGCATGTATCAAATTTTAAAATTGTAATGCATTTTTACCCTACCCCAATCTAGAGACTTTACAGAAATGCACATTTTTCCAGGGGATAGTCCCATTTTTCTGTCTTTTGAATGAGGAAAAAAGGCATCATTATTGATAGATTGGATTTTCAAAACCTCTGAGACTCAAATGCCAATGCCTCACCTTTTAAATGTAGCCAACAGCATTAGATGCCACTTACAAGCTTTACACTAAACTCTTAAAATATATGAGGGAAAGATTTTCAGAGAAAGCATGCTTTTGAAATGCCACAAGACCCACTATAGTCATTAAAGGCCATTGAACTCAAGGCTGAATTTCCCTTATGAGAATGTCTTGCCTTTCCATTCATTCCTTCTCCTATTTATTCTTTAATCAAGTATTTACCAAGCATCTACTACAAAATTATTATCTGATGTTCTGTGGGGCACACAAAAAAATAAGCAATGTAGTTTCTGCACTGAAGAAGCCCACACAGTCTAAAACGGGGATGAAATATTTATAGCCATATGTAAGGGCCATTTTCATGCTGCAGACGATACTTAGCTTTTGGACACTTATAGAAGTGAGAAGGCTCAATTCTTTTGCTGTACACAGCATTGGTATATTTAGGGCTTCTTCTTATTGCATGTTTCTTCTTAATATGAGGGTTATCTCTTCATTAAAGGCACCATTTTAAAAAGAGAGTTGAGAGGGAAAGTAATTTTTGGTGGTGATGGGAGTTATATTTTGGGTAACTGAGACAGTGGACATATAGGAGACACCTGCCCTGGGCCTCAGAAGTAGTAGTCCACAGATAGAAAAGATGGAAAATTTAGCTCTGGAAGGCTCTGGAAGGCTAAATTACATCACATTGGGGATGTAGTTAAAGTCATGAGGCCAGATGAGCCCTCAGATAGAGAGGGTATACAATGAGAACACTGAGGGCCAATCCTGGAGCTTTGGTGAATACTAATTCTTGCATAAAGTCTGCAGCCATTCCAGGGTCCTGTATGTGAGGAAATCACATCCAGAGCCCTGAAGTCATTAATGTAAGTCTAACAAACTGTGCTTGTGCCTGGTGCAGACAAAGCACCATACAAAGCAATTATGCACCATCGAGTCTGGTCTGGACGTTTACATGCAGGCTAGACATAGATTCCAACTTATTTAACTTGACCTTTTGTGTATAAAAGCCCATGTCAAAGGTTGATTGTTCATTTTTATTTAGTGTAAAGCAAAACCTCCATTATAAGGACCTTTCCTTCTTATTTTTTCACTCCTAGGTAACTTTATCCTTCTGGTCCCCTGAGGAATCACCAGGTAAATTGACAAGGCACATAAACCCAAACTGCCCAAGTTAAGTTTTGGTTTCTGTACTTTCTTCAATTATAAGTAGCTATCTCAGGAGGGCCTGGGGCTCAGAAGACAGATAGAATTTATCTAACTGCTGCCAGAATGTAATTTAAAATGAATCCAAGAGGAAAAGAGCTTTCCCAAATATTCCCACCGTGGGACAAGGGGTGGAAGGGTTCTTGCTAGAACAAGGCATGAGGGGTGAGAGCTTGTGAGGATGTTTCTGCTGACAGTCTTTCAGAAACTGTATAGAAGTAGCTAACATGGCTAGCTATATCTTCTGCCCTCTTCCTTGACAAGTGAGTTCCTTCTCTCTAACTGACTCTGTCTTACGTATACATAACTTAGATTGTGCAGAATTTTGCAATTTACAGACAGATCTGCTATAGTTGTAGCACAAGTTTTTGCAAAACAGACTTCATAAGCAACCATCTATAGTAAGCAACTTCCCAGCTGCTTTGTGACTGAGCCAGGACTTAAATCCAGGCTTACACTTTTTCCAATGCTCTGCAACTTGACTCAGAGCAACCTGAAGCATTTGATATAGAATATGCAAATTGCTGGTAGGGAAGTGACTAAAAAGTCATTTATTATTTGTGTAGGCCATTGATGGGCCAGAGAAAGGGGATGGAAATTGGCATCCAGAAAGAAGGTAGAAACACTGAAGAGAGAGCAGAAGGAGAAAGCAAGAGGGAGGAGTAATGCCTAAATGGGTGAATAGTCACTATGGAGGGACCTCAGAGGGTGTTAAACCATGAACATTTGTGCTCTCCACAGTGACACCAATTTGTATAATCCTGGAGCTGAAGCCAGGTGATGCTGTGGACCCAGCGAGAGAGCCTCCTCCTCCTAGTTCACTAAGGAATTTATTAAGCTAAAGCTGCTTGGAAAGGCGGAGTTGATAATAAGTTTTGTCCACCGCATTCTGTCTCACATTGGAGGCAACCCAAATAGGGAGGTGGAAAATAGGACATCTTAATGGCTTGCTAGAAAAGAAGAAATCAGACTATCCAATGAATAAAATACTACTGCGCTTTAGACTTCCTTTGAAGCTGAGGATTGCCCCAAATGGACCCCCCCACCAAATGAAAGTATTTTAAAGAGTAAGTTACTCTCACCCACCCATAAAGTGTGGGGAATGAGAATGTGTTTTCAAGCCCCGCCTGGGAGGTTGCTCTTTGAATTGTATGATGTGGGCACACAGCCACCAACAGCCATTCCTCAGGCACATACCCCTTCCATGACAAATAGGGTAACTTGGCCCTATGAGAACCTAATGAGCAGAATAGGGGAGTATAAAGAAGGCAAACGTGACCAACAGGAATTCTAATTTAGCATAATTCTGGTTTGGAGGTAAATTTATATTTATAAATATTTTGTCTTTTTTTCTCCATGAAACATATGCAGCAATCACTTACCTGGAAGGTGAATCTATATTCTGTTTTTAAGGAGAGACACTTTCCAATTGAAGGTGATTAATATACAAAAATATTGTACTGTGTAAGACCCATATATTTGATTGCAAGGTGCAAAGTTTAAAAAAAATAATGGGTGATAGCTAACACATTTGTAGTTGATTCATAAGAAAAACTATTAAAATTACCCTTGAAATAAAAAAAAAGGGAGTGGAGGAATATATAAAAAGTAAAATAAGCTTGCAAATTGTCTTATAGATATTACCAGAAGTAGATGATTTTGCTAGGGTGGGAAGACAGTGGGAAGGCAGAGGGGATAAGATATGACTTGTTTATTTCAATACTGCTCATAGTAAGAAACTAATAGTATCTAATAAAGAGGCAATTAAAGGTATTGTATAAAGATATGTCTTGAAAGATAATGAGTAAAACAAAGTGCTTTCTTAAGTAGCAAGAGAATTATCAAAAAGAGTGAGAAAACAAATAAATACTACATAATATAATACACGCACACATGCATACACACATACACACACACACACTGCCAGCCAAAAAAGCATTTTTTTAAGAACACTTTATAATGTTAAAGGTTATAATTCACAAAAGCATACAATCAAACAGCAACAACTTGCATAAAACAGAAACTACAGAAGCAAGGAGAAATAGACAAAAATGCACTAATAATAAACAACTTTAACACATTTCTCACAGTCCAAGACAAATAAACAAAAATTTAGTAAGAACAGAACTGCATAACATAATCAATAATGTAGATCTTGTGGATATATATCAAATCTTGAATTTCATTAACAGAGAATAAACATTTTTAAGTGCACATAAGGAATATTTTAGTTTAAAAAGGGGGAGAGTATCTGCTGACTCATGCACCTGAGACGTTTAAGAATTGATTTCATTCAGGTACACGTAAGTCCAAGAGCCCAAACAATGTCAAGAATCTCTTCCTTTATCACTTCATCCAACTTTGTTCTGTTTTGTTAATGATACTCAGGCAGGATTTTTCCCAGAGGTGGTGAAGATAACCACCAGAAACTCTGGCTTGCATTGTACCGACACTTAAAAATTAAGGCTTTGTCCTCTAATATCCATATCAATCTCTAACAAGAACTCTGATAGATCATTTACTCATGTACCCATCCAGCCCAATCATTGGAGATGAGGTACTCTAATTGTTTTATCTGGGTCATATGTCAATATGAAAAAGAGAGAGAGAGAAATCCACATGATTGAAAATTTCTTTAGCATCATGGAAACTAGGAGAGGAGGCTCCTAAAAGAAAAACAAGGGCCTTCATATTATAAGAGATAAAAAGTTGAACAAAAATAAGAGTTGTCTACCTCAAAGCAATATGATGAATATTATAATAAAGAAACAAGATGCAAGGTTAGAATACATACAGAATGATCAACTCTATTGTGGAGAGGTTTAAGAAAAACTTTAGCAGAAGATAGTAAGATGAGTTTTAAATGATAAGTACACATTCTCTAATAATATCCAGGGGAGGACATTGTAAGTGAAAGGAACAGCATGTGTCAATTCACCTACGATGAAAGAGAATGATACTGAGTAGGGAGAGGAAAGGTTGTGGAATAATGAAACATAAGGATAAAGAAGTTAAGTAGATTTAGACTGTGAAGATTCTATAAGTCATTATGCTAGTCATTTCCCTCTGCTTTCAGTTCCATTCCACCATTCCTCTGCTCTGTGGGTCGCTATAGAGTAAGATCTTTTGCTAATTGGCTTTCTGGAAAGCTTAGACAATGGCAGTTTAAGCAAAGGAAGGCATGGGAATGGACGGCAATGGAAGAAAATAGAAAGGTGGAGGCAGAGTATTTCTGTCTTGCTCTGAATTGAATAATATCTCCAGTAACAGTTCCATTATTTCAATGCTTGCAGCTCCTGTGAAGAGCCTCTCTCTCAACGATCTCATCTCCCACCTCTAATTTTTACCTCCTTCTTGCTAATGCCTGCATTGCCTTATTATTCTCTGTGTGGTATCTTAGCTTTTCCATTAGCTGTAGAGCCAATTTCCTCTAAGTTTCATGTATTTGAAAACCTAGAATAGTTGTTCTTTACCTCATTGGACTATGACTGATATGATAATACTGTAGAATTTAGACTTTATCCTGTGTGCAATAAGAAAGATCTTATTCAAAAGAGTGATATGTTTGAGTTGTACCTTAGAAGAACCCCCCAGGCAATGGTTAGTGAGAAACTGGAAGGAGGATTAGTCAGAAAGTAAATGTTATATAAGATGGATGCCAAGTGTCTCAGCTAAAGCAGTGATGGAGGGAATGTACTGGATTAATGATATATTTAGGAAGTGGCATTGTAAAGTTCTAATGGTTAATTGAATAAGAAGAGAGTGTTTGCACTTAAGCAGCAGGCATATTAATATAAGCCTGTGAGGACTGTGAGAGAATGGCGCATTTTCTCCCTCGTCCCACATTTTTAAATTTGTGTCAAAGTCTAACATTAAAAGATTTGTGTCTAGGCCCACTTGGAGGGCAGTCTGGGAGTACAGTACATAAGAAAGTCCCAGAGATTGCCAAAAAAGGAATGTATTCCTTATGAATATATTCTTTGGAGTTACATGTACAGAGGGGAGAAATTAGATGGAGAAATTGGGTGACTAATCAGAGCTAGAAACGAGGTAACCAATGAATCATTAGAATACCATTGGATGGTCCTGAGTACACTAACAGAATCTTAAAGGAAATGGATTGAGCAACTTGAGCTTTATAATCTCCTCTCAACTTACTACAATGTTACTCTCTTTCCATCAGCACTGATAACTGAGCCTGAGTGCGAAGATAGACTGATATGCTTCACTTTCTAAACACAACAATTTGAAAACTGACCAATGTTCAAACACAGCTCCTTTGACCCTTTGAACCATAAATTTCATATTTCTGTCACTTCCTTTCTCCCAATAGGCAAAAGGACATCAGAATCTTCTCTATGTTTTATCCAACCCATGCTTATGCCTCTAACAGGGCACCAAGATCCTTGTGGTAGCAGAGAGTGGTTTACTCTTTGATATTTATTTTAGAAGATTTAAGTTCATGAGCAAAATTGTTTTTTTCTGTCCTAGCCTAGCACATCCATATACTAGCACATATTGTAAGGTACAACACCCAAAAGACATTCTCATTTCTAACTTGGTCTTGCTTTAATCACACTTTTGTTTAATGATAAACCAATGCCTACATTTATCAAACCTAATTAAAGTGCTGATCCTGGGTATCCCCAGACTCTAAACTTTTCCTAATAGGCTCCTGCCATTCTAGCTTTGGAATGTCTCTGAGAAGACACTGAAGTTTCTCGTCTACACCTAAGGATTCAACCTTTCCTGTCCCAGTTATCTAGTGCTATGTAACAAAATCCGGACCTCAAAAGTTTAAAAAACTATTTTGTTATTTCTCATAATTTTGTGAGTTAGGAATTCAAGATTCAAGTAGACCTTAGCTGGGTGATCCTTCTATTTCCATGCCATCAATTGAGGTCATTTTGTGGTATTCAATTGATTCATACGCTGGGTAAAGTGGATCCAAGAGGGATCATTTACATTTTGTCACCTTGGAAGGGATGGCTGGGCAGCTGGGTTTCTAGCTCATCACATCGTAGTCTCTGTGCAGACACATCTTATATGGTAGATTAGGACACCAAATATGACATGGTGGACGCTACATGAGCATGTATGATCTATGCATAGAGAACACTTCTGCTGTACTCTGTTGGTTAAAGTTGTCACAATTCCACCCTGCTTCAAGGGGGAGTGATCATTGACCACTAACTCTTGAAGGAAAGAGTATTAAAGAATTTGAGGTCATATTTTAAAAATATCACACTCTCTTTAGACACAAATCCTCTATCTAATTTCAGTTCCAGAATATTAATTATTGAACACCTGTGCCAAATCTACCATTCAACGGGCAATACAAGTTTGGCAAAATGTAGTTACAAAATGCTAAACAGTTTTCTTAACTCCCTATGATTTTCAGAGTGTTTAAAAAGCTAATATGCATTGGGAATCTCTAAGAGTAGGATATGGTATATGTCAATTTGCAAAGTATCTTGACATTGGAGTATCCCAGGACTAATCTTCCACACAAGACATCTTGAAAAGGCTGGCTTGGACGTGATTAAAATAAAGAGAAAAGAAACAGATATCATTTATTATGTTCCAGAAGTTATAGAGGAATAGAGACAAGAATAAAATTCTAAAGAATAAAGTAGGCATAATTTTCTAAGATGCTTTAAGTAACTAGAAGTCACCTAAAGCTGAATGGGCAACAAGAGTGTTATCATGGGTTAAAAAGCAAGCTCATAGATATCCAAGTTAATATGGAGGTAAAATAAGTACATGCTTCAAAAAAATATTAGTCATAAACTACCTAGAATCTTTCATAGGCTTTTTTATTCTTTCTGAACATCTTAATTAAAATTTAAAATGACTGACAATGTTAGCTTCCTTGAGAACTGAAGGAGCATCCACAAAAGTCCATGGAATGTGCAGTGTCTTGTAATCTTTGCTGAGGGCAAGGCAACCCCATAAAACAGTAAGATGTTAATTATTTATTATGGGGCTATGGAAAAGGCTAAAATATAGGGCCTCTTTCACTTTGGGGATTTGGGTTTGCAAGTTATAAGACTGAAGGGAAATAACTTTGAAATTACAGGAAATCAGAGACAGGAAATTTTGGTTTTGGTCAAAAGCCATGTCTTTTGGTGAACTTCATTTGATGGACCTCAACAATAACTGAATGGGGTAGGAGAGTCTATTAAGCTGTTTTGGGACCTGGATATATTCATGTGGAAAGATATATGGCTTCATATAACTTTCAGCATATCAAGGTGCCATTCGCAAACAAGATGATCTATGGTGTTCATCATTCACAACTCACTTCTATAAAGATTGGGAACAATACCATGAAAAGATCCAAAAATAGAGCCAAAATACATAATACAAAGGACTGAGGGATCTGGCTTTGATTTGGGAACAGGATGAGGCTACAGGAAACTTCCCCAGTACTGAGAGGACTTCTGGGATCTTAGCATGGGGACAGACATGGATAAGGAGGGAAGAGCCAGGGCCAGGTACGGTTGGCAGGTAGCATGGCAAGGCAAACAGGCCCTTAGGCCCTTTCTCCCTTCTCCTTACAAGGTGAACACCTTTATGTTGCTGCTCCCGTTCAAACAATGAGGAAAAGGGAAGTAAGAATGCTGGGACAAGGGACAAGTTGATGCTTGTCACTGAGAGAAGTCACTTGTCACTGAATGAACTAAGAGAAATTCTCTTCACCATTTCTCCACTTCTCTACTTCTTCCTAACCATTCCTAAGGGATCGTTGGGCTAGCGTTTCCCAAGGAATGGGCCAGTACCTCCTTCTGGCCTTTGCAGGACAATTTTAGATCGCATTCAGATAAGGTATGAAAAAACAGTGGCTCACACAGTAAGAAAGTGAGTCCCTTTTGAATATGCTTTAATCTTGTGATTATATGAAGGAGTTCTCTAGCAATTGCTAATCTTTCTTTTGTCTTCCTGTCTCAACAGGATCTAGCCAGAATTTAATAACATTATTTTGTTTACATTCTATTTATTTTTACAGTTATCTTCGTTATGTTGCAAGTGGCTCTGATTTTTCACTTAAAATGATGGTATAATTTTTTCTTATGAAATAAATTTAAGTTTGAAAAAAGGAATTAATTTAAATAAAAAAATACTTAGTACAGTTCAGGTGGTATGAATATTCATTGTTTAATGACGGGATATTTTTTAAGAAATGCATTGTTAGGCAATGTCGTCATTGTGCAAACAACATGGAATGTGCTAACACAACCAGGACAGAGCTCTAAACCTAGACCAGAGCTGTAAGGACCTTGCCTGTCTTTCTAGCCTCATTTTCCTTTTTTGTGTATTATACCTCTTTATTATTTATTTATTTATTTATTTACTTACTTACTTACTTACTGACTGACTGACTTACTTGTTTTTACTATGGTGACATTGGTTAATGAAATCCAGTAAGTTTCAGGTGTACAATTCAACAGTAAGGTGTGCGCACGCACACACACACACACACACACACACACACACACACTCATACGCCTTGTGTGTTCACCACCCATAGTTAGATTTCTTTCTATCACCATATATTTGACCCCTTTCATACCATTTACCTCCTCCCTCTCTACTCCCCACCTCATTTTTTGAACTTTTTATTGAAGAATAGCATACAAAAATTAAATCGTAAATGTGTAGCTTAATGAATTTTCACAAACTGAACTTTCCCACCCATGTAACTAGAACTCAGATCATGAAACATAATATTGCTGGCACCCTAGAAGCCCATTAGTCATTACTCCTCCAAGAGAGAACTAATACTTAGCTTTCACACCTTTTAGAAGCACAAGCATTCAGTGTACCTGCTGGTGTCTTATTTCTCTCACCCAACCTTATGTCTGTAAGACTCCATCATACTGCTGTATGCAGTTGTGCTTCATTCATTCTCATAGCTAAATAGTTTTCCATTGTGAATGCCCCATAATTTATTTATCCATTCTTCTGTTAATAGGCATCCCCATA
Organism: Eonycteris spelaea; assembly: GCA_003508835.1. Lineage (NCBI taxonomy): Eukaryota > Metazoa > Chordata > Mammalia > Chiroptera > Pteropodidae > Eonycteris > Eonycteris spelaea. Next base: position 658,653 of record PUFA01000326.1, read on the forward strand.
GTTTCTAGTTTGGAGATATTACCAACATTGCTGTTATGAACAGTTGGGTACAAATTTTTGGTGCACAAATATATGTTTTTCTGTGAGGTATATATCTAGGAGGAGGAAGCCTGGGTCATATGAGCCAGTCTCATTTACACTATTGTCACCCTTGCTTGCTTTGCTTCCCTCCTTAGGGTCTTCCCCAGGGAGCACTCCCTAAAAGGCCTCCCCAGGGAGCACTGTGGGGCTGCCTGCCCAGATAGCTGAATCCTTGGACTGACCTCTTTCTCGTAGGTCTTTCAGGAGGTATAACAATTACTGAACTTATCCTCCTCCCATAGCCCAGGGACATGAGTTTAAACCTCCCATGTTTGTGTACATCTCCCAATCTGGAACACCCATCTGTCCCATCCATGGTCCTACTTTCTGTTTTAATCCAGCCTTTCTTCAGGGTCATGCAAGCATCCTTTTCTACAAATACTCGCAAAACTCCCTTTAGTCTTTCCCACCTAGAACCTTTGCTTGGACTCCCTCAAATTCTATTCAGCTTTGAAATGCATCGAGATTGGTTTCCTGGTTGTCTACTCCACTTGACTGACAACCCCAGAGGGCAAGAACATGTCTCATTTCTTTCTTTTCCTAAAATACAGCCCTTGTATCTGATACAGACACATTGATAACCTTATTTTTTATTAATTAAAGGAACAAATTAATCAACAGTGAAAGGTATGAGAAAGTGAAGGAGTAATTAAATAAGTAAGTAGTGACTGAGGAGTGAATGAGGAATGACATATGCCATTTGAAACAAAAGGGGCTCTTACGACAATGATAAATGTCAATCCCTAAAGACATGGGGAAGAAGGTGGTTTTGCTATAAGTGGTTCCTTCCAAAATTTTTGTTTGTTTACTTTTTTGTAAAATCAAGTGGCGGGATCTATCTGGCTGGAAATGTGGCAGTAATGTGGAGGTAAGCAGGTGCATACCTACAGCTGTAACTCAGGAAGTGATACCTAGAACAAAAATAAGGTTCAAAATGCCTTCCGTCCTACATAGAAGCAGGCTGGAATGCATTAATTTAAATTATAAAAAGATAACAATAATAAAATTTTCTAGATCTGAACAGAAGTAAAAACACATTTACTGAGTACAAGGGCTAAGCTATTATATATCCATGAGCCTTTATTCACAATTCCAAATCCCAAAAAACTGTGAAAATCAAGTTTTATCAGCACATTTGGTGACATGAGGTTATCTGTACTCTTATTGACTCCACTTAGTGGAAAATAGTCACATGTTTTGCTGTAGAAACGCTTCCATGTTTGATCCATGGGTGCTGAAGGGGTTCCTTGTTATGACATAGATGAACAATATTACTTCTCTAAAATCCATCAAGATTTCAGAAAAGGGACTGTGTCTGAAACTGTCCTATATCTAGGAACTAAAGAATTAAAGCCCAGTGGATGCCCAAAGTGAAGAGGTTCAAAGCTGAATGAATGCAAAATCCAGGGCCATCTCAAGAAGCTAGTGCCAAGAGAGAGAGCGGGACATAAAAGTCCCAAACCAGAATACTTCCCTCTTGCAGACCAGATTTCAATCCAAGGGCCACAGGTCCATGTGGTTATTTCTGCAGGACTCTAACAAAAAATGGTTGTCCTTATACCGGTCTTAAGTAACCACCATGACTGGATCCTCACATGGCTTCACACCTTCATCACCACTGCTGGGCTTGCACACTTTCAAATGTTAGCTTGTTATTAACCATGCTGATAAGAATTCTATGAGTGCTCACTGTACCTTAAGTGTCCGTGCCACCAACGCCTAGCTCAGGGCCCCACATAGAATAAACACTCAATAAATGGGCTCAATAAATATTTAATGAACACATACAGTATGTTTCTCTTTATGATGTGTTTTATATAAATTATCTCATTTAATCTTCAAAATGACCCTATGAGTCAGGCAAGTGAAATGAGTCCCAGGGAGATTAAAGTGCTTGCTCAAGGTTACAGCAAGCAAACAGTTCTGCTATGACTTGCAACTGGAGTTGTCTGGCTAAAAAAAGCATATCTTCTTTCTTTGGCATCATGTGTTTATGTAGACTGAACCCTCAGAATTGAAGATGATCAGGTAAAAATGCTTGGTCATGGGGAAAGTCTGGAAATAATAGAAATAGCTGATGGACCATTAGCAGGGGCCTTTTGTGGGTGTTAAGTAGGGCCATTAGGAGATAATGCCCTTACCTGCATCTGCTGTCTTGGGAGATTAATCAGGACTGCTAGGAGGAGGAGGGATGGCACAGATGCACATATGGCAGCCATTAGAGGGGCCAAACCCTCTTCTAGGGATCCCAGATCCCAGCACTGCTACACCCCTCATCTGTGTGTGTCTGGAGCTGATCTTGGGACTAATAAAGGGATGAAGATTTTAGAAGTTTAATGGACAAAGCAAGGAAAACTTGACAGGGAGATAGGTGAGACTGTAGGACCACCTCAGGTTATGAGAAGCTGAACTTTCTGTAAGAACCCCATAAACACCTTGGGTGGATGAATCTGCCCATGAAGATGCCACCTTCCCCTGTGAGAACAAGTCTGTGAGGGAGGTACTAACTTTACATGATGTCATCCCAGCAATCCTCCAAGGGAAGGATGATTCAGCCTGGATCCCTATCCCCCATTCATGGCACTTGCCTGACCTGTGGAAAATAGATGCTGGGTCCAAAGTGGGCAGAGAGAGGCCCTATGTCTGGGATCTTGCACATCTCAGCAGTAAGCAGGGCCCTAGGAGCCACCCTGCCCCTTGACTTCCACACGGGGAAGGGAGTAGGTATTTCACACTCAGTATGTCTTTGTTTTCCAGTTACAGCACATGGACCTCACCCTCTCTGGTTAGAAATATACTGTGTGAACTCCAGGTCTGCCTCCAGTTTCTTGGTGGCAGCACCTGAGACACTAAGCTGGGCCCCAGTCTCAATTTTATCTTTAATTCCTGGCCTGGCCCAGGACATCCATCAGGAGACACTTCATGGGATTCTCTTGCTTTCCCTCTACTTACAGATTCCTTGTCCTGTCCCTTGATCCCAAACTCTGGATCATGTTTGCCTACTTGTGCCATGCTCATTACAGGGCTGTGTGCTCCAAAGAGGTGGTTCCTAGAATTTAATGAATGTTGGAATCACCTGCTCTCCCTGGGGAATTTGTTAAATGCAGAGTCCTTTTCTATTTGGTCTATTGTAGTCACTTAACCAGGACATTAGGATCTGTATTTAACAAGCCTCTCGGTAGATTCTGATGCAGATGCACAGAACATTCTTTGAGAAACACTTTTATAGGCTTTGGGAGCCAAGACTCAGTTTAAACACTAGTCCCATCACGTGACATTGGGTTAATTAATTCCTTTGGGTCTCAGGGTTCAGTTCTTGTGAAAAAAGAGACTAATAATATCTACTTTACATGATTGTATGGATTGAATGAAATACATATACAAAGTGGCCAGCAGAGAATTGTCAATACACAACAGCCAATCCTGGACTGTGGGCCAGTGACCTTCCTCAGTTTCTCCCCTTTGCAGTAGCTCTTGTTTGCTGGGCTCTGCTTACAGGCTTTAACTCAGTGAGCAGGGCTTGTATATCTGTGGTAGGCAGAATAAGCCCCCACACGCCCAGAAAATGTCCATGTCCTAATCTATAGAACTAAGGAAATAAAGGTGCAGATGGAATTAAAGTAGTTAATCAGCTGACTTTAAGATAGAGAAGTTATTCTGGATTGCTCAGGTGTGCCCAATATAATCACAAGGGTCCTCAAAAATGGAAGAAGGGGACAAAAGAGGTCAAAGTGAAGTGAGAAGGACTCAACCCGTTGTTGCTGGTTTGGATGAGAGAGGAAGGTGGCCAGGAGCCAGAGAATGCAGGAGCCTCTAGAAGCTAGAAAACATGAGTAAACTAATTCTGCTGGAGCCTCCAGAAAAGAAGACAGCCCTGCCGATACCTGGATTTTAGTCCAGTGATACCTGCATCAGATTTCTGATTCATATTCATAGAGCAATAAGGTAATAAATCTGTGTTTTAAACCACTAAGTTCATGGTAATTTGTTATAGCAGCCATGGAAAACTGATAGAATATCAAAGACTGGACCCCCAAGTTCTGGAAACCTCACTCAGTTCCATGCTTAGGAGGCTTTATGGCTTTGTGGTGGTATCAGTGTTTCTGCAGTCTTTGAGGCCCTCATGACTGAGGCCAAAGACACTAATGGAGTCTCTAGATGAATTTCCATCCTACCTCGTGATAATAATAAAACAAATTTTACATGGAGGCTGAGAGAAGTACCTGCCCAAGGTCACAAGAATCAGAGCCTGGATTTAAAGCCAGGTGTGCTGTCCCCAGAGCCCAAACCCCTAACTGCACCATTACACAGCCTCATTCTGTCCCATGGTCAATGAAGGAGGTAGTGTATTCTCACTAAATTTCAGGAGAACCATCTGTTAAACTTACTGATATGTGAAAACATTCCTCCTACTGTCCTGGCAGCCCACAATCTCCAAGGTTTTGTGATAGACTGGGATGGCTAGACATAACATGAAAGTGCTTTGGAGCCACACTCTTGCCATGGCTGATGACATAAGTAAGAGAGAAAAGATTAGAGAATCAACCTTAGAATTCCAAGCCAGCCATGGGGGCAGTTATGTCAGATTGTTCCAAGTGTTCTGGAAAACATGAGGGGCTGTTAAAACTGGGGCCCAGAATCTTCCTTTCTATCAGTCACTGATGTGCTGTGTGACCTTAAGCAAAACACTTGACCTCTTTCCATCTCTCCTGAACCAGTTGTCCCAACACTTCTTCATCTCATCTGGCTGCTGTGGAAATCCAATGAGCTCATGTTTGTGAACATGCTCTGGGAATTACAAAAGCAGCACACCCTTACAGAATCTAATGATGGCTATTATTTAATTTTTATAACTTGAGGTGAATGTGGTTCATTATTGCTGTCATTAGTAATAATTATTATGCTAAACCACACCAGAGAAGAGAATGTTCTCTCACTACCTTCTTTAGCAGAATTTGTTGTGTAAGCATTTCTCAAAAAAAAAAAAAATCAACAAAGCTGTAATGTTCTGCCACATCACTATGCAGAATGTTCTTTTCTTCTTCTTTTTTAAAAAGAGAATGTTTTAAAGAATGACACCTTGAACATTAGGTTAAAATCTGCTTCTGTACAAAAAAGAATTTAAGTGAAAAACATCTTTTCCAAAATGGCTTTTCATCAGGGACAGGGAAGTAAGCTCTCCATGCCTGCCATGGTAATTCCAACTGAAAGTGAAGGTCAGGCGCACCCTAGAGATCAAGTTAGGAGGCATCCAGGAAGCACCCCACAGGAAGAAGAGCCCACCACTACCCAGAGGGTGCAGGACCAATGATAAATGTCACAGAGTGAACAGGAGCCCCTAGGATCCACTACAAAGCTCCAGACTCCAGAAAGAGTGGTCTTCTACCCAGAGATGGAGTTACTACCCACCGATGGAGTTACTACCCACCAAGTGCAGGCCAGTGTTTCCTGGAGACTCACTCTACTCCATTGTGCCATGCTATTAATTCAGAACTGCGGTAGAGCATCTATTTCTAACAGGCTACTACCTGGAAGAGTTAACACATCAGGTCACAGTGGTCTTTAGGGCTCCAGGGCAAATTATGGGACCAGATTCTAGTGCATCATTTCTTCCTTCATTCTTTCATTTCTTTCTTCCTTCCTTACTTTCCTCTCTCTTTTCCTACTCTCCTTCTGCTAGCAACACTTAATGAAAATCTGTTTTAACACCAGTCAAGTACCATTCTCACTCTCAAGAAGTACACAGACTAGTGTGAAGACTGATATTCAGAAACTTGATACCATTTGTGGCTTTGTTGTCGTCACAGTATTAGGTGCTGAGTGCAGTGCAAACAAAAGAGGAGAAGGCTCTGTACCAACCAGGTTGGACGGGAGGTCTTCAACCACATGGAGTGAGGCATAACACCAGGAGTAGGCAAAATACAGCATCGGGTCAGACTCATTGGATTTAAGTCTCAGGTCTGCCCACTCACTAACTTCTTATGTGACCTTGGGCCTCAGTGACTTCAACAGTGACATGAGGGGTATGCCCATTACATAACACTGTTGTGAAAGGCCTAATAACAGTGCCTTGCAGTCACAGCAACACCCGCTGGCACCCAAATAATGACACCTGAGTTAGTGCAGACCTTGAATTAATGCAGATTTGCAAATCATATGACTGTGGATTAACTCTCTTACAGGCTTGCCCAATTAGCAATTCCATACTAGATTGGATTGAATTATATTGGATATTTATGACCTCATCTCTCACATTGTCACAACTAAAAACAGTAGTAATAATAATGGAAGAGTAATGATACCGCTCCCAAGTCACATCTCCTTCAATTGTTATAAACCAATATTTGGAGTCAAGTGTCTCCTATTTGTCTGTACTTCACCAGTACAATGCTTAGACAAATGTTTACATTATATATGAGTCCTTGGGTATTCAAGAACCTCGTGAATGTTTTTAATGAAGATATGCATGCTTTCACCAAGCTTTCCTTGGGCAGTTTTTAGTGATTCATCAATAGAGTCCACATTTAATATGAAACAAAAGAACTAACAAAAATTATAAAAATTCTAACGCTAATTCTAATGATGGTGAATATGCAGAGGAATAAATATCCTCACGGGAAATGAGGAGAGGAATTTGGTGGTGCGTATCAAAAGCCTTACCAATGTTTTGTCCTATATTTAATAAATTACATTTTAATTTAAATTCTATGTTATACTACTTATAAAAATTTCTTATAATAATCATGTATGTGCACAAAAATTTGTTCCCAAGTATGTTTCTGCATGATGCTTTATAATAGAGAAAATTTGGAAATAACATAAATGTATAATAATAATAAAATCTCATTAAATATATTATAATATAATCAAAAAACAGAATGTATTCGCAACCACTAAAAATTACCTTGTAGAGGAGTGTGTAATAACATAAAGGTGATTATAATATATTAGAGCATAAAAGATGATGTAGTTCCCCTTTATCTCAGAGGATATATCCCCAGACCCCCCAGTAGATACCTGAAACCATGGATAGCTCCAAACCCTAAATATATACATATATGTTTTTTCCTATATATAGAAAACTTTCCTATGATAAAGTTTAATTTATAAAGTAGGCACATGAAGAGATAACAATAATGACTAATAATAAAGTAGAATAATTATAACAATATACTATAATAAAAGTTACAGGACTATAGTCTCTTTTTCTCTGATAACCAATCTGATAACCAAGACAGCTACTGAGTGACTAACAAGTGGGGAGCATATACTGTGTGAAATACAGGGACAAAGAAATAAATCACCTCTTGGGGAAAAGGAGCAGAATGGCATGAGATGTCATCACACTACTCAAAACAGTGCACAATTTAAAACTTATGAATTGTTTACTTCTGGAATTGTCCATTTGATATTTTTGGACCATGGTTAACCATGCATAATTGAAACCATGGAAAGAAAAATCATGGAAAGGGGTGATTACTGTAGTTTAAAAGAATAGTTTGTATAGTCTAATTTAATTATGTAAATTGAAAAAAAAATGCTTAAAGAGGCAGTAGACATAGCTAACCTAAAATGTTAGCAGTAGTTATCTCCAAATTGTGGATTACTAATAATTTGTGTGTGTGTATTTTTTAACTTGTCAAAATTTTCCACAATTGATATCCTGGAAGGTGAAAAAGAAAATAGAAGAATTTAAAGCTAAATCTTAAAATTCAGATTTAAATTTAAATTATCACTTTTCTATGTATCATGATAAACTACTTAATCATTCTGAGCTTCATTTCTTTTCCATCTATAAAAAGTAAATAATACCTACCCTACAGGGTTATAGGAACTTACATTTGATAATGCATATAAATAGTTGTGCCAACAGTATGAACTCAGTAAATTTATGCTCCCCTTGCTTTCTCCTTCATGAGCTCAGTAATAAGAGAGGCATTAAATGCTTGATGCAGGAGGTAGGACAGGTCCTAGATGATATCTAAATGCTGATTCTTCATCCTTAGAAATTCTGCTGAAACTTTATTTTTACTTTTACCTGTGTAACAAATTACCCCAAGATTTAGTGGCTTAAGATAGCAATCAGCATTTATTATCACATACAGTTTCTGTGGTCAGGAATTTGAGAGTAGCTTAACTGGATGGCATTGACTTAGAGATCTCTCATGAGACTGCACTCAAGATATAAGGCAGGGCTTCAGTCTCTGAAGTTTTGAGAATCTGATTCCAAGATGGTTCGTCTATATGGTTGACAAGTTGGTACTAGCTCTTGGTAGAAAGCCCCAGTTTCTAGCTATAACAACCCCTCCATAGACTTGCTTGCTTTTCCTCATCACATGGCAGTGAGCTTTCTACTGGTATACAGGTCTACTGGTATACAGGTCAGCTCTAGTCAATGTGGAAAGGGACTCCACGGGGAGAGGGATGCCAGGAAGGCCTTCCTGGAGGCTGGCTATCACAATTATCCTTACAGTGCCTCTGCCTGAAATGTTCTTTCACCACATGTCAACAGAGTTCACACCCTACTTCATCCAGGTCTCTCTCTAAAAGTCACTTTACCAGAGACGCTTTCCCTTGCCTCTCCCAGAAAGGCAACCCAATGATAGGTCTGTCATTCTATCACTTTCTCTCCCCTTACCTGTTTCATTTTTCCTTAGAACACTTATAACATCTAATATATTATATAATTATTAGTTTATAGCCTCTTTCCTGACACCCCATCCCCACCAGTAGTGAAATACATAAGCATCATTAAAGGCCTCCCATGTTTTCTACTGGTCCTCAGGAAGGGCTCAGTAAATAAATGAATAAAGCATGACATCACCTGACATTTCTGATACTTTTATTACTACCAATGAACAAAACAATAACGCCTTCCTTGGTGTCAACACCCTAGCATGTAAATCCATCTAAAATTGGTGGATCTGGTTTTCTGAACACCATACTCTTGCCTTACATCTCTCCTGATCTAGCCTTATGAGCCTTTCTTGTTTGTCCTGATCCTCCTAATGATTTGATTTACTTTCTCAATTGAGTCCCCAATATTTAGACTTCCCTCTTTCCTGGTTGCCTCAATGTCTTTCTCCTAATGCTCACACTGTTGAGACGTCCTTATTCTGGTCTTCATCACCTAAAGGCCTTGGGGGAAAGATGACAACTAAGAAGCATGTATGCCTCTATCCTCTTTCCATTCTCATGGTAAATATCTCTAAGAAATCAGGCTATCTCTGATTATATCTGGGTTGATGAACTACTGATTCTTTGCTGGGGAGGTAATTGGTCTCTACTGCTTAACACACTGTTAATTCTCATAACAGCCACTGTGACAGGCAAGTAATGGAGATATTTTGTTGTGGGAGGGACAAATGAAAGAATAGAGGTAACATATATAAAATACCTACTATAAGCCAAGCATTGATCTTAAGCAATTAATGTGGATTATTGATAATATTTAATCTCCACAACCATCTACAAGGAAATTACTATTATTATAGTCATTATACAGATAAGGAAACTTGAGCTCAGGGAGGTCAATAACTTACAGAGGATCACTTAGTACAAATAATCCAAATTGGTTCTGGAGTCTTCTCTTCAAACATTATATAATGTTGCCTTAAGGTCTGCAAAGACAAACTGGCTTTTTGGGGTCTTAGGAATAAATGTCTAGTTGTTAGGGCTAAGCAGAATTTCCAGGAAATTTCCTCTAAAATTGTTCTGGTCGGGTCTGGTTAATATTTGGATGGGAGACCACTTAGGAATACAGGTTCTGTAGGCATTTAAACAAACAAACAAACAAACAAACAAATAAATAAATAAATAAATAAATAAATAAATAAATTTTAAATTAAAACAATAAAATAAAATTGTTCCTGGAGAACTCTTACCCATCCTTAGAGCTCCAATTCACTTTTTACCTCCTCTAAGACATTTTCACTGATATATTTATGCCAGCACTATTTGTACATCATTTTATCGTTTCACTTCTCAGACTGGAATGCAAGTTTGGGTTTTCTCATAGGTCTTCTTTATTGTACCATGACTGCATTGAAACTAAAATCCCATAACTTTCTCATTTCTTAATCTTAGCAAAGTATCTGGTCTATGATAAGCCAGGTAGATAAATATTGTCTCTATTTCCATGATATGCATTCTCAGGATAATTTGTAAATCTTAGCACTTCAAAGATAAAGTAAGCTGTACTTTGTTAATTGAATGGATAGTTATAGTCTTCAGAGGTGACTGTTATTACATCAAAGTAAAGGAGTTGAGTAAATAATGGTTTCCCACTAAATGCCACATTGACATCTTCTCTAGGGGTACACTTCATGAAAAGTTGTAGCCTAGAGAAATGGGTGTAAGCATCCTAATTCTGTCCTAGTAAGGTAATAAGATACTGTGTTTAAATACCATTCACCATTGCCTCCCCAAACAGAGTTTATCTACTACTGAGCTTATAAATCACCTGCCTCCAGCCCTTCTAGTTGCTTTGATAAAAGGAGGTTTAGGGAGGCTCTCTTTGGGAGGTCACAAAACTGATACTGCAGCAAAAAATCAGCATTAACTTCCACCAGCCCTTTCTAATCACAGGACTCAGGGGGTTCAGAGCACTAATGGGCCAGGAGAGTTGGACACTCAGTAATGGAATAGGAAAGTTATGAAGGGTGAGAGTTAGGTTCTCTTAAAAAGTTGGAAAAGCTTCCAAATTGAGTAGAAGAAGGTATGTTCAATGCATAAATAAATATGGAAGTAGTGCCAACCTGCCCAGGAGGGTCACCAAGATGCATGATATGGTGGCCCTTAGATTGACACCTATGTGGAATAAAAATGCTGTGGCCTCGGGGTTAAAAGACATGACCTTCCATAAGGCCCTCCTTGTCTCAGGTCCTTAGTTCCTTCATTGTAAAATGAAGGGACTGGAGCATGTGATCACCTTGTTCTCTTCTTCCTCAAATGTCCTACTATCTGGGTGATAATATCCAAATGAGTTGTCAGGTTTTACTTGTTAGTTTTAGAAATAAAAGTAAAAAAAAAATCAACCTATAACAAGGTTTAAAAAGACATGTTTTGCTTCTTTACCTTAACAATAGAAATGAAAGGAAACATCCCAATCTTAGAGAGCCTATAGAATGCAAAGTCAGTCATTTATAATGTCAGTGTTGTAATTCCAATTGTAGCCTATACCTGAGTTTGGCTATGGTCTGCATCTCTCTGCTCCAAGTGTATGTTTAACTCACCTCTATATGTAGTCCTCAATTGCACCTTGGAGTAGTGCTTCGCATAAGATAGGTGCTTAGAAGATGAATAGTGAACTGCATTGGATTGAATTGAAATCTACTTTGAAACATTATTTCCTATCAGACACCCCACTGCAGTTGAAATGGGCCTAAAATATGAACATAAGCTGACTCTCAGTCATGAGGTGGGTTAGGTGGGAGAAGATAAAAAGAGCTCTGTTTTCTCAGAACCACAGAGAGAAATGGAGAATTAAGAGTATTTAGCTTACATAAGGTATCTCTCCAGTACACAATAGAACAAAATTAAAAACAACAACAACAACAACAATTCTGTCAGACTCTAAAACCTGTGGTCTTCTATTTCACAAAGGCGGATACTTTTCCATAATAGTAGAAAGTCCAATGTTCTAAGTATAGATAAAGTCTACAGAAACAATTTGAAGATGTCCAATACTTGCCAATGCTTGAGTGACCCTACAAATGAATTCTCCATTAAAATGTAGAAGGGTTTTGGGCAATACCAAAATAATCACAGGGAACAGAGCCTTGGAAATTTCTTGGCTGACCTCAACATGAAGAAAATGGGCCAGCTATCTTTTTTACATGTATTCTACTCTTTCTCCAATTTCCCTGGTGATACAGAGAGAGAGACCAGATGAACAGTCTTCCCAATAGCTACTTATTAGTAATGATGTCAGCATAATAACCTGTGGATTCTTTGTTGCTTTTTCTGTAAGGCTATGAGGCTATTGGTGAGATGCAGATAAAAGTCTGCATTAGGACATGATGAACAAAGCTGGATGTGGTAAGTAAATACATGGCATTGAGATATGAGGACCCTAAAGCTACAAGATCTGAACATCTTTGTTAGCACTGAAATTTGACCAAAAACAATGATATCCAACATTTTAAAAAGTAATAGTACTGTGTTCAAATAAAATTTTAATGAAACCCCAATATATGAAATAAATCTTGGCCGACCTGATGGAAACCAGGATGGGGAACCTATGGTTCCACCTCCTCATGCATTCCTTCCCTCTGAGACAGGCTCAGGGCATTTCCTTGGAAACATAGGGCTTCACAGAACCCAGTAAAAAACCCCTGACCCAAAAGACACAGCTCTAAAATGGCTTTTTTCCATATGAAGATGTACTTCCCATTGATTATTATAAAATTAGAGATATATTCTTTGGTAAACAAATTAACATCAATATGGAAAAATCATATTTAAGAATGGACTAAGTCTTTTCAACATACTGAAAGAAGATACTGTGAGATACTTCTCGAAATATTATTTTTAATTATTGCAAAGAGCATGGGGATATTTTCTGGTGACCAACAGTCTAAAGGTCTAAGGGAGATACAACAGTGTCAGCTTGACTGCATACACACAGGACAGAAGAGTCCCTTAGTGTTCAGCCATTTCTCTGCCCAACATTCAACAGGACAGCATAGAAAGCAATCTAGTAGAGTGTTGACAGAATTAATCAAGCTACATTTTCCAGCTTTCTTTTGCTTCCTGGGCTAAGAAATTAAAAGAATCTGGATGAATTAGACACACTTTGAGATTTCCCCAGAAACACAGTTTTCCTAGGGAAATAAAGCTAATAATGAGAGGCTAAGTTAACTATGTTTGATCTCCTCAAAGCCCACTGCCTGATTTTATGTGAACTGTCTGATTTTTTTAAACCTTAAGCACAAGGCTCAGTGTCATTGCACTGCTCAGAGAGGACAGAGAATAAATCAAAAAATCAATGTGTTAATGCTTTACATATGGATGGTACTCATCCAATGTCAAAGCCCTTTCATAGATTATTTCAATAATAAGTAATAAATATCTAACATTTACTAAATTTTATCTCTAATCCTCATGATAGCTGAGTTAGATATTATTCCTTGACATCACAGAAGAGGAAACTGAGCCAGAACAAGAAGAGATGAATGTCCATAAATGGCAGACTTCAATTTTAAATTCAGGACTTCAGCCTTTAAGCCCTGACTCTGAGTGCCTCTTCAGGCTGCTTTTCAAATTTCAGTCCTTCCCAGGCATGATGCAACATTATAAAATCACTTCGAGAGCTGTGGATCTGGGCCTAGCCAATGCACATTCTCTTCAAACAAGAGGCTAAAGAATTGTTTTGATCTTCAAAACTCAGAGTTGGCAGCTGGTATGATCCCTTCTCAAGGATGGAGAAACTGGCAAGTTTAAGTTTTTGGGTTGTTGGGGAGGGTGTGGGAGGGATCGAAAGTATGTGAACTTTCCAAATAAGCATAGTTCAATTTAGGTAATAATTCTGCAGACAGTGTTAAGAGTGGATTAGACAAGAAAGATACTAGAATCAGAGAAACCAGTAATGAGAAAGTTGGTGCAATAGTCCAGACACTTTGTGTTGATTAAGGCAGAGGAAGTGGGGTTCTTGAGAAGAAGGCAGATTCTGGAGACAGATGAGGCATTAGGAACAGCAAGCAAGATCCAATTTCCTCAATGAGCTCCCACCTAGTGACAGAGGTAAATAAGGAAATGGCTCATGACAACACAGCATAATATGAGCTTTGATGAGGTTAATAAAAATGGAGAAAAGCACAAAGGAGAGACCCCTAAGTTGTTCTGGTGCTGAGGGGAGAAAAGCCAAGAAAGTGCCTGAGCAGAGTCTTGAAAGGAAATGGGAAGGATTGGCCAAGAAAGAGGGTGAGAGAGCACAGCTCAGGCAGCATGTGCCCCAGGGAGCTCCAAGGGGCTGCAATGCTGGCACTGAGGCAACAGGGTAATGAAGATGGGAAGCCGGGCAGGGCCTAGATCAGAGGGTATGTATGAAGAAGCTGGTCTGTTAGGCAATATGGAGGAACTAAATATTCTGTAATATTTCATGGAGTTGGGAATCTAAGGTTCGGAAAGGCTTAGAAGCTTGTCCAAGATGGTTGGTCTCAACCCCAGCCTGAATATGTAGTCCATTCTCCTGCAGCATGGGCATGAGCTAGTTAGAAATGCAGACTCTCAGGCCCAGACTCACTGAATCAGAAATTGGTTTGAACTAGATTCCAAGTGATTCCTAGCTGCTCTAAAGTATATGAACTTCCCAGAATGCTGGCCTCTGTCAAATATCTGCATATCCGAGCTTCTTGTAAGTCAAAAAGGCATATGGGTGGTGGGAGGGAATTGTGGTCTCACTAAGGGTGGCTGTGTCAATGCCCTCAGCTACAGGCTCCGCCCCACCCACCACACAATTATCAGCTCCCATGCAGGTGGACCCCAAGTCCCTCGGATTGGCCCACTCATGGTACAATACACATTTGATTAATCACTGTTTTCAGAGGCGTCTCATCAATCATTACCTTCTAGTACTCAAGAGAAAGGGGTCCTGGTAGATGAGCACTCTGCACTGAGAAGTACTGAGACGCTGGGTCTCCGATAAGATGGGCGCGTGGAGTTGGAATTAAGAAGGTGGGGACTAAGGAGCATTAGGCATTCACCCTGGCTGCTCTGATTGGTAATTAAGTGACTCGTCTACTGGCGGACAGTCCTGCATGTTCCCTCAGGCATCTGTTAGTTCTTCGAAAACCACTACTGACAAAATGAGGTTTGCCCTTGGTACACAGATAATGAGACTGAGCTTGACAGGTGTGGCGCGATTAGAAAATTTCTACATGAAGCTCATTCTGCTAGCCACTCCACAGTAAACAGACTCATTAGGACTTGCAGGTCCCTGGAGGCAAAGCATGTTTGACATTATTAATTGGCTTTTCTGTATAAGGAGTCAAATAGATGAAAAGGTTTATCAAGCTGAAATAATTAATTTTGCCTGAATTCGCTGACAGTTCATTTCTCCTGTAAAAGACCATTTTAAAGTCCTCTTTTTTTTTTCAAATTTCAAAGTTCAAAAGACATAATAGTGGCAAAAGTGAAGCTTTTTAGTAAATTATAATTAAAGGGAATTTAATTAACTTAGACCTGGGGAAGAGGAAAAAAAGGAATTGCTATCTATGTCTACACAGAGGTCTAGATGGTTGAACATATCATGACTTAATAATGCATTAATTTTAATCTAATCAAAGTATAATAAAAGAGATAATTATATGTTTAAAAATTACTAGGCTCCAATAGTGGGATTTTAAAATACTTAATAGTTACCCAGCTTCTCGTTAGCAAAGTTATAATTGTTGTTCTCAGATTCTGCTTATTTAAAGATGGGGGCTTACAGGCAAGAGGTTAATTGAATAAATCATTGTTAAGAACCCATGTTGAAACTATGATGAACTACAAAGTTTGCATTCCCTGGCTGTAAAAGAGTTTTCTTGCCTTTTTTCTCTATGTCTTTCTGTGTCTCTAAAAATAACAGATTATTTCCAGCATTCCTTCATATGTGCTCCTGAATGCTCCCACGCCCACTCTTTGCCCCACAAAGTCAAAATATAATTCACATGAGATTCTGCAAAGTTTTCTCTCATAAAATTGACCGCTTTCATCTCCAACAAAGCATTGTGTAGTTCCATGGCAAGATTTCCCGGCCTAAAATCAATGGATGATAAGGAGAACAGTATTTCTCTCCTCACTGAGATCGGGCACTTGGTGAAAAGAACCATGATCTCTCCCAGCAGTCATAATGGGATTTTGATTTCTATAAAGAACAATGTTTCTGGCCATTTTGCTGATAAAAGACTGAGAGTTCTTAGAAATGTCTTAGAAGATTTAGCTGTTTTGCAGCAAAGCATCTTGCCACATAACCCAACATACTAATTTTGTAGTTCAAAGATGATCCAATATATTCCAAGTCTCTCTGACCACAATGAAATTAAATAAATAAATAGATGAATGAATGAATGAATGAATATAAATAAATCTGGTGGGGGAAGAGGACTGGGTACAGAGTTATGGAGAGTAGTTCTTCCATCTCCAGTATTATGCCTGGAACAGTCCCTCGAGGCCGTCACCTCCTTCCAGCACAGTCTCTGTTCAGGCAGCCTGAACACCCTTCTCCAACTTCCCCATCCCTCACTCTATACCGTGATGAATGGCCCCCTGAAAACCTCATGACAATGTTGTTGGTTTTTTTCAGCTTTTCATTGATGTTTTTCTAATCCAGAAATACCTGTTGGCTTTGTCCGTTAAAGCTGGGCACTTAATAGAGTCACCCTGTTTATTTCCTATCCTCAATTAAAGGCAAGAGCTTGGTTACCTGAGATTCATTTTTATCATCCTTTCAAGTAGGGTCTTGAAAAAATGACTTCACTCAAGTGAAAATCAGCACAGAAAAGTTCACACCCTATTGCATTATTTTGAAAAATACAAGTTCACTTCTGCTTTTTGCCAAAACATCCTTACGTGCACTTTTCTGAGTGAAGAAGGAGAGAGGTGGGGCACAAAAAGAAGCCACTTGGCACATGCCATCTCAATTCTCAGAACAACTGAGATTGTCCCCATATTAAAGATGAGAAAATTGAGGCTCAGAGATAGTTACCTAAGGTCACACCCTTGAGCAGCAGAGCTTGTCTGCCTGACCTCAAGGCCCATGTAATTTCCATTAGAAAGGAGTACCCCAAAAAGTAACAGACATCAAATTCCCAAACCATAAACACTTGTAACATTTACCAGAGAGTTAACATTTAGGAAGAAATGTCATAACCCAAAAAGCAAATATCTACTTCCTTGCATGGAAGAATATTAAAAAAAAAAAAGTATTAAAAAAAAATCCTGGGAAACTTGAGACCTTCCAGTTCAACACTCAGAAACTTATTGCTCATCATATTTCCCATTCCTGATTCCTTATATTAGCTCCTTAATTAACCATATATTAATGTCCAGGGGCTATTATGATTAAATAAAGGGGAAGACATGACTGGTGTGGGAAGGGGGAGGAGTTATATGTGCCAAGATTCAGGGCTTAACTGTCATCAACTCACCAACATGTTTTCTTCTGAAGTCAATATGCTGTTCCATTTCAAATATGCTTAAAGAAAACATGAATTGATTTATTTACAATCTGAACTACTTATCAAACAGTAATGATCACTACCTGGTAAAACACAAGCTGAAAATATGCCATGCAATGCTTAGTCATTCTATTGCTGAAACTAATAATTCTTCCCCATTCCTCTTGTTCTCTCTGCCTCTCTCTGTCTCTCTGTCTCTCTCTCTCTCTCTCTCTCTCTCTCTTTGTCTCTCTCTCTCTGTCTCTCTCTCTCTGTCTCTCTCTCTCTGTCTCTCTGTCTCTCTCTCTGTCTCTCTGTCTCTCTGTCTCTGTCTCTGTCTCTCTCTCTGTCTCTCTGTCTCTCTGTCTCTCTCTCTCTCTCTCTCTCTCTCTCTCTCTCTCTCTCTCTGTCTCTTTCTCTCTCTAATTCAGCCTACTAAGACTTAGTAACCCAGAAGGCATCTGTGTTGATGTGGTCAGTTCCGAAGACTCCAGAGAAAGCCCACATCTACCCAGCACCTCCCTTTTATTCATTAACCCACCAGGGGCCAAGACTAATTAGATCAGCCTGCTCATTTTGAGCTGATAATTGATTTAAATAGGTTGCTCATTTAAAATAGAAGAAAAGCCTGCTACACATTTGGTGCTTGGACTTTTTTTTCTTCTTTCCCTGCAACTTTCAATTGCTTGTGCAATGTAGCATAAAATGTAGAGGTCTCCCTTTTCTTTTCTCTCGATTTTTAAAAAGAGGCCATAAAATTAATTACAATAAGTAGGCAATGGGCAGGGGCAGGGGGTTAACTGATGGCTCTAATGAGCAGCCGAGCTTTGGGAAAGCTGGCCCACTCATGCTGTTTGTTGGCTGCAAGGGGGCTCTGGCTTCCAAAAGGAGCACAGCCTAAAAAGGCCCTTCGTACTGATTCTGTCTTCATGGCAACCAAAGTAGCTTTGCTAAGCTTTAAACAAAAGGAGCCTTCCTTTCCGAAGGTGGGGACATTCTGGAATTTTTTCCTTACCACTGAGCAATAAAAGACTTTCAAGAGTCCATTCCGTGATATCTAGCCGCCCCCCCCCCCACGCACACACCCTGTCCCTCGGTTTTGCACCATTTGCGAGTGAGAAAGACTTGGCCCCACTCTATATTCTGAAGACCTTTCCTTTCTCAAAGAGTCTTTCATGACCCGTCCTGCACCATATTGATTTATTTCAAGTGTGGATCAAAAAAGTTTAGACTAGGCTTCTCTTTGGAAACTAAATCATCCTGCTAGTTTATACTGTTCAGCTGACTGTATCCCTTTGACACAATGAAAAGAACTTTTGTCTGCAGCCTGGAGGGCAAGAGGTGGAAGTCACACTTGTAATTTGCTCCGTAATTTTTTTTTTTTTTTTGCAATGTTTCCTGTTGCTGGAAGATGGAATACAGGGCATGGTTAAGGGTGCTGAGGAGGATGGCAAAAACTTTAAGGTAAATAAAATTATTGAAAATAGAAAAGTTACCCCCAAACTGCACATGCTATATTTCAGATTTTCATAAGTTCCATTGCTACAAAGCAACACGATCTACATGAGAAGCACATGGGTGTTGGAATCAGACAGATACATTTGGGTTTCTCCCTGATTCAGTCACTTACAAGCTCTATATAAGTCAGTCACTGTCTAAAACTCAATTTCTTTACCTGTAAAACAGAGATACTAAAGGTTATTTTGAAGACACACTATAAGGGTGAGAGGAAATGTCAGAGCCTAGCACAAGCCCTACTTCTAATAAGCAAGCAAGAAATAGTATGTATAATACAAAACAGTTTCTTAATAACTGAGAAGGGCCACTCGTCTCTGTTTTCTTGTCCAATGCTGGGCAGTTAGGGAGAAGGTAATCATCGTATTGCATACATGGCCAGTTTCAGGCATGTGTGACCTGTGTGGTGGCATAGGGCCTCACACTGAGAAAGGCCCCACTGTTGCTCTGTTGAAATTCTTAATTTTTGAGCAGGTAGCCCTGCATTTTCATTTTGCTTCCCACAAAATATGTGGCTTATCCTGATGGCATATTTCCCTCTGCGAATGCTGTCCGGGCCATTCTTGGTGTCTTGAAGAACCTACTTATATGGGGTCATGTCTGTGTTGGTGGCACAATGCTTTCACACTTATAAATCACATTCTTTCTGCCTCTTTCACAAATTAGAACCAGAGGTGTAACCTCTCAGTTCCTGTGGGCCCATGGCCTGACTGTCATGAAAAACTATTCAAGAGCACATGCTAGCGGCCGAAGGTCAGAATGGCACCTCTGCAGTCCCATCTGGCCCACGGAAAGAGCTCAGTCTCTCAGATGATGGAGTCCAGAACTAGGAGGTGACAACCACACGGAGTATCATTTTGTTATTTCAGCATTCAGGTGGCAGATCGTTTTCACTATTAATGACATACAAATTTAATCCCAGGTAATTTTTTCAAAGCAACCAGTTGTGAAATATATTGAGAAAACACTGCCAATTTCCAATCCTAATGACAGAGACACCGAAGGTAAATAAGATGAATATTTATGGGATACCTGATTGCCTAAATGAGTTCCCTAAGGTATGAATAATTAAACATGTGTATGCTAATTAATTGGGAAAAGCCAATAGGTAACTCTTTTTTATTTACATTAGCCTCATTTTATTTCATTTCTTAGAACTATATGGTTTCCAGTTATTTCCTATGCTTCAGTAAAGTTGAGCATTATTTAGAGAATTTTAATAGATATCATGATTTTTAATTTCAATAACTGTATGAGCCAAGGTAGAAAATGTAAAGATGGTTCTTAGAACATAGTTATTCTTATTTCCCTAACAGAAACTATCATCCACTGGTGTTATTGCTAGCTAGTCTTTTACATATGTCTCCTCTATTTAATCCTTACAATAACCTTACGAGGCCTAGATATCATAAAATGATCTTGATCTCCATTTTACTGTTGAGAAAACTGAGACTCACACAGCTAGGTGAGCTGCTCGTGGTCATGTGGCTGTAAGTATTGGAACCCAGATTCAAATTTGGCCTGCTTAAAAGTTGTCTTTCCAGAAAGGGAAGCCAATCTTTCACCTGGAATAGAACGTTCAAAAAAACACAATCTTTTTCTTACCATATTGCAAACATCGTCCACCTTAGAACATCAATTTAGCAACTGTCATCATTTTCAAAACCAGTCAAAACAACTATTTTTTTTTAGAGTCTAGGTTTTTAAAATAAGTTTTATTTTTAGAGAAGTTTTAGGTTAACAGAAAACTGAAAGTACTTAGAATTTCCATATGCCACTATTTCTTCACCCAGTTTCTCCTACTAACTATGTTGCATTTCTGTGGTAATTTGATTATAATTGGTGAATCACTATTGATACATTATTAAGCAAATTCCACGGTTTTAGAGTTTACTCTTTGCCTTGTACATTCTATGGGTTTTGTGTGAATGCATGTCATGTATTCACCATTACAATATCATAGAGCTTAGCTTCACTGCTCTAAAAATGCCCTGCGCTCCACCTGTTTATTCGTCCACCCAACTTCTCTCCCCTTCCCATCTGAAACCCTAGCAACCACTGATCTTCTTACTGTCTCTATAGTTTTGCCTTTTCCAGAATGTCATATAGTTGAAATCATACAGTCTGCAGCCTTTTCAGATTGTCTTCTTTCACTTGCAAAATGCATTTACATTTTCTTCATGTGTTTTGGTAGCGTGATAGCTCATTTCTTTTTATCATTTAATGATATTTCAATATGAAACTTCACACGATATTTATCCATTCACCTATCCAAGGACATCTGAGTTACTTCCGAGTTTTGGCAATTTATGAATAAAGCTGCTACAAACATACATGTACATGTTTTTGTGTGGACATGAGGGGTTTTTTTTACCTCATTTGAATAAATTCTTAGGAGCATGATTGATGGATCATATGATAAGCTAATGCTTACTTTGTGAAAAACTGTCATACTGTCTTCCAAAGTTCCTATACTATTTTGCATTCCCACCAGCAATGAATGAGAGTTGCTCTACATCCTTCACCAGTATTTCATGTCATCAGTGTTTTGGATTTTAGCCATTCTAATTGGTGTGTAGTTGTATTTCATTGTTGTTTTAATCAAGCATTTGTCATGTTCAACTAAGAGTAAACAGCAATCTCCAAAATAGAATATATAGATGCTATTATGTGGACAAGATGATCCATAGGAATACACACAAAAAAATTAGCAACCACTATTTTTATTCATTCATTATATAACTTTCTACTCATTGTGTATATTCTTAATGTACAAAATATATTATTGGAATAAAATTTGTGAATATTTTATAAATAAAAATACTCGAGCTTCATGTCTCCCCATTTTTTAAATTGACAGAAGTGTTCCATGAAAAGATGAAACTACCATCCTTTGACAAAGACATCAAAGATAGTGACCTAATATTTCTTGCAAAAAGTGAAGCTTGATTTCCATTAAGTATTGAAATTAATGTTTAAAAAGTCTGAAATATGTCTAAAATATGTCTAATATGTGATCAGTTTTGAACTGGATATACTTACTAGTGCAACAATTTGGGTGTTTTCTCAGAGTAGTAGTTGTCTGAATTCCTCTGTAAGAAGAATACTTGTAGGCGTGTTTTCAGAATATGGTGGTCTTGGCTTTTCAAAACTCTTTGGCCTATACCATTTCACTTTATACATCAACACAGTGACTATTTGTTTTAGATTTCATTTCAAAATTAGTTTTTGAGTATAGCTAAGAGGACCAGTGTTGAACTGACAATGCTTATAAAGTTGGTGCTATTGTTATCCTCATTTTATAAATGAGAAAACTAAAGCTTGGAGAATTTAAATAACCTGCAAAATGCCCCCTATGTCATAACTGGCAGAACCACGATCCACACCCAGGTTCAGATGCCAGAGCCTGAGCTCTTACCCATTATTAGGTTATCTTGCCTAAAAACATCTATGTGTTTTATGAGGAAGCCTGTGTCTATATGACCCAGAATGAAACCCTGCCAAGTTTAGCAAAAGGAAAAACAAACTGTGGACAGCAGCATCAATGTAGAACTTTGTTTTAAAATGCAAATATATGCTTTTTTCCAAAGCTATGTTTCTGCAGGGTAGACCCTGGCAAAAATTCTAATTGCTTCACATTCTGTGTGTTTGATGGGAAATACTAAATATTCTCTGTATATACAGAATAAATCTGAACTAAGCAGGCCATATTTGTAAAAAATATCACTTTCACTTCATGGAGGCAGTGTCAGAACCTATCAAAAACATCAAGGAACAAGTTAGTACAATCAATAGACAAAGACATGTTAAATTTGGGAATCATTAAGAAGCTTGCTCCTTTAAAACATCATACTGAATTATTTTCAGTGTGACAATTGGGACTCCAGAACACTTTAAGAAAGAAATCAAAAAACCCCAGGTAGAATTTTCCTTTTTCTTTCTCTTACTCTCTCCCTTCCTTCTTTCTAAAATAAGAAAAGTGAGAAGGAATGCATAAATAATAGTCAATATAGAACCATTGTTTAGGAATAACAGCTCTGAAGGAAATCCAGGAGGAAGGAAGGTATTTTCATAAAGTACAGAACAACCTTTTTCCTGAAGAGGTGGTCAATAGCTGGGCTGGTCAGAAGTTTAGATTTGGACCTACTCTAGAAAACTTAAAGACGCATGCTGATGATGTGGTGAGCCTTCACTATGATCTCCAATTATTTAGTACCTTCTAGTATCTCTCCTTTCTGTAGTCTCCTTAGAGGCCTGCAGATATGGTCAACAGAATATGATTCCCCAGGCTGGATCACAGCAGGCACTGAAGCTTCTGCCTTACTTTCTCAAAACTTTTTCTTTGAGAGAAACCAGTCACTTGCTATTAGGAGACTCAAGAAGCCCTGTGGAAAGACCCACATGGAAAGGAGCACAGCCTCTACCAATAACCAGGACTAATTGTCAGCCACATGAATAAAATACCTTGGAATGGGGCCTCCAGCCCCAGTCAAATCGTCAAGTGATTGAGCCCCAGCTGACATCTGACTGTAATCTTATAAGAGATCCCAAGTCAGAACAACCTTATCATGCTTCTCCTGCAATTGTAACCAACAGAAACTATGTAAAATAATAAATTATTATTATTTTTTAATTTATTCAGCATTAGGATTATTTGTTACACAACCTTAGATAAGTACTTCTCTTGGTACATGTAGAAATTAGGTCAAAAATACAAAGTATCTGAGGCTACTAGTAAGCTAAAGAGATACAGATTACTTACCAGAGAGTTGTTTAGTGGGAGACTTAAGACATGTGGAACTCTGTAGCAAAAAAAAAAAAAAAAAAAAAAAAAAAGTGATGTCAAAGATGCCCTGAAAGCTATTGAAGTCTAAAACCCTCTAGTTTAAAAATCAGATGCCAGCACAAAATTAACACTCAAAAAATGTCTGACCTAAAAAATAAGTGATTAAATTAATGTAAAGCAAAGTGGAAATCATTTTGGTTTTCAACACTCCTTAGGAGTGGTAGGTTGCCAAGTAGTGAAAAGAAAAGAAGGGAAAGGAAAAAATGGAAGAAACAGAGCACTCCTGGGAGAATTTTAGTTTTAGCAATCAAGCATTTCTCCAAGTCTATTTTTTTCAACAATAGTAATAATTATAAATCCATTCAGTTATTCTGAAGGGAAATAGTTTTTAAGATAGAGAAGATGTATGGCTAATTGAAGATTTCAGAATGAAATAGATACATCTGTTGGGCATGGGATACAGTTGTGGTCTTATCGTTTTCTCCTATGTGAAAAAGATCCCGAAAATGGTTTATGAACGTGAGGGTACCAGGACCTAAAGCAAGGCCTGACAAACACTTTCTTCTCAATATGACCAAAAGGGATGTTAGACGCAGCCACCTGTCTGTCCAAATAATAACAGCAATGACAAAAATAATATTAGTTAACAATTATTCAGTGTTTACTATATGGACATGTACTATTCCAATCCAATTAAAAATATAAACTCATGTTAATAATTTAATTAACTTAACCCAAACATCTGTCAGTTTGCTATTATAGCTTTCTTCCTTTGAGGTCTGATCACATTTCAATGTCTAAGAATACCTCTCTTATAAGAGAAGAAGGCTTATTTAATTACCCATTAACATGGTTACTGTGTGGCAGGAGTCATGTTTTGTGTTTTATACAATAGCATGACCATGTGCAGTTGTGTACATTGTGCAGGTATACATACGGACTGAATGCCACATTTTAGCATATCTCTTTCTCCTAAAAATCTATGTCAGAATTATCTTCATTTTATATAACAGTAAATCTTGACTCAAAAAGGTGAAATCACTTAATATTGCCTCATAGCTTATAAATGCCAAAAGTAGAATTTAATAACCAAAATTCTCATTTTAAACAAGGGCTATTTTCTGAGGTCAGCTACATAGATAAAACTTGTTTGTAGTCTAAATTGCTGATGAAAATCTATTAAATAATTGTCCCAGATAAATAATGTGGCAATTCTGCATAACCATTCTCCCTCCCACTTTCCCTCAACCCCTAAAAAAAATTTTAGTGACTTAAAACAACAAAAACCAGTTTTGTTTGCTTGTGATTCTGCAATTTAGTCAGGGCTCAGGGAAGGCTAATATGTGGTGTCTACAAAGCTCAGCTGGGGATCTTGAGTGCTCTTCTGTCTGTAAACCTGGTCTTTCCATGTGTTCTATCACAATTTAGGACTTAGTCTATGATTCTCTATCTGATGCCTGAATTAAAGGTTGAAAGTGGAAGATACAAGATCTTGTCACATCTTGGCTTGGTAGTCCAAAAGCATCATTTTTAACTGTATTGTATTAATCTAATCAAATTACAAGGTTATCACTGATCAAGGGAAGAGGAAATACACTCCAATTCTAGATGGAAGAATGAGTGTGCATGTATGAGAAAAAGAGAGTTTCTTTTTAGCCATCTTTGAAAATGATCTACCATCTCGTATCCTCTGACAACAACCTTTTGTGTTTTTCCCACTTGTGAACTACATGTGAAATACTCCTCCTTCAAAAGTCTCATTCCATTATGACAGCAACTCAAAATTCAAATCTTGTAGTTTTCATCACATCTGGCTGCATAAAAAGCTCCTTGATGCAACACTCTTGATTTGGAGATCTATGAACTAAAAGGATGTTATTTTCCCTCAAATGCCACATACAATGGTAAGACATAGATTGGATAACTACTAGGTGCTTACTTCAAAACGGGGAAAATAAAGTAAGATCAGCAAAATAGTATTAGGAAGTTTCAAGCCCTTGTTTCCCCCATAAAAATTTTTAAAAAGAAAAAAATGGGTGATTAAATTAAACTTACAAGAACTCTGGGGGAAAAATAAGTATAAAGCCTAAAGTGACCAAACAAATACCCAATTAAAAAAAACGCACATTCAAAATAATAGGAAATTTTGTGTTATTTTTACTCAATATTTCCCACCTCTTCTCTGCATGGTGTGGTCTTAATCAGATGGAGACAGCATAATTTCCAATTTCCTCCCTTGAACTAAAGGGAGCAGGCTAGATTATACTTGCTGTGTTCTAACCTGTCTGGGGGCTGCCTGAGAACTGTTCTCTGTCTTGGCCTAACTCAGATCTTGGGTGGGAAAGAATGGTGGTAGGGGAACTATAGACACACATATTTCTGGGAAGCAAATTATGGGTGAAAAAATTGTAAGCAGACTATGTAAGGCTCAGAAGAATCTGGGTGAAACTCTTTAGAAAATTAAAACATTCAAAAGCAAGTATGTATTAAAAAAATTAAGAAAGCCACATGCAAGCTAGGGCAAGAAGCATGCTCAGAAAAGAACTGAGAAGACCTTAAGGTGTTTGCCTCAAGCTGATTCCTATATTCAGAACATGCCCAGCTACTCAGTGAATGACTGTCCAAGAACAAATCCAGTCTACAAAAACTAGAAAAAAGGCCTGTTTTTGTTTTATTTTGTTTTGTGTTGTTTTATAAATGACAATTTTCAATAAAAAAAAATCATAAGGCACATAACAAAATGGTAAGTCATGACTCATTCAAAGAAACAAAATTAAAATTGGTAAAAACCATCCTGAAGAAGCACAGCCATCAGACTTACTAGACTAATACATTCAAATAGCTGTTTTAAATATGCTCAAAGATTAAAAAAAAAAGAACGAAATGAAATCAGTAAAATAATATATGAACAAAATAAGAATATTAACAACAAAAATTTATTAAAAGGAACCAGATTCTAGAGCTGAGAAAAAGCTATCACTAAATTGAAATAATCAATAGATGGGAGCAAGCAGACAATGAGTAAGTGAATATAAGACAGTAAAATTAAAATTATTGAATTTAAAAGTTAGAAAGGAAAAAGAATGAAGAAAAGTGAACAGACACAGAGGAATATGTGGAATATTATCAAAAGAACAATATAAGCATTATGAGAGTAACAGAAAAGTAGAGAGAAAGAGGCAGGGATTATTTGAAGAAATAATGGCCAAAAAAATGTCCTAAATTTAATTTAAAATGTGAATCTACAAATCCAAAGAGCTCAACAAGCTCCAAGTAAGGATTCCAAAGAAACCCATATTGAGACACATTATAATCGAACTGTCAAAAGACAAAGACAAATAATGAATTTTGAAAGCAGCAAAAGAGAAGCAACTTATTAGAGAGAAGAGATCCTTAATAATATTTCTGGCTGATTTATCAGAAGACACCTTGCAGAACAAAAGGCAATGGGATGATATATTTAAAATGCTGTCAACCAAAAATTCTTCAGCTAACAAAACTACCCTTCCAAACGAGGGAAAAATTAAGACATTTCCAGATAAACAAAAATTGGGAGTTTATTAACATTAGCAATAAAAAAAATGCTAAAAGAGGTCCTTCCCATTGAAATAAAAGGATATTAAGTATACCTCAAAGTTATATAAAGATCTTTAGTCAAGATAAATACATAGCAATATATTTTTTTATAATTATAATTTTGGCTTATAATTCCACTTTTCATATTCTTCAGGATTTAAAAGATGAATGCAAAGATTATAAACCTATGTTAGTGGATATTATAGTGTATAAAGCTGTAATTTGTGACACCAATAATATAAGTGGGAGGCAAAAAGCTGTATGGGAGTCAAGTTTTTGAGCTCAATAAAAGTTAAGTTGATATCAATTTAAATTATGTTGTTATAACTACAAGTAGTATATATAATTGCTATGATAACCAAAAACATACCTGTAGAATACACACAAAAAAGAAATGAGAAGAGAATCAGAATATGACACTACAAAAATCAGTTAGACACAAAATAAAGCAATAATGGAGAAATACAGGCATAAAAGGCAATAAGACGTACAGAAAACAAATGACAAAATAGCAAAAGTAAGTCCTTCTTTATCAGTAATTACTTTAAATACAAAATAATTAAATTCCTCTATCAAAAGGCATAGACTGACAGCATGAATTTAAAAAATATGACCCAAATATATGTTGTCTACAAGAGACTCGCTTTAGATCTAAAGACACAAATAGGTTGAAAGTGAAATTATGGCATAGGATACCTCATGCATATATATATATAGTAACCAAAAGAGAGCTGGGATGACTATATGAATATTAGATAAAATAAACTTTGAGTCAAAAATTATCAAATGGACAAAGAAGATTATATATTAATAAAGAGTCAAGACGCCAAGAATATATAGTAACTATAAACATGTGTGTACCAAACATTTGAGCTCCAAAACATATGAAGCAAACACTGGCAAAATTAAAGATAAAAATACATATGTCTATATTGACAGTTGGAGACTTCAATACCCCACTTTTAAGTAGATAGAACAACCAGGCAGAAGATCAATAAAGAAATAGAGGACTTGAGAACACTATAAGTCAAGTGAACCTAATCGACATATATAGAGCAGTCCACCAAACAACAGTAGAATACACATTTTCCTCAATTGTACATGAAACATTCTCCAAGATAGACCATATGTTAGGTCACAAAACAGGTCTTACTACATTTTAAAAAGTTGTAATTATACAAGTATCTTTTCTCATCACAATGGACTAAAACTAGAAATCAATAACAAAAGGAAAACTGAAAAAAATTTAAATATGTAAAAACTAGACAAGACACTATTAAATAACCAGAGTCAACAAAAAAATTACAAAAAAAATTAGAAAAATTTGAGACAAATGAAAACCAAACTAAAACATACCAAAATTTATTAAATGCAGCAAAAGCAGTGCTAAATGGAAAATTTATATTTAAATGCTCACATTAAAAATTAATAACTTAACTTTACACTTTAAAGGACTAGAAAAAGAAAAACAAACTAAACCCAAAGCTAGTAGGAGCAAGAAAATAATAATATTAGAGCAGAGATACATAAAATAGAGAATAGAAAAACAATAAAGAAGAAAATCAATAAATCCAATCATTATTTATTAAAATCATCAAAATGACATCTATCTAGATCAACTAAGAAAAAAAAGAAATAAAATTTCAAATTACTAAAATCAGAAATAAAAAGTGAAAACATTACTATTAATGTAGGAATAAAAATATTATCAAGGAAATAATCATAATAATCATGAACAATTGTCAGTAAACAAATTGAGTAAGCTAGATGAAATGGACAAATTTCTAAAAATATACAACTTACAAAGATTGAAATATGAAGAAATAGAAAATTGAATTAACCTATAACTACCCTGGAGATTGAGTCAGTACTAAAAAATCAAAGACTCAAAATCAGTAATCAAACTTCACTAATGAATTTTACCAGTTTTAAAGAATAATTAATACCAATCCTTCTCTTCCCAAACTCTTCCCAAAAATTGAAGAGGAGAAAAACTTCCAAACTTATTTTATGAGACCAGCATTATCCTGATACCAAGACTGGACAAATAAAAAACTGCTGACCAATATTCCATCTGAATATTGATGGAAACTTCTCAACAAAATACTAGCAAACCAAATTTAGCAGCATATTAAGGGGCTTATACACTATGATCAATTGGGATTTATGTCTAGATTGCAAAAATGATACAAAAGTCAACCAGTATAATATACCATATTAACAGAATGAATGGAGGGTTGGGCATAATCATTTCAATTGATGCAGAAAAGTATTTAACAAAATTCAACACCTTTCACAATCAAAACATTCAACAAATTAAGAATAGAAGAAAACTCTCCCAACACAAAAAGGCTACGTATGAAAAAAACCACAGCAATCATTACACTCAATTTTGAAAGACTGAAAGCTTTTCCTCTAAGATCTGAAAGAAAACAAGGATGCCTGTTTTCACCACTCTTATTTGACAGAGTATTTGAAATTATAGTCAGAAGAGTTAGATCAGAAAAGGAAATGAAAAGCATTCAAATTGGAAATAAAACAAGTAAAATTGTCTCTATAGATATTATGATCGTATATATAGAAAACCCAAAGATTCCAGCAAAAAAGTTAGAATTAATAAATAAATTTATTAAAGTTGTAGGATAGAAAATTAATAAACAAAGTAAGGTGTGTTTTTATACTCTAATAATGAACAATCTGAGAAGGAAATTAAGAAATCAATTCCATTTACAGCAGCATAAGAAATAAAACATTTATGGATGAACTTAACTAGGAAGACAAGAGACCCATACAATGAAGACTATAAAACATTACTAAAAGAAATTAAAGAAGATCTAATAAATGAAAAGACAGCCATGTTTATGGATTAGAAGACTTAATGTTGTTAAGATGACAGTACTATCAAACCAATCCATAGATTCAACACAATCTATCAAAAATCATGACAATGTGTTTTATAGTAATAGCAAAACCCATTCTAAAAGCCATACAGATCCCAAGGGACCCTGAATAGCCAAAATCATCTTGAAAAAGAAAAACAAAGTTGGAGGACTCACACTTGCTGATTTTAAAACTTAGTACAGAGCTACAATAATCAAAACAGTGTAGTACTGCCATGAAGACAAACCTATTGACTAATGGAATAGAACAAAGAGCCTAAAAAAGAATCCTCACATAAACTGTCAAATTTTAAAAATTTATTATTTAGTTTATTTTCTAGCTTTATTAAGGTATAATTGACAAATAAAATTGCATAAAATTAAAATATAAAGTGCGATAATTTGACATATGTTTATGCTGTGAAATGGTTACATAACCAAGCTAATTGATATACCCATCACCTCACATAGTTACCTTTTTTTGGTAGTAAGAACACTTAAGATCTACTATCTTAGCTAATTTCAAGTATACAATACTGCATTATTAACTATAGTCACCATGCTATATATTAGATTCCCCAAAACTTATTCACATTAGAACTAAAATTTTGTACCATTTGACCAACATCTCCTCATTTACCCAAACCCTAGCTCTTTGTCAACCAACATTCTACACTGTGTTTTTGTAACTTTGACTTTTTAGATTTCACATAAAGGTGAGATTATACATGTCTGTTGATGAATTAATTGACAAAGGAAATATAGTATATATACACCATGGAATATTATTTGACCATAAAAAAGAAGTAAATCCTGCCATTCGCAACAACATAAATGAACCTGGAGGACATTCTGTTAAGTAAAATAAGCCAGACACAGGTAGTCAAATTATTTTTGACAAAGGTGCCAGTATCATTCAACAGAGAAAGACAGTCTTTGCAACAAATAGTTTCAGAAAACTGGATATGCACATGTAAAAGAATGCAGTTTGACCCTTACCTTACACCATATACAAAAATTAACTCAAAAATGGATCATAGCTATAAATGCAATAGCTAAACTATAAAACTTTTAGAAGAAAACATAGTGGGGAAATCTTCACAGCTTTGCATTTGGCAATGATTTCTTGGACATGCCTCCAAAAGCACAGGCAATAAAAGAAAAAAAAATAGATAAATCTGACTTATCAAGATTTAACATTTTGCGTCTACAGCCATGCCGCCCTGATCTTGGAAGCTAAGCAGGGTCGGACATGGTTAGTACTTGGATGGGAGACCACCTAGGAAGACCAGGTGCTGCATGTGTTAAAACATAAAATAAAAAAAAAAAGATTGTAAACGGACAAGGTCCTTGCAACCTGTGAGGTCAACCAAGGGTTGCCTTGCCAAAAAAAAAAAAAAAAAAAAAAAAATTAAGGGCATCAAAAACACTATCAAAAGAGTGAAAAAGAGCTCACGAAAATGGAGAAAATATTTGCAAATCATATATCAGATAAGAGATTAATACCCAGAATACATACAAAAAGATTTTCACAACTCAAACCAAAAACAAACAACCCAATTAAAACTGGGCAAAGAATGTGACTAGACAGCTCTCCTAAAAAGAAATCACAGGTGACAAGTAAGTCCATGAAATGATCCTCAGCATCACTAGTCATTATGTAAATACAAATTAAAACTACAATAAGATATCACCTCTCATTCACACACCCATTAGAATGTCTACTATGAAAGAGAGAGAGAAGAGAGAGAGAGAGAAAGAGAGAGAGAGAGAGAGAGAGAGAGAGAGAGAGAGAGAGAGAGAGAGAGAGAGAGAGAGAGAGAGAGAGAGGGAAAAAAGAAGTGGAAAAATTGAAATATTTATGCATTGCTGGTGAGAATGTAAAATGCAATCACTGCAGAAAACAATATGGCAGTTTCTCAAAAAATTAGACATGAAATTACCATATGATCTAACAATTCCACATCTAGTTATTTATCCAAAATAATTGTAAAGCAGGGAATTGAATAAATATTTATATATCAATGTTTATAGCAGCATTATTCACAATAGCCAAAAGGTGGACAAAGGCCAATGCTCATTGACCAATGAATGATAAACAAAATGTGATATATACATACAACGGAATACTGTTCAGCTTTAAAAAAAGAATGAAATTCTGTTACATGCTAGAGCATGGATAAATTTTGAAAATATTATGCTAAGTGTAATAAGCCAGATACAAAAGGATAATTGATTCCATTCATATGAGGTACTAGAACAGTCGAATTCATAGCCTCAAAAGTAGAATGATGTGGCTAGGGGAAAATGGGGAGTTATTGTTTGATGGGTACAGAGTTTCAGTTTGGGAAGATGAGAAATTTCTGGAGATGGATAATGAGAATGTATTTAATACCACTGAATTATACACTTAAAAATGTCTATAGGGTAAATTTTATGTTATGTGTATTTCACCACAGTTATTCACAAGAAAAGCATGTAATATTAACCAGTCCTTAGTAATTTTGTAATCAAGCTGGGTACATCTTGTCAGTTCCCCAGCTTGAGGCAGGGGATTTTCCTTGATTAAGGTACCAGTTCTGTTTCTTAGGTTTGGTTCTCTAATTACCTGGGTTTTTGGTTGCACCCTTACAAGAAACAGAATATTTGCAGCAGAGTAGCTCTTATAGCCTGCTTATAAAAATATGAAAGTCAAGAAGCTCCTTTTCACTGTGAACTGCTCTCTCATCATTAATCTAAGTTGGTGATATTTTCACTAATACAATCCTCTTAAAGACTCTGTGGGTTTTCCATAAATTTTATTGGGTTTATGCTATGCTTCAAAGCCACATCCATAATTCATTCTGAGACAGATTATCACAGCTGAGGGACACTGTCTTAAGATTTTTAGAAGCTCTTTTGTTTATCTGAAAGTGTTTACCAAGCACCACTTTAAATCTTTCTGAGGCCTAAACAAAGAGTATTTTGCCTGATTTCTTGTGCATTTTCATACCCTCTTGATTTCATTTTGACCCTAAGGATGCTTTCATTGGAAGTACTCTAATTTGTTCTTTTCCATGAGGCCATTTCTCACTTTGAAAATATTTTCCAGCTAAAGAAAATGTTCAGAGTCTTCTATATTTCTTCTAAATTGTGCTTAAAACTAAACAGTTTACTTAACTCAATTTTCTCTTGCAAAACTTCATTATATGTTTCTAAAAGAAGCTGGTCTTTTTAAACAGTGTGCCTGGAAATATTCTTAGCTACATCCACAAGTTGACCTGGTGACATTTCTTTTCCCAAGTTACCTACAACAGGTGGCAGTCTTGCTCATAGTTCTACCACTACATAATATTATTCCCTCTTTTTCCCACCCCTCAATAACAGTGCCCATACCCAATGTTCACCACTTTTCTAGCCTCAATGAAGAGCCCTATCATTGCTTTTTCACCATCTCCTTGCTGCCCTTACAGCCTTCTCTTGGTATTCTGTCCCAAAGCCAATATTACATATTTGATGCTTTTATAATAGTAACAACCCCTTTTAAAACAAATCTGTTTTAGTTATCTTTTGTTACATATGAAAGCATCCTCAAAGAACTAAATTTCTTATAAAAAATAATAATTTATTACCACTCAGAAGTCTGTGTGTTGGCTGGGCTCAGTTAGGTGTTTCTGCTCCATGTTGTATTAGCCAAGTTTACTTATTCAGCTTGGGCTGGAACATCCAATAAGGCCTCCCCTACTCATCTGACATTTGATGCTGGCAATCACTGACATTTCTCATTCCTCCCCCATATAGCCTCTTTTCTCCTGTGGTCTAGACTAGCTTCTTTATAGAACGGTGTCCAAGTTCCAAAAGAGTAAAAGTTGAAGCTTCCAGGTCTTTTAAAGGTCAGGCCTGGAATCAGAACCTCTGCTATGTTTTCTGCATGAAAGCTATTGACAAGACCAGTTCAGTTTCAGTGAGAGTGAACCACAATCTAATGAAAAAATCTAACTAGAGGCTGCATTTTTATTTATGTATAACTATAACATGGTATTTTTTTAACACTTAGTGTTGTTTATTTTATAAGCCTATTAAAAGAGATCTTTTACACGTAGTTGCCCAGATTTTTATCTGCTGTCATTATTATGTATAAATAAAAAAATAAAGGTAAAATAGTTATTGCATTTCCATATTTTCTTCACATTCAGAGTCAGACTTGAGGGTTAACATTTGTGTTTATCCACACAATATCTCCCTCTATGCCATCATGAAGTATACTGATAAGGCAGCATTTCTTAAAGAAAGCTCTACTATTATACTGGAATTTTCTTCCGAGTTGCTAACATGCATTCTTCAAGTTTTATTCTGTATTTTCTTGATTAAATAAGAGGCAGTTTGAATCAGTTACATCAGCCCCTGCTGCTTTGAGTTTCCTTCTGAGATTCTGCAACTCTTCTTGCTTTGAGTTGTATTACTCGACATATATTAGGTGGTCCTTTTGTACACATCTCAGGAACAGAATTTTACTCAGCTTCATCCACTTGTGAGTCCCTTCCTTTCTGAGACTCCATTAAGTACTTGGTCTTCATTTTGCAAGAAGATGTGAAATTGTGCCATTTGCCAATGATGAATAGCTGCCTCTTTTATCTTATTTGTTTCCATGTCTGCTGCCTTCAGTTTAACTTTTTGTATCAATGTCAAATCATAGTTTAATCTTTTAAAAAATATATTTAAATGACAAAGTCAATAAGTGCAGTGTCGACAATGTACATAACTCAACGGAAGCAATAATAGTGATAACCATGTTCATCTTTGTGCGGTTAAGGCCACGATGTCTTGAATGTTACCTGGCTGAAGATGTCAAATGCCATAGATTAATGTACATCTCAATTTCAGAGATGTTTAAAAGTATAAAAAGAAAAAACAAACTCTTTATGTGATATTTATCGAGTTTCTCCTGGATATCCAGTAATGAGTTAGGGACTAATGGATATATTTAAAGTTTAAATGATAGTGCTTATCTCAAGAGATTAACAAACAGAGTTCCCCAAATGAAATAAATAACCATGGCAAGTGGCATAGAATAAATTTTTAAATAAATAGCAGAATAAATAAGGGCTATAGAAATGGCAGAGCATGTTAGAACTTGAACAATGTGAATACTACAGGCCATTTATAATGTCTCTAATTTATAATACCTCTTTGTATCTTTTCCCCCATTTTGCAATTTATTAACGTAGAAAAAGAAAATTTTAATGTATTAAGTTATTAATACTTCATGAGTTATAAGTTTTTGAAATACCTTATTTTAGTTTGTGGTATGTTTTTAATATTTGTTTAGAAATCTTTGATTACATAGAAATTTGCAACTATGGGACAATAAAATTTGTCCATATCTTCCTCTATAACATGTAATTTTTGTCTTATTTTAGAAATACTTTACTGCTGGATATTTTCTCATACCTTCTAAAAGATTTTAGCCTTAGCTTTTCACATTTAGATTTTTAATAAATCTGAAATTTGTTTTTGTGTGTGGTGTGAGGTAGGGATTTAATTTTTCTTCATATAGCTAATTATTCCAGGATAATTTGTCAAAAGTTCACTCTTCCTCATACCTCTGATTTATAGGTGCATTCAATTTAGAGAACACAGTTGAGTTCATTAAACTCTGACTCTTTGAAAAATAGAAATCTCCCTTGAGATCATAAAATAATAATGAAATTATATGTAGTAAATACTGAAATAGGAGTGGAATATACTCTAATCTGGTATTTCTAACCTTTTGGTGTTAGAAATTGGTTCTCTCTCTTAAAGGAAAAAATGTACAAACACATTAAAAACATTGCATGTCATTTATTTCAAGAGTTTACAGACCATTTTAAGTTTATCCACAGACTCATTTCCCCTTAATTTAGAGTGACATATTACCCCAAACTCACAGGTTCTCTGTCAGAGACAGATAGAGAATCCACATCCCCTAGGTCTCTACTCTGTACCATTCCACACATACACTTACAGTTGAATCATTAAAGTAGAAAAAGAACCACAAATTTATGATCATATGCTCAAAATAATCAAAAAATTGATGTCAAACTGTTGAAACTGTAGTGCAAACCGTTAATTGTAGATGACAGATGGAACCGTATAGCTGTAAAGAACAAATTGAACTTGGAAGAAGGAATTAACTAAATTTGTTTATTAGGTTCTGTTCCCCATTTAGCTAGAAGGATTCTAGTAGTAGATTATTTCTAGATTGATTTACGGCTTTAATACCCTATAAATAATCATTGGAAGACCTAATTTGTTTGTTATATGCAAATTACCTAGATGAGCTTATTAAAGATAAGGTTGGACAGGTATTAAATGTAGTTCAGGACAAGCCAAGAAAGATTAGGGTGCTTTGTGATTGATTGAATCAGGAAGTTGAAAGTCAGCAACTGGACAGATTGATGTGTTCAGCAGGACATTTTGAATCAAAGCTATCATACACAATATAGAAAGCTCAGTTAATAAATTAACCAAGAAAAGAATGATCTGACTTTGAAGGGATAAAATGACAAAAATGTTATCCAGGATATTAGCAAAGTTTTGGATTAAAGGTATTTTCCCTTTGAAGACAGTAAAAAATATTAAAGCTATGGAAATGAACCCAGTTGGTCAATGATTAAGGATTGATGCTTATGACAGATCTACTGGTGGATTTGATGATATCAGTCCTCGTATTTCTCTAACTTCATAAAACAGGGGAAGAGTCAAAGTACTCCACCCTTGACTTAGCCCAAACTGCCAGATCCACCAAGCTCTATCTCTCATCCAAGCTGGATTGATGCAAGGCTGTACCCTGAGAAGGCTCTTGGCCCTGGTGACCTCTGAAATAGTTTCCAATTATTCCAGTGAATTTTGGTCACTGAAAGAATGAAGCTGCATCTCTAGGGAAGTGGTTTTGTGGACCTAACAACCCTGTTTCTCAGAGCCATTCATAAGGCTTGTTCTTGGGCAAGCAGCTGCTGCATTTTCTATAAGACTGAGGGGCTTGAATGTCTTCTCTCCCATGAGAATACATTGCATTACACCATTTTTGCAGTTCTTTTCTCATTTTAATTTTGTTATTCCCAGCATTCTACTCCATCAGTCCTACTCCTTTTACTTGTCTTCCAACTTCTCAGACTTCTCCCCTTTGTCTGCTTTCACCACCCCCATTCGATAGTCCTCTTGCTCCACATTTTCACTGGAAAATTCTGCTCAAGCTGTTGTGTTTCACTTGGAGGATTTCATTAGATATTAACAATAGTAATAGTAGTGCTAATAGTAGTAGCGGAAATAGTGTACCATTGTAATAATCATGGTATTTTTTATTTTTGTAAAGGCGCAGCAGCAGTAACATCATGCTCTTATAAAAGCTTTCAACATACTTTTTCATTGAATCCCTTTGACCTCCCCCAAAATTACTCTCACAAATTTTTAGAGGGTTAGCCATCAACAATGAACTAACATTTATTGAGAACAAATTAAGTCACTGGGGAGCCCAGAAAAATACAAGCTGAGGCCTCCAACCTGAAAGCTCCCAAGTTGCTCATAAAAAGCCAATAAATCAAGAGCCAAATAAGTGAGCAGACTTCAGTGCTGTAAAATTTTAGACAAAGTAGAGGCAATGCCCTGGGGTGGTCAGAGAAGGCTTCTAGGAGGTGATAGAGCTCTGCTAGGCATTGGAGATGAAACTGGGCATTCTTGGTAAGGCGGACACAGTGAAGAAAGGAGCAGATATGGGGGGAAAGGGCCAGAGAAAATAAACCAAAGATCCAGCTCCATCATTAGTGAACATTATAACAGATATGATATGAAAATGAGTTCTTTCCCAATAAAACTATATATATATATATATATATATATATATATATATATATATATATATATATATATATATTTTCAGTCAATAATTTAGTTGTGTAGTAAAAGCTATTATTTGGGACTCAATAATTTTTCAACTGAAGAACTCAGATATTTATTTCTGGAAAAATTATACAACTGCCACATTCACTTTACATTCTCTTCCTAAAATCCTCATTAGACCAGTGTTGAAACTTCCTAGTATGATCCCTATGCCTTTTAATTTCTACTTTCTACTTTGTATCTCTTTAGCTATTTATGTTGAATTTTGAGCAATTTCTCAGATCGGGCTTCAAATTTACTAATCCTTTGTATGTGTGTGTCAGGTGTTTGTAATCTACTGTTTAGTATATCCACTAAGACTTTTAAAATTTCAATTACTTTCCTTTTCATCTCTAGAATTTCACTTTATTGTTCAACTCTTCCTGTCCTTTTTTATGTAATATACTAGTATTACTTTACAGATTTAATCTTTTATAATTTTGAATGCATGACACACCTTCATCCCAAGAAGATAAATCTTGTTGATGAACTGATGGATGAGAATTACATAGCACATGAGGAAAACAATGTTTGACTTGTTGTAAAAACAGTAATGAAAAAAAGATCACAGCCCAAAATGTTAAGCAATAGGAAAGAGGAAAGGGACTTTAAAATTATTGTTCAAAATATTCACTGGGATAAAGGGAGTCAAATATTTTAAACAATAATTTTAAAGTCCTTTTCATCTTTCCTATTGCTTATCATTTTGGGTTGTGATCTTTTTTCATCACTGTTTATACTACAAGTCATACATTATTTTTCCTCATGTGCTATGTAATTCTTATCTATCAGTTCATCAACAGAATTTATCTTCTTTGGATGAAGGTGTGTCATGTGTTCCCAGAATCATGCTGGTAGACCTGTGTGATGGTTTCTTTGTTGGTTATCCCAGAAATCTAAAGACTTCCCACTTTGGGGACAGTTTTCATGTTTATTCCTTAGTTCAAGGGCCTTCAAAATATACAATTAGGCTGAGAATTAGGACCCCACCTTTCTAAATTATTAATGTATGCTCGAGACTTGAAGTTTTTTGATGTTTTCCAGCTTTCTTACTTTGCACAAGTTCTCAGTCTTAATTCTATGACTGATTGGTCCCTATTTTTAGTCACTATATTGGTGTGCCTTTAAAAAACAGCAAGAATTTATTGTCTCTTATGAATCTGTGTGTTGATTGGGCCAAGTGGTTCTTCCATTTCAGGTAGCATCAGCTGGAGCTGCAGTTTTCTGGAAACTTGATGGACTGGTACATCTGAGAGGACTCACTCATATATCTGATGTTTTCGTGGTGTCATCTGGAAAACTGGGCTCACCTGCATGGTTCTTTGGCTCAATGTGGCATTAGCAAATGCTGCCATTATCTGGAATCTTGGCTGGGTCGAAACATCCTAGAAGGCTCACTTACTTGGTTGGACATCAGTGCTGGCTATCATATCAGCAGAAGGTAGAGCTGAGCTGTTGATCAGAGTGTCTCAGTTTTTCTCCTTGTAGTCTTGACATGTGGCTTGGGTTTCCCACAGCATGGAAGCTGAGTTCCAAGAGGAAAAATTCTAAGTTGCAAGGATGGAATCTCAGATCCCTTAAAGCCTATCTCCAAAAGATACACTATTGCCACACTCTGTCGATCAAAATAGGCCATAAGGATAGCCCAGATTAAAGATAAAGGAAACAGATTCTACCTCTCATGGTAAGAGTAAAAAAGAATTTGTGTTATCTTTAAACTATTACAGTTATTATAGCAAAGACTTTAAAAATAGTTGCTCAAGGATGTTTGTTTTTCATTTTTAAAATGATAGGTCCAAAGATAGACTATCCAGGACCTGATGGCAGCTTTGTAATATCTCAGCAACACAGACTCTTGATTATAAAGTGGTTGCAAAAACTCCAGCCATCACAACCAAGTTTCAGGCAGAAATAAGGGGATAGAGCAAATAGACAAAATGGATCTCACAGCTAAGTCAGCCCCTTTAATGAGCTTTTCTTGAATTTTCCCATGATTGTTGCTTATACTTCATTGACTTTTCAATATGGACTAAAAACTAAAATAGTAATATCACAAAGAAAGTATATTCTCATGTCAGAGATATTTTTGCATGTTTCCTTGTTTAATAGGAGGTAGATATGAGCTAAATGAAGTAAGACAGTGGGATCTCGAACAAATCTAATTCAAACTTTTCACTTTTCATCTACCACCCTCTTGCTTGCACTTAACAAGGATTCTAACTGTGACACTGTGAGAGTGTGTTTGTGGCACATTGATGTTTGTGTTCTATTGAGATAGATATGTAGAACATTATCTTAATGAAAGGACATGCTTTAATCTGCAGGCAGCTGACACAATGGTTGCAGGGTATTATTTAAAGAAAGATTTCAGTGCTCCTTATTAATAAAGGCCTATTTGTAAGACTAATTACATACTTGCCAAATAACAGAGTTAACGTCTGTGCCATTTCCTCTTTGGTCTAAACTGGAGATGTTCTCTATAAGTAGATTTGAGAAGTCAGACAAGTTTGTGTTCAGGGCCCCTGCTGTGCAATTTTACATATGTGTCTGTTCTCCTGCCTCACTCCCTTATCTTTCTAAGTTTGGTGGTTACAGAGGATCAAGAATTCCTGATTGGAAAAACTCACTCACATGTCAGTGGTCCACAGTGAAAAAGCTTTATCTTCTTGCCTTCTTATGGGGATGTGTTCTTATGGAGCCATGCTTGAGTCTCCACAAAAATACCCTTCTATTGTGATATTGTAGATATCATACCTAGCCTATGAGGCAGAGGGCTTTACAGGGGCCCTTCTCACAGCTCACATGTAGACAAAGTCCCCTCTGCTTATATGTAAGGCCAGGCTCAGGCTGTGTGACACAGTAACAGCAGTGCATATTTAAGAAAGGTCCTGCACTGTTGCTAATTCTGCATTTGCAGGGGACAGCAGATGACAACCAATGAGCCAGATTGGTTTTGTAAATAAAGTTGTCCTGGAACACAGTAATAATCATCAGTTTATTTGTGTCTGTGGCTGCTTTCTTGCTGCAATGACAGAGTTGAGTAGTTACAGCAGAGATTGTGCAGTCCGCAAAGTCTAAATTATTTACTATTGACTATCTAAACTATTTACTATGTATAGATTGCTCCTCTATGCTGTCCAAGGCAGGACTGTTTCCTTCTAAGACTGAGGTTCTCAGTGGGGCAATTTTGCTACCCAGCAAACATTTGGTAGTGTCTGGTGAAATTTTTGGATAAAACAATTGGGTGTGTTGGGGGCAAAGCATTGCTACTGACATCTAGTACGTAGTGGTTGGGGATGCTGCTAAACATCCTATAATGTACAGACCAGCCCCTGTAGCAAAGAATTGCTCAATCCAAAATGTCAGTAGTGCCAAAGTTGAGAAACCTCGCTATATGAAATGGATGTTCTATAAAACTATCATTGTTTTTCATTTATTTATTCAACACATATTTATTGAATTGCACTATGTACTATGTATGTACTGAGTTTTATATATAAATATAAATATATATTTTAACCCATACGACAAATCATAAAGTTGATACTACTATATTATTATTATTATTATTATTATACATTTTTACAGATAAATTTGAACCTAAAGAGGTTAATTTATCTAAAATAATCTAATTAATAGAGAAAGATGATTTTAATGCAGTACTTGACAGGTACTCTATACTTTGATAAACATGAATGTTAACAGAAAAAGCATATGGAAGCAAGCCAGAACTGCATTCAAATTTTGGCTCTTCTACTTACATACATGTGAAAGAGAGACAATAACCTTCTCTGAAGAAGGCTGTGAAGATTGAATGAAATAACGTGCTGAAAGCATTTTGTGACAGAGCCTGTAATAGTGCATGCAACAAAAATGCTAGCTCCAATTACTTCATTTCACTCCTTCATATAAATGTCGTGGACATCTGGAAACCACCTCATTCAGGCACATACTGGAATTCTGAGTGCTGAAATGGGGGGGGGGGGCGGGGAGTGTCATTTCTCTACTGAAACGCGAGCAAATTTTCTCGATTATTTTAGTGCCATGGAGAATGTGGCCTCTTCTCCCAATGGCAGGACCCCTTCTTTAAAGCAGGCTCTGGAATGAGGATAAGGCTACTCTCTCTCGCTCTCTCTCTCTCTCTCTCTGTCTCTCTCTCTCTCTCTGTCTCTCTCTCTTCAGCACAGTTTCTTCCTGCAGAGCTGCTGGGGCCTGGATTAACCCCAGAGTGACAAACTGTCAGCCAGCAGAGCACTCGGCGGCGTAATCGTTGCGCCGGCACATCACTGCTCCATACACTCCCGCCGAGCACTTGCAACTGTCAAGAAGGTTTTCTCCTGACGGGAAAACATAGTTTTACATTTTCAGAGTTAAGGCATAAACACACAAGGCAGCTGGAGACGTGAAGCCAGCGGCACTTAGAGCGGAACTTCACAGACCATCAGCAGACAGGACACTGTCCTGTTTGGTTTGTTTTTTGTTTTGTTTTGTTTTGTTTTGTTTTACCACTGGGCTTTGTCCTTTTTTTATTTCTTTGTCTTTTTCATTGCTCTTTTTGCCTCAAGGCTTGACACTTTACAAAGTTGAGTCTATTGCCTTGGCCATATTATTTCTAAAAAAACATAACAGCTTTGGCTCTAGGATCATTCGAGCATCACAAGCTTGGCCCCCAGCTTGGGGAGGAAGATTTTACAGAGCCTTTCCCCTCAGTTTGTCTCTGGTCTCTCCTTCAAGTCTTCCCTCTACTCTAATGGGACTCACTCGGCTCACCCACATCTTAATTGTCCAATCTGCCACTACTCATCTCTGTGCTTCAGTCACAAATATGAAAAGATAACTAAAGACCAGCAATACAGAAGGAAAGGACCAGAGAATGCCCAACTTCAGAGGAAAGGCAGATTTTTAAGATTAATAATAAAAAGTATGCTTAAAGAAATCTACAAAACAAGAATAAGCTATTACTAAACAGGAGCTCAATAAAATAATTTTAAAAATAAATATTAGAAATGAAAAATAAGGTGGCCTAAATAAAAACAAAGTGTTAAAAGAAATTATTAGGGGAAGCTACTAAAAATTACAGCAAAAGAACAAAGAAATAGAAATATGAAATTTTTAAAAAGTAAGAAACATAGCATAATCCAAGAGATCAACATCTACCTAATAGGTGTTCCAGCTAAAAAAGAAAAGAGAACATAAAGTGTGAAAAATAATCAATGAAAGAATAGAAGAGAAATTTTCCAGAACCGAAGAAAGATATTGAGTCAAGATTGACTGCATGCTGGAAGATAGTGAAGCAACACCATTAATGTTCTGAAGGAAAATGATATTGAAACTATAATTCTATACCCAGAAAAACTATCAATGAAGAATGAAAATAAATATGCTCATACCTATAAGGCCACGAAGTTTACCTAGCACACACTCTTTATGAAAAAAAAAGTTACTTGAGGATATTTTTCAGTAATGAAAAAGGAATCTGGGAGATAAGTCATAGACTCTAAGAAATGAGGAAACTACTATAAAGTGCAGTTAAAGCAATACCGGCTTGTCATAAACTAGAACCAACAGTTGAAGGGTCCCAAGGAAAGTTCTTAAAAATATATATTTTATTCAACAAATATTGTGATTTAGTAGAAACTTAAAGATCTAGACACCATGTTAAAATTGTACAGCTTTTTTTCAAAAAGAAAAAAAATAAATACAAATATAAGCTCCAGTACAAATGAAAAAGCATAAGAAAGTCATGAATCAA
Source organism: Eonycteris spelaea (assembly GCA_003508835.1). Classification (NCBI taxonomy): domain Eukaryota; kingdom Metazoa; phylum Chordata; class Mammalia; order Chiroptera; family Pteropodidae; genus Eonycteris; species Eonycteris spelaea. The sequence goes on from PUFA01000326.1 coordinate 702,279, forward strand.
AAGCAAAACACACTATTTATTACCTGAATGTAATCCGCTATTTAGTTATGTAGTTAACAATATTTATAATTATTTTGTAAATTTTATTTATTTTTAATATTTGGAATAAAACTATAGAAAAGCAATTAAATCATAATTATAATTGTTGAACAGAATATCGATGCAAAACTTTGGTGATATAAAAATAATGTTAATGGAGGATGGAAAGTGGAATGGTGGGAGAAAAATGGAAAATAATATAGAGGTAATAGTTTATTTCTGAATAATGATGAATCAAGAGGTTGTGTCTAAAACAGATAGAACTAAAAGTAAAGGTTTCAGTGTGTCAATTATCATTTTAAAGATCATCAATACAACTGAAAGTAACAATTTAACCAACAATTACAAAAGAGCCATAGAAAGGAAGGTAAAGTTAGTATGTGTAGATGAGTTAAATTATTCAGCTTCCAAATAAGGGAGTCTATAGATCAAGAACTACTGGTCTATTATTTAGAATTATGGTGGTCACCAATGAAAAAATCAAAAACTGCTAGGAAATAAAAGTGGAGGTAGGAGAACCATGGTTATCTCAATTATTAATATTTCATACTACATCAGTCCTTTTTCCTAGGTGTATTATTTCTACAATTTATAAGTAAATTTCCTAGGAAGTAAATTTAGAGACATTATGGTTTAGTGCAAAGCATTGGGCTGCCTTGCATAGCTTTACCCACATATTTAAAGTTCAATACATATTTGACTAAAATTGTGATAATAAAGCAATAACAAAAAGCCTCCTGAGCTAAACTAAAAGCCTCCTGAGCTAAGGCCAGAAGCTCAAGTGGGTCCAATGCCATAGCAAACAATAATAGCAGTATTTGCAAAATTGTATGAGATTTATTCATTCTATAGTTGGGTTATGGAACACTGGCAAAGAAGAAATTATGAACCCCAGAGTTAGACCCAGATGACATAACTTAAGTATGTATGTGTATTATACTAAGCATTATCCTTTGTTGATGTCAACCATAGGCATCTCAGTCAGGTTATCTTCAACCGTTCCTCTCCACTGACAGATAATGTCCAGATTTATTTAACAAGCATTTAATGTCCTTTACCATCTGACAGCACTCATCCCCTCTAAACTCGTCTCGGCTATTCTCATTGTGAGCTGCAGGTAAAACTAAGCCAAAACAGCTGCATCTAGAGTCATGGGCAATAAAAAGACACAAGTGAGAGATATTTTTTTACTATTCTGTATTGACCAGATAATGCTTTTTAAATACACTTCCCACTAAGACAAACCAGAGCTTCCTGGAGAAATGGCTGATTTCAGGTATAGGACAGATAATGTAAAAAGTGAGAAAGGCACATCTTGCCATATCACATTTATTTTCTCTTACATGGAAAATCGTGGTCCCTAATAACATTGGCATAACTTAATTGGTTAACTTTATCATATTCATTAAATCATTTTCAAAATTATGACAGCAATATTACTGCTAGCATGGAAATACTGAGTAGAGTCATTCTATTTGTTATTAAATTATATATTCAATCCATGCTCAGTAATAGGACTTTGTTCAAACATCACTTGGTATATATATAAATATATATATATATATTTAGTGTTAGGTACAATTAGATTAATTTGTTTCACTTTATTTTCAATTTTAATGTTTACTTATCCTTAATTTGATTAAGAAGTTTATAAAATTTAAAAGTAAAATTATACAAAAAGTTACATTCAGAGTAGCCTAGTTCCCATCTGTAGTCTCCACATCTCTCCTCTATTTTGTCCCAAAGATAACTTTTTTTTTTTTTTGGTTACTTTCTGGTTTATCCCTTCAGGACTTCTATTTAAATAGCTAGAATACTACAACCCCACACTTTGCTTTCTTCACTTAACAATATACTATGGAAATCGACTAATACCAATTCAAAGAATCTTGAGAGATTACTTCTCAGAGTATTTTCTATTGTAACACATTTTATTTTTTAAAATGCTTGTGTGTGTGTGTGTGGTGTGTGTTGTGTGTGTGTGTGTGGACATACAGAGAGGGAGAGAGAGAGTCCAAGCCCTTTTTAGTTATATCCTGAGGGCATATCAGGTTTTCATTTCGTTTTTTTCTTAAGTCAGAGATAAGAACCCTTTACTATGGCCTATATGGCCCATTTATAATAGGCCAAGCTGGTCTCAGCTTCTATATCCATGCTCACACCATTCCCCAAACTTAGGATGTGATCATCCTCCCTCATTTGAGGCAAAGTGAAATTCAAATCTTAGCTCCTCATGAAAATCTATCCTTCCTCTAAGAGAATTGTACCTTTGTATCCCCAGTGTCTAACATGATGGCCAACATATGAAAAATGTTCAAAAGTTATGTAAGGGCAATATAGAAGAAAGAAGATAAGTTTGGAAGTCTAAGTTCTTGGTTCAAATTCTACTTTAGCTATTTTGTAACTATTTAGTTATCTATTGCTGTATAACAAATTGCCCCCAAATAGAGTAGATTAAAAAGACACAGATTGGCTCACAGCTTTTGTGGGTCAGAAATCTGACACAGTTTAGCTGGGTTCCTCTAGCTCAGGATTTTTCACACACTGCAATCAAGATATTGGCTAGGGCTGTGGTCTCATTTGAAAACTCAGCTGAGAAATCAACTTCCAAGTTCACACATGTAGTTATGAGATGAATTCAGTTCCTTATGGTTGTTGGACTGAGTCCAATTTCTCATGAACTGGAGACTTCCCTCACATAGGAGAAGAGAAAGAACCAGAGAGAGGGAGAAGATGCAAATCACAGTCTTTTATAACCTAATCTGGAAGTGATAGTCCATTGCTTTTACAATGATACGTTCCTTAGAAGGAAGCGATTGGTCCAGCCCACAACTGAAAGGGTAGGATGACACAGGGCCTGAACATGAGGAGGGGGACATTGGGAGGCCTGCCAGAAGCTGCCTACCATGGAAACTTTTAACCTTAGGCAAATTGCTTCAGCTTTTTTCCTCACCTGCAATATGGGAATAATAATAGCAATGTTACAATATTTTTGAGAAAAAAAAACCTAAAAATAATATTTATAAATCACTTGGCACTAGTAAGAACTCAATATGCAGTGATCATTACAACATTGTTAACAATGCTATCTGACTAGCCACAATTCTCCCGTCCTTCTCCACCTAGTCTTCATTCTCAAGCTTCACTATCTAGAACTTAAATATACTCACTTCTTTCTCTCCCCAGTATTTAGTTAATAACATGCCTCAAGTGACCAGTGTGAAAGGGCAATTTCTAAAATAAAATGTGTTTTTACAGTTTCAATGTGCCACTTCAATTTTATAATATTAGATGATTCTTCTCTTAACTTCCATTTTAAATCCAGTATTTTAAAGAAAGACAAGCCAAATTCACCAAGTGTCCTAGGAAATACTGATTTACAAATTAAAATGGTCTTTCTTCTTCTTCTTCATAAACCTAAGAAGAGAATTAATCCATTATCAACCTGCTAGAGAGTTCATGGCTTTGCAAGATATGTTATTATATTTCACGACTGTGAGATATTATGAGATATTTTTGCTGTTTTTTCTTTCTTTTTTTTCCATTTTGGCAATAAATTTTCCTGCCAAGTCTCAGTAGTTTACCCTTGTTAGAGTCAGGAGAAACTCTGAAGAAATATGCCTAAAGGAAGAAATTCTTCTAGCCAAAATTTAAGGAAACTCACATCACCTGTGTGAATCCATTTTAATGTGTTCTGAAATATTTTAGTTATGAAACATATAGGAAACTTTCTCTATTTTAATTTTTTCCTTGGTCTCCCGTGAATCAGAGTATTGACTTGAAGAGTTAAGATGGTCTACTCACATGACCTTTCCAGACACCAGTTTCCCATCCATAAAATGGTCTTCATGACCCAGTCCTCATGATCTGCATTGTCATGTGATCTTTCTTGCAGGATAAACAGGGCTTGGGCCATGGTCTAGGCTTACCTGAGAGGAGCTCTTAGAGACACAGCGGTGGAAAGAAGGTGCTGTGCCTCTTTTAACTATGGTCAGAAAGACTAATTTGAAAAAAAAAATCAACTCAAGGGAGTAAGTATCAAGTTAGAGATTAACAGACAGAAGTGAATTCCTAATCCTTGGAGATGGGGAAAAGATGAGAAGTCCAGATGCAAAACCCACATGAAAGACAACAAGAAACAAAAAAAAAAAAAAAAAAAGAAAGAAAGATAAGTTAGTTCTAGGAAACTAGGAAACTAAAGTGGCTTGGAGCTGAAGAACTGGACAGTGATTTTCTCTTGTTTCTTCAGCTCCATGGGGGCCTGCTGGAAACATTTAAAAGAGAAATCCTTGGAACAGACACCTACCACCTGTGGCTAGGAAAGCTATATATCATTTAGATATGACTGGGTGAAAAAAAAATGCCTTAGAAGGAAACATCTTGACTAACAGCAAAGTGCAAAATTATTTCATTTCGCTTTGCATTTTGGAAACAATTGACTTCAAGCTTCCATAACTTCATGCCTTAAAGTCTCCATCAAAACTGTTGGAGAAATTTTTCGTGTTCTCTGCTATGACACTGAGAGTTTTGCAGCTATGAATGGACACAAAAAGATGTCAATCATATCCAGTAATGAAAAGCTCATTTCTCACTCCCTATTGTGAAGGCAGTGCCTTTGTGATAGTCATTGTGTGAGTCTGTGTTCAAGCTCATTTACCTTCACATACAGAATATCTGTTTTATATTAAAAATTTAGACTATAGTCACCCCAGATCACACTTAATGCATTAGAATTGTATTACCATTATCCTCTATTAAATCTGTGACAACATTATAATATCTATGTCAGAAATAATGAAGAGATTAATGTGGAGTAAGAGATCCTGGTGTCGCCTCCTTCTGCTTTTCAACATCAAATGTTGTTGGCACTAAAGACCAGTCTCTGTCAGCCAGTGAGAATGAGGATTTTGACAATGGAGAATCCATCGAGAGATGTGAGGGGAATTTTCCAAGTCATGTAGACAGCTGCTGAAGTGATAATTGAATAAAAGTGAAAGTCCTTCCCTTTTCTCCCCTTCTAGAAAGATCTATATTTATTCCCTTAACTTCACAGAACATGCGCTCCTCAGGGGGTGGTGATATATGCTGAGGAGAGCTTATTTGAAGTGGTTCTTCTACAGCTGGATTTACGGATGGATACAATAAAGACACTTGAGGAGAAGGAAAGTCAGCACTAAACATGCGGTCCCAGATTGTGAAGCAGCAGCCTTCAAATTTAAGGGGCTAAAAGTTGTCTCCCCTACTGCCCTGCTCTCCTTTGCATCTGGTGGGCTTAAATAGGAGAACAAAGTGACAGAAACAATTCATTCATCCACTTAACAGATATGTAGCAAGCAGTGGATCATCATTCCTAACTTCATAAAGCACTTTATTTTTTATCTATTTGACGGCATTTCACCTGAATTACAAAAGAAGAACAAATGTTACTGTTCCCATTTTACAGATGAAGAAACTAAATCTCAGATTTGTGTAGCTATTATAGAATAGGCTAGACTAGGCTTTTGAAATCATGTTTCAGAGTTTGAATTTCATTACACAGTTCATCAAAACCAATGATGGATTTAAAGTAAGAGTACCGGAGTGAAGTTTTATTTCAAAAGCTCACTCTGGTTGTAGAATGGAGAACGAGTCTCAGGTTGGAAAGACATGAGGCATATAGACTGGAGGCTGCTGCAGTCAGCCAGGAAAATAGATATTGTGGCCTGAAATGGCCAAAGAGATATTTAGAGAGTGCACAGTGACTAGCTGAATGTTGTAAATTGGAGGGTGCGGAAACAGGAGCTAATGAGGATATCTTTAGTCTGTCATTTGAACAACTCGATGGATGGTCATGTCATTTTCTGAGTTGGGGAACATGGAAGTGCAGCTTAGAAAAGGAAAGAGAGAGTTTTAAGCCCCAAATCACATAATTTGAGGGAGCAGGTAGAAATCATTCGTCAGAACTGGGTACATGGTTCTGTAGCTAAGAGGAGGCATCCTGCTTAGGTTGAGATTTAGGAATACTGAATATTCTAGGAGCAGAGATCCTAGGTGAATGGAGCAGGAGAATTTCTAGGGAGTGACAGAGGTAGAAGTCAGACTACAGGAAGTGGGGACTAAATGGGATGAGGATGTAGGGTAGACAACATTCTGAGGAAAAAAATTGTGACTGTGAAGAAATAGAAAATGATAGAACTATAGCTGGAGGAAAATAGTGTACAAGGAGAATTGTATCTTTTTTAAATTAAAATTTTAAAATTTTAAATGAAAAAGTTTTTTTAATTGTTGATAAGAAGAAGCAATTGAGAGGGAAAGATTAAAGGCAAAGATAAGAGTGTTAGTAACAAGATAAAGAATCTAGAAGAGTCTAGAGAAACAATTAAGGAGTTAAGAAGGACTCTGGGCCATAGACTGTCCCAGCAGAAGTGGCTTACTTGTCCTTTCTGCCCACAGCAAAAATGGTAAACACTGGCTAAAGTGGGTCCAAGTAAAGGGCAGTTCTTGGCATTGATTTGCTAAGAAAAATATCCTCATTACAGATGCATCAGCCAGGTGGTAAATTATAAGACATGTTAAGGAGAAAGAGTGGCATCCTTTGCAAACATAATTGGTTTGTTATGGAGTCTTTTCTGGTTTCTATAACAAAATACCATAGACCAGGTAGCTTATAAACAAAAGAAATTTATTTTTCATAATTCTGGAGGCTGGGAGTTTAAGATCAAGATGCCTTCAGATGCAGTGTCTGGTGAGAGCTCACTTCCTAGTCCATAGATGACCACTTTCTGTCTGTGTCCTAACATGGCAGAAGGAGCGAGGGAGCTCTTAGCTGTCTCTTTTATAAGGGTACTAATCCCATTCATGAGAGCTCTGCCTCATGATCTCATCACTTCCCAAAGGCCCCACCTCTAAATGTGAATTTGTGGTGAAGAGCAGGAAGTGCAAACATTCAGTCTACAGTAGTGTGTGAAGAGACTCCAAGACTTGTTAAAGATGGAGGCAATTCATCTTTGTGATTCAGGGTAGAAAGATTTCCAGGCAACATCAATCTTTCAATACTACCCAGAAGCCTAACCATCATAACTCATTAATCCTAACAAATAAATGTGTGGAATGGGAGATAGGAAGGCTTTTTAAGAATATCAATAATATGGTCACCTCCCACCTTTCCCTTTCCTACTTTCGGGCAAATGCTTTCCCACATGGTTTTCTAATATGCCATATTTATGATAACTGGTCTGGAATCTTCAAGATTTCTATCTCATCAAGTAGGTGAGGACCACGACGTCCAAGGATCATCTTGCTTCTCCCCTCTGGTGCTTTTATAAAGCTTTTCGAAAGTTCCCATACCTCTTACTTTATTTAGTTACTTCTGGTGTTTCCCTGGTCACCTGAACTTGTTTTCACATTGGTGCATGGCCTTTCCACTTAGCTTAGATCCACTGTGTTTGGCATTGCCCCCAGCCGCCAGATTACTTCATGCTCTGCAGCCTCTGGGGATGTCCAGACCCAACTCCTGGAACCCTTAATGCCCTTTTTACTTTCTCTCCCTTCTGCCTGAACCATTCTTTGATCAAAGTAACCACTTTCTCACAGACTTTGGGTTCTATGAAGACCATTTGATGTTATAGCAAGACAAGTGGGCTGCTCATCCTTAATTTGAAAACCAGCTTGCTGTCCTTCTGAAAGAGAGAAATAGAGAAAGCTAGCAAGAAAGAAAAAAGAGCAACCCCTGGCATTCAGAAGTTGATCTGGCACTCATGGCTAAACACGGCTATTCTCCTTCCAGATATGAACAACTCAGAGAATACAACCTCAAACAAGGCTATTCTCAGATCATGATACAATGAGACAAAGTAAGGCCACCTCATAACTGTGTCTAAGCAGGGACAGAAACAAGGTCACTCATGCACAACACAGCAAACATCTCCATCACTGGGCCAGAATGAGTGACTGCTATTTCTTTATCAATTCCAGCTTTATCTTCTATCTAGTCTCTCCCCCTTAGAGATTAGATTTATTGAGATACATGATTATAGATTGACCTTACTTTCTGACAGCATCAAACCCCAGCTTCCTTAGAGTCTTCCCCCAAATTACTCAACTAAAGCCCAAATCCTAGCACAGGTTTCTTTAAACACCCTCTTACTGAGATGCCGAATGATTTCTCTGAGACTATGCTCTCTCACACAGAAAAGACTAATAAACCCAATTTTCTTAACTACAGGTTTGTTCTCAGTGGGCTTTTTGCTGAAGAACATTGACACTAACCTGAAATGGTCCCTCCTGTATCCTGCCTGGCACTCCTGTAACCACCAGCTCATGTGGTTACAGGAACAAATACAACATGGCATTACTAAATTCTTACAGCAACCTTATGTAAAGGATTTTATCATCTTCACTGTGCAAAGGAAGAAACCGAGGCTCAAGGACATACAACTAGAAGTGGAAAGGTCAGGATTAGTTTGTCAATCTGTGTGTTTCCAAAGCTACTATCCTTCCCTGAATGTCAAGCCGCATTGTTTACTTAATTCCCATAACTTGGAAGTGATGCCATAACAGGGCAGACCTCTGCCACCCTCTCTGAGAGCAGCAAAGAGGAAATCAACCAGGGCTGGCCAGTCAAACAGACAAGAATAGACTGGGTAGAGTATGATTGCAAAACTAGGTAAACACGTTGGAGGCCAAGAGACAGTTCTGGAGCCAAATTGCCTGCAAGGCAATATGGATTTGAGAATGAAACAGAGCTTCTGTATTTTCAGGCAATTTGCAATATATCAGTTAATGAAAACAAAAAACAAAGAGAGTAAATGAATTGGCTCATGATGAGCTAATCTGAAGGAACAAAAATACAATAAGAACAGCAAATATTTTGAGCAGTAAGCAGAGCAGGGGAATCAGTGCTCCCAGGGCAATGAGAAGAAATGAAAGGATGAGAAATAGAGAAAATAAAAATAGCCAGGAAAAAAAAAAGCCATCATTCTCATTGGGTTATTGCATCAGTGCTCTCCGAGGAAGGCAGAAGCCAGATCTTGGGCACAATTTTGTCCTGGTGGTGTACTGTTGGAGTACCCTTCCACTGGCAGGGGACCATCTGAGCCTCACTGGCATTCCTGCCCCTGGGGTCCAGGATCCTGCTGTCTGAATTCATTTCTTTTTGGCAAAATGGCTCTGTCCACTCCCCCAAGCAGATACACAGAGCAGGAGAGAGAGCCTCGAAAGCTCATTGCATCTCATGTTGCTCTTTAAAATTACATTTTTATGAGTGTAAATGAATTAGAAACATATGGATAAAATTTCCTGGCTTGATGTGAGTGGCCTCATATCCTAAATAGTGCCTTCAGAGAGGATGCTTGGAATGTCAGTGTTGGTGCCAGAATTCCAGGTGGAAAGGTCAGGGGTGGAGCTCTCTCCTGCCCTCCTACTGCACCCCTGCACCACAGACCCTTGTAGCACGGTCTCCACATTGACCTCACCAGACCCACAAAAGATTTCCCTATGCCAGACCACTTACAATTCCCTAGCTTGCTCATTCTCTTCCAATAACAAAGGTTGTGGGTATGCATGTGCACATACACATGTATATACACCTACATGCACATACACACAAGGGCACATGTACACACAAGCACACACATTTTCACTCTTCCAGTAAATATTATGAACTAAGATGCCAGGATGCACAAAAAAACTGTAAAATAACAATATCTATTTCTACTTAAATGATGAGATCTTTCTACTGAAAAACTAACTTCTTAAATATAAAGATAAATATTAGCACTAAATAGTTGGGCAATTACAGAAAAATTCAGCCACACGATTGTGGCATAAAAATTCATAGATATAAATGGGGAGCATATACTCAACTACTATTTACAGCCTTTAGAATAAACACCAAACCAATCTCCCAAATTTTTGAATCTAGCTTTGTGTTCAACGTCTACGTTTTAGGCTAGAGCAAAAAAACATAACCAGGCTGTGTTGCATTCCTCACATACAGATTAAGAAATCAAAAGTCAAGATGAATGGGATGAAATCGTGCACAGATGCCTCTTTGTCAACACAATATCTGAAAATCTGTATGGTATAACATGAGTAAGTAAACAAGCATGGGCTACACAAGGGCTGAACCCTAGCTTTGCCATTTGCTAGCTGTAAGTCATTCAACTTCTCTGAGTACTTTCCTTATGTTATAGAACATTCCCTGACCACAAGAATCCAATAAATGATAGCTATCATCATAATGAAAAGTTTCTCATTTACCTTTTAAAACTGGACCTTCAAAATCATCCAAATTTTGAGCTGAATTATTGACACATTTCTTAAGCCCAGGTGTAGCACAATTAATTTGTCCCAGATGCTAGCTCAATTTTTAATTCTCTGTCTCTGAGCCCACATCCTTGGCCACCAAATTGGGCAATTCAAAGTAGCAATGTCTGACTGTCTTGAACACATTTGTAATTCTTGCTCTAGTGTCCCTCATTGTACCAACTCACATTAGGCCAACTCCTCGGCCTCTTGCTTTTTATTTGCATTTTGCTCTTACCAGCCTCCAGCTGCCTGTGAACACACTACCCTAAACACATCTTCTCATCTAGGACCAAACCATTATTTCTCAAGGAGTATGAAGTTGGAAAACTTTTTCTCAGTTACTCGACTCTTCCTGTCTGCCAGTAAACTGTACCATGCTCAGGATGACCCTGCCTCATTTTCCCACCCTGAGTTTTGTTTGCTTACTGAATAAAATCCAAATTCTTGTCTTACCACAGTCTCATCCCTGCCTTCCTCATCAGCCCCCTCCCAAGATTCTTTCAACTCCAGCCAAACAAGCTTACTCATCTTGCTCCAACCACACCCAACTTCTACTTCGCCCTGTGCTTTTTTATGGTTATCTTTCCATCTTTATCTTCTGCTGAAAATTTGAGTGAATTCTAACCCTCCTTGAAGTCCTCATTCTCTCCCAGCCCCATATACTCATCCTCTGATACAAGGAGCCTTCCCAGTCTGCTCCAACCCATGTGGTCATCCCTTCCTCTGGCTGGTCCCACAAATCCACTCAGAACACCAGTGTATGGCCAAGAGGGCCATGACTGGTGATTTTTCCTGGGCACGTTTTATCTCCCACCCTAGATGAAGGTGCCTTCGGGGCTGAAACTGTTTTATTGTACAGGCTTTACAGTGAGTAATTAGTCACTATTTTATAATCATAAAGACAGACTAGAGATGTCAGAGGTAGACATGAAATATAATTTTGTTGATAAAAAAAAGTGGTTTACTTATTGCTATAATATATAATCTGTTCTTTAGTTCTTATCATTTTTTATTCTCTATAAACAACTTGATACTTGGAATTCCTGTCAGGAAAGAAAAACTGCAACTGTCCCAGCTCTGAGGATGAGGACTTGAATGGACATACTGCATCCAGGGAGAAGTATAATTAAATGTCCTACCAGAGAAGGGCTTCTTCTCTCCACCTACTCTCCCCTGCCAGACTGGGGTCCCAGATCATGCTGCAAGAATGCTAAGGCCCAAGAGGCCACTGCAGGGTTCAAGGCTCAGGGGGTGGGTCTGAGACACCTCATGAAGGAAGATTGTGCAGTGGAACCCTTAAATGAAGACTAGAGAGGGCTCTGGGCAGAGACAACCTGTGTGACGCTCTGGTATAATGTGCATTGATTGCATCCTGTATCAATGTCACATGGTGGTTACAAACCGGCGCCACCATCTGCTGGGGATGGAAGGTGAGCAGTTTGAACTGAAAACACAAAAGCAAAATGATTATGTTTTGCAGACATTTTTTTTACAATATGACCTAAAGCAAGCCTTTTAATCTCTCTATGGCTCAGTTTACCTATGACGATAACTGCAACTCCCATACAGAGTAGCTGTGATGTTTATCTTTAAAAAACAAAATGTGACATATCCATACAATGGAATATTATTCAGACATAAAAAGAAATAAAGTATTGATACATACTATAACATGAATGAATCTTGAAAACTTTATGCGAAGTGAAATAAGCCAGATGCAAAGGCCACAAATTGTATGATTCCATTTAAACAAAATATTCAAAATGAGCAACTCCATAGAGACAAAAAAGAGATAAGTGGTTTTCAGAGGCTAGAGAGCAGAAAGACTGCTAATGGGTATGTGGTTACTTTTAGTGGAAATGGAAATATTGTGGAGTTAGACAATGGTGACAGCTGCATGACATTGTGAATATGCCAAAAAAAAAAAAACACACACACACACACACACACACACAATCATACACTTTTAAGGGGTGAATTTTATAGTATGTGAATGCCTCATTTTTTAAGTGTAAAAACGCAATATAGACAAACTATTCGACACACATTTTGGCAGATACACATGTTACACATGTTCAGCAAATTCTGATGTGACTGGGATAAGGATTATTGGAAAAAGTAAGATTCGAAAAGTCAGATGCAGGATTAAACTTGGGTTCTTCCACTCACTAGCTGTGCTGAGTGACCTCAGGCAGGTTATTTCAACTCTCTTAGATTCAGATTCTGCAAAGGTTAATTGGGAAATACAATACACATCTTGTGCTAGGTAACATATACCAAGCTCCCTTGCATAGCACTTGGCATGGTATAGATGCTCAACAAACCATTGTCTTTTCTTCTTCTTTATTTTTTATTAAATCTCATTCCTGTAGTAATTCTTAGAACACAGCTGGAACTGGCCAGAAGTTGGGGTTCCAACCCTGAACTAATGAGAACTCAGCAGGGCTGCTGGGCTGGATCATGCAAAGTGCTTCTGCAGAGAGCTCTGAAATAGAAGAACCAGAAAGGCAAGTGAGAATTACAGGCAAGGAGGGAAAACAAAAGTCAGCCTGAGTATATAAGTCCATGAACTTAGGCTCAGCAGAGTCTGAGACTCTGGGTCTGGCCTCAGAGTAAGTCAAGGGGTCAGGGACCAAGCGAATAAGGCCTGGGAGTTGAGACAAATGGCTCAGGATAAAGGCCACGACAAAGCCAATGGCGTTAGGGCCTAAGGCAAAGCCAGGCCTGCTTATTTAAAAGACACCAATCTAGATTGGACCTAAGACCTGATATCTGTTATCCTCAACTAGTCAGTAAATCATTCTCCCTGTCATAGAAGCCTATGAAGAGGGAGGGAATGGAAAGGGAGAGGGGGAGGGGTAGTGAGTCCTAGGGAACTGGACGTGATTAATCATTCCCACTTCTCCCTGGACAATGCTGTTCCGTGTACAGCAGTTGGGGGTGGGAAATCCTTTCTTGAAAATTCTTCGTCTCCTTATCCCACAGTCCAACAATCCTGCCAAAATGTTGCCACAGGATTAATTTAAGAACAAAATGCAGTGATTTGTTAGATGCAAAATTTCTGAGATGGGAGGTTTTTTGCTCAAGAGTCGAAATTGTTGCATTGACAAATGTTGGTGTTTACTGCTGCTGGCTGTCTCCGGGGATTGGGGAAAGAGGGAGAATTTGATCCCATGAAGAAATTCCTCCTAGCTCTCTCTTAATCTATTCCATGATCAATACTAACAGTGTCACAATACTTAAACTCTTCCTCCTTATTGTCACCTTTCTGTGTATGAATTAATCACCAAGGCCAGATGTAGGACAATAAAGCGCCTGCGAGATAAAACAAGGGCAGACTATTTTATTATAATCCATTGAGAAGGTACCTGGTCAGCATAATAAATGACACCAGGCACCTTCACTGCAAAGAGTGGGGTTGATGCAGCTTTTCCTCCTTCCCTCTTCTACACAAAGATAGATCCATTTCCTTAAAAGCCATTAGATTCTAAGGCAGAGGCAGGCGCATATGTTTTTGCTTAAGGCCCGTGTTTCCAGTGATGTCCATAATGTTTCTTGGGGACCTGGCCAACACAACTTAGTAGAGTTTGGGCTCACAACAGCAGACATTCCGCATTTTAATAATTTCTCCTTTCAGGAAAGCGTAGTGTACCTCAAGGCAGAGGCTGAGGTCTGGAGCCCACCGGGAATGCAACTATAACAAAGGGCCTTGAAAGCTTTTGGCTGCTGGGACGATGATGCTAGGATTCTTATTGGATGGGCTCCACAGCCTGATTTGCACATTAATCTACTCCCTGACACACATACCCACTTACTTTTACAAATTATACATGAATGTGCACATCCATGTGCATATTCCATGTACATATATATCTCACATACTCACACATACATGCATACATACCCTTATGCACACACTGTTGAAAATATACCATGTGCACATATATACATTGCTTGCAGTTACTGGCACACTCATAAAAACCCCTCCACACACTCCTTCATGCATATGGACATGTAGGTCTTCGTAGCTATAGCAGGAATTAGAGACAATTTCATGGTGTCAAATTATAGCGATATTTATAGCTTTCCAAACAATTACAGCCCACTATAGAAGTGACGTTTTTTTAGGAGACATAATGAAAACAATTACAATGTTTGCTCTACCACAAGAAGCCTATAAATCACACTGCCTTACTCCCCCAAAAATGGAAGAAACAAAGCATTTTTCAGAACATACCCGAAATGTGACCAAGTATAATGCTGGACAGGCTTTCCAGCGGAAACATCAAGGTGCCAATATTAACACAAGTCAGTAATAAATCAAGGCTGATTTGCCCACCAGAAACTTCTGAAACCATTAGAATTTGCAGTGGATTAAGACCTGGGGGTGATGTTCCCATTTATCAACCCACACACATTTCTGTGGCTTTCAAAGGTAAGCTTCCCACCTTCCTTCCAGTTTGGGGCTATTATTTTTGCTAATGGCATTTTTAAGGATCCAAATAGGTCATGCGTTTACACAAGAAATGCAATGGAAAAGAGAAACATCTTTTCTGTTGTCATTTTCCAGTTTGGCAAAACCACATCTTGGAAGTAAAGCTGAACTTTTAGAGACACTTTGCCTAAGACCCCAGACCAGATTTACAGACAACCGAATAAATTTTTTAGTGGGGCTATATCTGTTCCAAATAGCTGGCAAGGGGAATTACAATTTTATTAGACTCAACCCTAACAAGCATTGACCCTTCCCTCCTTCCCCATCATGAGATCTCTCTCATCAGATACCCACTGCCAGTATCAAACCTTAATAAACAAATCCCTTTCTTATACCTTTGGCCTCAGAGAAACATGAATCGAGTTGTCTCAGTCAAGCTCGCAGATGCTCTCTCAGAACCACAGTAGTGTGCTGGAAGAATCGGGAAGCTGGTGGCCAGTGAAAAAAGAGTAGGAGGAGATTAGGGTGGGTTAGGATGTGTGTTGGGGACTTGGGGGGGGCGGTGCAAGGGGCGGGGGAGTTAGGCAAAAACTTTTGAGTTTGAGAAGTCAGAGTCCAGAGTGTGGCCTGGAATTCCAAAACAGGGAAAAAAGATCTCAGTTGCTTTCATATGGAAATTGGCCTGGAATCAGACTTTGTCTCTGGATGGAACTGAAGCCAAGACCAAGTTCAGTGAACCTAACACACCTTTCAATCAGCCATTGAAACGCGAGAGAAGAGAAGGCAGGAAAAAGAGGGCAAAGGGTCAAAGAATCTGGCTTTTCATTTGGATTTTCTTATGGAAGTGGAAGTAAGAAGGAATTAAACACTGGAAATAACTTGAAGGCAAATCTCAAAGATGTGTTTATCTGAAAGATGTGTTTAGCAGGCTTTAAGTGAAAGAAAAGGGGGAAAGAAAAATGAAATAGAGGAAAGTAAGCAAGTACACAAATGAGGAAAGAAAAGAAAGAAGAAAGAAAGAAAGAAAGAAAGAAAGAAAGAAAGAAAGAAAGAAAGGAAAGGAAAGGAAGGAAGGAAGGAAGGAAGGAAGGAAGGAAGGAAGGAAGGAAGGAAGGAAGGAAGGAAGGAAGGAAGGAAGGATAATTATGCAACAATGATTCTGAAATTCACAAAATAAATGCAAGTACATAATATGATGGGTGTGACAGAAAGAAGGAAGGAACTTGAACTTCCTTATACTCTGCCAAGATTTTCATGCCTACACACCCCTCCTAAGATAAAAATATTCCAAATTGTGAAAGTTTAATTTTGGACTTTTTTTTTATTGCATCTTTGCAAAAATAAGCTAATATAGTTTCTTCTTCGATAATTTTTGGGGGATGAGTTTCCTGTCTTTTGTCCTTGATTTATTATTGCCTTTATTTGTTCTCCCCCATTTGGTTCATTTTATTCTTATTTTAAAAGAACAGCTCCAAAGACCCTTCTATTTTCATGGAAATTGCTCTGTAGTAACAATTTCAGATAGCTTCCAGAAGAATAATCATCATGCTGGCTATTTCACCCAAGATGCTTTGCAGCATTTCACATAACAATTTACTAATTAATGACAAATTAAATAGAATTTGGTAAGAAGAATCAGAGGTTAGAGTACTAGTGCATGTTGTGTCTGAAAAGGTATGCAAATATCTTCAGTCCATTTGTGGTTCATCAGTGAGAAATAATAGCTATTCTACTTGAAAATTTCAAATGCAGAAAGGCTGCTGCATAGAAGCAGAATTTTGGAATTATTCATCGTTTTAATTTTTTAACAGTTTCTTAGATTAGACACTGTTCCTTCATTTTAGAGGCACAATGAACTTAGTCCTTTTGTTTTAATAACTTTAAAACTGTAGAAATTCAGCTATACTTTGCTGCTTATATGAATTCATAACAGGAAGTAAGAAGCAATTCTTGGAAATCAGCAACTGAAGTTTTCATCTTTTAAAGCAGAGAAAAAGGCACTGACTTCATTCTCTTAAAGCAGGCATTGGTCAACTACAACCTGCAGACCAAATCCAGTTTGCCTGTTTTTATAAATAAAGTTTCATTGGAACACAATCACACTCATTCATCTACATATTGTCTATGCCAGCTTTCATACTACTCTGGCAAAGTTGCAACAAAGATCTTGTGGCCCAAAAGCTTAAAATATTTACAACTGGGCACTTTACAGAAAAATTTGCCAACTCTTGTGTCCTACAGGGTGGAGCTGGAGAGATAACACTTATCATAAAGAGAGAATAAACATTTTAACTGAGAAAATACCAAAATTATTTTAACATGTCCTATTACTACCTAAAGCTCACAAATGATCATTATCAATCCAGCTGTCATAAAATTTGCAAAATGTTCTTTCTTGCCCATAGTACAGGAAAGGGTGTGGCTTCTTTAACTAGTTCTCTGTTGCCCAATGAGCAGGCAACACCTCAGAAAACAGTCATCATTTCTAATAGGGAAAGGTTTTGTGGAGAATGAAATGTGTCTGGCCTCTGTAAAAATTGTGGGTGAACACAGGTTTCCTATATCAAAGAGGGTGATTGTTTTGGACATATGTCAATTTATTTTTATTGCTTCTAATTTTGAGGGTGAGACAAATCTTATATTCTTTATCTTTCAATCTTTAATTTATCTTCTCTTCAGAATACTAATGTCTAAAAGATGTTTGGAGCCATGAAAATTTCTTGTGCCATTTAATATGTCCCCCACCCTGGGGTATAGGATGCTACAGCACACGTCAATTCAACTCTTGAACATTCCATCTGTGTTGATAGGAGCAGAGACAGAACCCAAGAAAGAATACTCCTAACATGCCCTTAACTTGTTACCACCCAAAATCATCTATCACATCATGGCCAAATATCAACTTAATACAACAAATTTTAAGGAAACTTGACTGATTCTTATTTTTCCCCCATCAGTAGATTGTGTGTCTGAATTGACTGGCTGCTCCAGCACATTCTTAGCCCCCTTCCTCCTGGAACTTACAATCTCTAAAATACATCTGTGTTCTCATAAATCTGGTGGTTTAGCATAGCACTGGAATAGGAGTTTGCAGTTTGACAGACTGTATGAGCAAATAATGTGACCTAACTACTACATTTTAGAAGATGAAATTGGATTAGTTCAAGACATCAAAATTTGGTATCTGAATCACTTCTCTATCACCATTTCTACAAATGATACCAAGTATTTTCTGTGCTAGGTGTCAGGTAAACAGCTGGGAAAAAATAGACATGACCTTGCCCTCAAGAAGCTTGCCATTATGAATATATTGTAAGAAAGGGGTGAGAAAGGGTGATTAAAAACAAATACACAAAATATAATGAAGTGCAATGAAGAGACATTAATTGTGTGGGTAGGGAGTTCTACTTTAGTCAGGGAGGCCTCTCCAAGGAAAGGGGATTAAAAGTGAATCTTAAAAGATGAGTTAGCTGGAAAAATAGTGGTGTGGTGGGGTAGCATTCCAAATAGACTGTGCAGCATAGATAAAGTTGCTAAGCATGGGAATAGCTTTGCAAAACAGAGTAATTAAAGTAAGACTTGCACTCATGGCAGACATCACTAATCGATCACGGCTCTCTGAAAATAGACAAGAACCTTGGAATTCTTAATATAGTATTCCAGGCAGACACTACCAATCAATTGGAGTTGGTGAATGATTAAACTATTTGTCATCCTTAGCCCACAATTTCCAAAAGGTCTTCCTAACTCTGAAATTTTCTGGTACTATGATTTTCATCTTACTCATTATTTGAATGCTAACTCTTGGTCTGAACATCCTTCATGAGCTACTTTCTTCCAACTTTATTGAATTCTTGAAGATACTTCTTTCTCATCCCATTTCTCTTAATTCCCAGAAGGCAAAGCCCATTCCACACCTGTATTCCAAAGGATCTACAAATTCCCTTTTCCCTGTATAATCTCACCTGTCTATAATAGTTATCTTTTGCATAACCAACCACATCAAAACCTAGTGACTTAAATAACACCAATTTACTTTTCCTCAGAGTTCTGTGAGTTGGCTATTGGTCAGTTCTCATTCCCACAGCAATGTTCAGCTAGAGCAGGGTTCAGCCCTAGGGCAGTTAGGAGAACATAGGTGGCTGGGCCTCTCTTTACTTGATCCTTCACCCCAGCTTCTTCTCAGCATGGCAGCATTAGGGTAGAGTCATTAGAAGGAGAAGCAGATACTGCAGGGCTCCTTAATGCCTAGTTTCAGAACTCCCATCATGTCACCGTTTCCATATCCTATTGGTCAAAGCAAGTCCACAAGTCCCATCCATGTTCAAGGAGTTATGAGAGGGGCATCAAAATACAATACAAAGGGATGTGCCTACAGGAAAGAGGAGAATTTGGGGTCATTTTTTATCCAATCCACTACAACTGTATTTCAAAATTATTGAGGTAGAACAAACAGCCAAGCTGCCTAACTCCTAGCCCATCGTTCTCTCTATTTAATACTCTCAGACCTTAAGGCATTATTTGCCAGTTGGTAGCTGAGAGACCCCCAAAAAATCATGATAATAATTAATAAAAGCATGGCTGGCCCTGAGCCTGATGCAGCTAAAGACAAACAAATATTTTTAATTTGGAATAGTTCTCTTTATTGCTCTGGTGACATCATATCACTGACAGAGAAGTTCCTGATTAGCTCAACTCTCAGAAGGCGGGAGAGATCACTCACCTCTGAACCACCTAATACTTTTTTATTGTGACTTATCTACTTATCACTTTGTATCTTATAGAGATATCATTGAGTTTTGTAGATGTCATAGTAGAAAGAGCTCAGACTCAGGATAGGCAGATTTGAATCCCAAATGCACCTCTTAATAGCTGAGTAAATCTCTTTGCTTCAATTTCTTAATTTGGTCAAAGCAATAATAACTTGCAAAGTTATTGTAAGAATTAATGGAAATAAATGCAAAGCTTATAGTGAACTTACTAACATACAGAGGGTACTCAATAAATGTTGGCTACTATTCTTATCATTAATCAGGTTTGGTCACAGAAGACTTCTGGTAAGAGGCAGGTTGGGTCTGAGATTTGAAGGATGAGAATTTGGGTGTTGGACAGCAACCTGAGAGACAGTAGCAGACAAAGAAAAATGCAATGTGACTCATTTGGGTACAAATAACTGGCTCAATCTGGCTGAGTGGTTCCATTCTTAAATTCAGCCTCTCTCCATTGATTTAGAAAATATATAAGGAATGAGACTGAAGCCAGTTACTGAGGGATTTTGAATGAGTAAAGAGATGAAGCTTTTTCTAGCAGACAGCCAAGGGCCCTGAAGGATAGAGTGACAAAATAAAGAACAATCAGAGGAAGATTTGGAGGGTTAGTCCAGTGGCCATGACAAGGTGGCTACACTAGTAAAAGACCAGAGAGAGGAGAACCAATTAGGAGGGGAGATAGTGTACGGCGATGAAGTGTATGTGATAACGAAAATGTCTTTCAAACTAATGCTTCTTATCTCTTCCTTTGAGGAGTTGGTGAGGAATACGTCTGCAGATACTTTGACACTTTTCCTATGAAAAGACAGGGTCTGTTTCCAGTCCCTTGAATATGGGTCCACCTAAGTGACTAACCTCTAAACAATAGAATGCAGCAAAGTGACTTTGTAGGACTTTAAAGGCTAGTTTTTACGAGACGATACAGCTTCCACCTGGTTCTCTTTCTCTTGGGAAGCTTAGCATTAGAGCCCAGCCCCCAGGCCATGAGGACCCAGGTAGCCCCTGAGAAAAGCCATGTGTCCCAGTCCTAGCCAGGGCCCAGCTGAGGTGCCAGTTGACAGCCAGCATCAGCCTCCCGAGTACAAATGAGAGAGCCTCGAGCTGAGCCCAGCCCCAGCCTTGATCCCACCAGCTGCTGTTGAGTAGAAGGTGATGAGCCATCCCCACTGAGCCTTGCCCAAATTGCTAGTGTGTGAGCAAAATACATGTTGTTGATATTTTAAGCACCTAAATTTTGGGGTGCTTTGTTTCACAACAGTAGATAACTGGAACCAGATGTTTTAGTTGCTGGCTAAGTGTCACACACACACTCATTCTCACATTTGTTCAGAAGGTAAATTATCCAGAGATGATAGTATATTTTGTGGAACATTCTCTATCATATCACCCTCTTCATTTCTTTTATGCATCTATCACGATTTACAACTATAGTCTAATTTCTCATTTACTTGCTTTCTTTGCCTTTCCCCCTAGAATTGAAGCTTCCTGAGTACCTTTGTCGTGTCTTTCTTGCTATTGCTGTATCTCATTACTTAGCTCTGTGCCTGGCACATGGAAAACATGCAATAAATATCTGTGAAATAATGAACAAGCAGATTAACACCATAAAACTTCGGTATGTTCAATTCCGTTACACAGGAACCACTTACAGAAGATATGTGCCAAACTTTTAAGAAAAGAAAAAATGTGCAATTTAGAATTTTAAGTCAAATAAATTATTTGAATTGTTTTTCTCTAATGAATTGGTAACAGGCAACCTATGACCCATTGTTACTCCACACATCTCACCCAGCTCATAGATAAAGAATCGCTTTGGACACTTCTTCTGAAAAACATTAACACACAGCATCTCATCAGATCCTCAACAGCTCTATGTAGCAGGAATTCCCATTCCCAATTAAGAGATAAGAAAACTAAAGCCTAGAACAAGATACACAGCTATGTAGTGAAGAAACCAGGGTTCAAATTCGTATGTAACTCCATACTTTCATCATGTGGGGCTAACCAAGTTCAAGCGAACCAAGAAAATCTCAGAGGCTTTTTCTCTATGTGTGAGGGCAATCCATTGATGTGCTTTATGTGTTCATAGGCAATTCTTGAGTATATGCAGAGATGGAGGTAAGAGTACTGTTCCTCTTTCATTCTTTAGTCATTCAACAAACCCTCATCGAGTACACACTGGTATTTATGCTGCAGAAGCCAGAACCTAGCAAAGCAGAGCAGTTCCTGCCTTCAGGAAGAGCCTTATCTAGCAAGGGAAGGAAGTAGATGCAGGCATGGGAAGTTATAAGGCAATGTGACAAATGCAGACAAGAAGTGTAGAAACGACTGAGGAATGTATGGAAGGTGCTCTGTCCCAGGGCTATGTGATAAATCTCATCCTTTCCCACGTAGCCTGTCCTGCTCGGGCTCTCTCATCTCTCCAGTTTAGCCCACTTTCCCCTGAGATGACTTCTCAGTCAAAAAGAGTCAATGTGGCTGAGAACAAGGCCCAGCAAAGAAACCCACTTGGGCAAGAGCCATTTTCTATAGTCCTCCTGATGTGCCCAGTATCCCTCACATGTTGTATTACCCCTCTCTTCAGTCTCCCAGCCTCCTGGGCAGGACCAGCAGCCCTATGAGCACATCCATCCTCGGATACAGCCAACACAGAGCCCACCAATGAGAAGGCCAAAATCAATTTTCACTGAGTCCCGTGACAGGATAAAATGTTTTTGTTGTAATATTCTCTAGGTAAAGGGTATTGTAATATTTAAAATATAGTATTGATCTTTCTGCGAGGACCATAAATCCTTGCAGATTTGAGAGCCTGACCACAGAGGATAGGCTGCCTGCCGAGGGACTGTGAAAAATGCACTGCCCTTGGAATCCAGTGTCACCCAGGAGAGGGGAGGTTGCCATTCAGGGCTGGCCCTTGTGTTGCTCCCACATCAAAGTGGAGATGTGATGATCCTCCAGCTGACACAGGAGAACTTGAGAGAAACTGTTTAAACACCAGAATCAAAATATGAAACTAAATCACCTGCTCGTGTTTTATTAGGCCTCGTTCTGAATCAATACAAGACCCAGGGCCCATGATTCCTCCTGCTGAAAGGGAATACTTTTTCATCCTAAAACTGAATCAGGCTGCTTAAGTAAAACAGATGTTACTGTTGAATGCCATTATTCTCAGTCCCCAATCCTTTTTACATTCTCTCCCACCCCAATCTCCCTCCCTGCCCTGGGGAGAAGGGAGCCCTCAAATTGTCTCTGAAATCCAAGTTAGAGTTAGAAAATCCATAGCCATGGAATTTTCACTCCTTAGCCCACAAAAGTTTTCTTTTCTTTTACCAGGGAGGGAGAGAGCGGGGAAGGCAAGTCTGTTAGCAGAGGATTTGAAGATACAGTGGCGAAGTGAAAGGCAGAGAAGATTTTCATTTCCTGTGTTATGGGGTGCAAATAATATCAGTATGAAAAACCTGGCAGTGAGATTGCAGATAGCAGTTTTTACATTGATAAGTATTTGTTCATTTCCTGACAACAAAAAAATATAAATCTCTTCAGAAATTAAATGCCCCGGCTTGTTGGAGCACTTTTGTGGCGCTCCGTGCAAGGCTGGCTCCCTTTCTCTGGGCCGCTGCGGGCCGGATAATCACAGCATCAGTCATTATCCTTGGATCACGCGGGCGGCGGTGGCTGGGCCGCGCATGGCCCAATTCTCCCACTTTTTGTGTCACTTATTTTCTCTGCGGGCCCGATTTGCATTTTAATGGAAGTAGTTTATAGACTTCTCTGCTGCCTTCAGAGTGCCACAAGTGGCATCATTAAGTGAGCTAAGCCGGATTAATGCTGATAGTAAAGTCAGATAATACAATAACAGAGGCCTCCATTCCATTTGCATTAGGTGAGGAGAGCGGGCTGCCTGGTGCCTGGTGATAATTTGTAAGTGCGATATGTTGTACTTGAGAGGATAAGATTAAATTTAGTGGGTTTAACTGTCATCCCAGTAAGTCAATTACTTCATCTTTTCAGCCTTTGAATTTCTTTTATAAATAAAATAAATGGAATATTGAGCTGCTCCGCAGCCATTTCGAGCTCCCATGAAGAAGAATTACACAGGCTGGGCCAAAAAAATAAAAGGCTTCAGATTCAGCTCCATAAACAAAATATAAACTCCATTCAGGTGCCAGCATGGCAGCAGCCTCGAAATATTGTCCATCTCTCATATCACAAGCATGACAGATTCCATTGTGACTTTAGTTTCTCCATAATAGGAAATATTTATGTCGTGCCTGGGTCTTTTCTATTACTATCCCTCCCATTGTCAGAGGCAAACACTCCAATAACAGAGCCATGTGCCTCTCCACTCCCCTCCCCACCCCCCACCCCCACCACTTCTTGCTTCCCAGCACTAAATATTTAGTGTTGGGGGCGGATATTAAGAAAGCCTCATGACCCAACTGAGAGAAAGGGGATGCATCAGATTTCCAGGAGGTCTCAGATAAACAGAAGGGGCAACTTCTTTCACACCCTCTTACTCTCCCACACACTGGTTGGGTTGTTGCCACTGAAGATGACATCTCTGAATGGAAAGTTTAACTATCTAGCATCAGTGAATGGCATCTTGATAAAAGAATGTCAGTATCTTTATTCAAAGGAGGGGGAGGGAACTCGATGAAGAAAAGAAAATCAAGCAGTCAAACCCTTACAGGTGGCGCCCGCCAATGCATGTCTTAGAAGACCCCAATTCTGCTATCTTCTCTATTGATTAATGAGCATATATTTTTTAATAAATAAGTCATTTTTGTTACTGCCATTCTTACTCATGGATGGATGGATGGATGGATGGATGGATGGATGGATAGGTAGATGGTTGGATAGATGAATGAGTGAGAGAGAAAGATAGAGGCAAAGGCATAATTTTTGCCAAAACCCTATAAAACTGGAAGCTAAAAAGCAGAGCATGAGGTATAGATGACCCTTTCCTGGCAAGAATCAGGAGTCTAGTCAAACAGACCTGACTGTGTGCTCCATGCCCTGACCTGTTTTGGATGCCACCGAGGAAAGGAAAGGCATGAAAAGATTGTCTTTAGGAGGATTAGGCACCTATACTTTGGAGAGGTGCAGGAGAATGTTCAGTCAGCCTTTAAAAGAATCCACGGTGATGCACAAATGAGAACTAGAGGCTAAATGGCTCTTGGGTTCCTGCCCATCCTCCCGCACTCTGCTCCTGCTCCTCTTCCACATAGATGCTCTTCTCAGATCATACAGGCTATTTCTCCTTTTTGGGACATCTTTCTCTTCTTTCTCCTTCCAACTAAATAGTAGCCTTTTTTAAGACCCCTGTCCTGCATTTATTTCTTCTTCTGTAAGCCTTATCCAGCCCACACAAACAGATGAAGACTCTTACTCTGAGAAATCTCTGGTAACAGAATCGCGTGTACTGTTCAGCAAACATTTACTGACATGCTACATCCCCTACTGAGCGACAAGTTCTTTGAGCGAATGACACCGTGTCTCATTCATTTCTTCATTCTTTCATCCACTAAGTACTTAGTGTGTGGTTAATATTGTACTGAGACTAGGGGCACAAAGATAAACAAAATACAGTTCTTGCCCTTAAAGGGCTGAGTATAGGAGGTGAAACAGACCTATACAATTCTAGTACAGAGCGTGGATATCTGTTTCCCTGGTATTTAGCACCATACTTGGCCTGTAAGAGATGCTAAACAAATGTTAGTTAAGTGAATGAAGTTTCAATGAGATGTGGGGCTTTAGTCTGGGATTTTCTGAAAATCTTTTAACATTTCAGTTCTAAGACTGTACCTTTTTGGTCTCCAATCCTCTCCATCCTCACTGTCACTGTCATATATTTCATTAAAAGAACTAATCTCTTCAGAAGGTGGCATGAACCTTCAGAAGGTAAAAGCTGAAAACCATCTCAGGTGAAATGAAGCTAGTCATGCACTTTCTGAGAATCTTCTGTCCCAGGACCAAATGCACTCTCACCCAAACAGAAATCTCCCTACAAGACATCAGTTCACACTTTGAATATTTTCTGACTTCTTCTTATGTGCAAACACTATGTTTGTCAAATATTTTAGAGGAGTATAAAAGTGAATGATATTATATCTTCAATAAGCTCAAAATTTTTCCTTCAGTTGGGTGATATGGAGCAGCAGACAAGTACATGGTCAGTCTATTCTATTTGCTTATAATGTATATTTTTAAGATTTTAAAAGTGCTTTATATATCTGTTATTTTCTTTGTTAACTGTCAAATGTACCTTTCTCCATACCCTGTCCCTAGAAAACTTCTGGTGGCTAATAGAGATTCCAAATGAGAAGCCTTTGCCAAGACAGAACATGAGATGTGTTTCTGGGTGTGTGTATGTGTGTGTGCGCGCGCGTATGCGCACGCGCATGCATGCACTCGCTTATGCGCGCACATGTGTCTTTGTCTGATTTCATTCCAAAGCCAAAGATATAAATGACTTTTAGATTGCCCCTTGTTTTGTATTATCCACGCCTGTGCCCTTCACTAGTGCAGATAATCGAGAGTTCACTGTACTGTGATTAATTATATGGCCAGGGCTGAAAGCCAAAAGTCACCAAGTGCTAGTAGTTTCAGGCATAAACTCTGTTTACTCTTTAAAGGGACAAAGATTTTGTTCACGTGTTTAATTTTGTAACTTTTATCTGGTGTTGATTGAATTCCCAATTTGTGCCAGGCACTCTGCTAAGCTCTTCATCTCATTCAATCATCACACTACCCATTTGTGGTAGATACTCTTATTATCCCTATTTTAGGGCTGAGAAAATAGATAAGAGAAGTTAAGTGACTTTCCTAAGGTCACACAGCTATTAAAGTCTAAAGCCAAGCTTTCCACAAATATTTTATAAAATATGATTAAAGTCTTATCAGTAACTTTGATTTATTTTGTAAGAATCACACAGATATTGAATACATACTTCTGTTTTAGCTTAATTGTTCTAATAACTTCCCTTTAATATCTTCAGCATGGAATCCAAAACATTTTGCAGGATGCCATGTAAAGTTTCCCTAAGTCCATGAACAGTCCAATAAAACAAGTTCTGATCTTTCAAGAGTCGTGCATGCTCAAGGTATAAACCTTAGATGTCAGACCTGAGGCTTGTGGCCCAGCAGCTTAGGTGAGTGCAACATAGCACACTGTAAGTTCCCTTTCACACATACTTTTCCTTTCAAGTAAAGGAAAAGAAGAAGCACTCACAGGTGTGTAATATATGCCAAGATGCTGTGCACATGTGGCCTCATTAATCATGGAAATCCTGAAATGTTAACACTGTTTTCCTCTTTACACAGAGGAACCAAGGGTGAGGTGAAGTAAAGCATGGACAAAGTCACACAGATCAAACCCAGCTCTGCTTGGCTTCAAAGTTCATATTTTTTCCAGTGCTCTCGGAAGTTAAACGTATAAACTATAAATCTGTATTATTAACACTACAATGGCAGAGGACCTGGTAGGATTTTGGCCCGCATCTATGTGATGTAACACATTTTGGGTCAAATTTGTTTTGGGCTATTATCCCTAAAAATAAGGATTAATTTCAGCTTTTTGCATGTGAATTTTATGTGAATTACTCTGTTTTAGTCAAACAAACAAGTAAACCTTTGCATTATTCTTTTGAGACCTAAATATTGTGCACATCTCATGTCCAACTCCATCATTTTGTTTTTGTCATCTCAACCTTATTCTCGATACTATTTCTAGTCACGGTCTTAAAACCATCCAATTATTTCTGTTTTCAAGTGAGCATCTTCAGTTCCTCTATAGAATTTTTTTTCCTAAGTGATCTTTGATAACCAATTTCTTTATCTTGCTTTCTGCTTACAAGTTTGCCCATGTATCTGCCCTATACTTTCTATTACATGTTACAGCTTTTTCCCTTTAAAAAAATTTATTTTCCTGCAACAATTAGGAAACACTTGGTCAGAATATTCCATATTATACAGTCCTTCATGGATTTAAGAAGCTCAATTATGGAGCTATGTTTTACTAATTTATTTTTATATTTTAGCCCAAAAAGAATGTGCCAAAGGAAAACAGACTTCAATAGAATTCATCATTTCGGAGCACAGTTCCATAACCAATTTGACTTCCAGTTGTTTTATTATTCCAATTAATCTCTCTAAACCTCTCTAAAGAGTTGGCATTTACATTTTTCATTTTCATCAGTACGAACATTCTTCTAATAATAATATTTCCTGATGCCTACACTATTTCTGGGTTTGATTCTGCGATATGTGGAAGCACTAATCAGAAACCTGAGCCTGAGTGTTCTTACAGATATCAGTGTCCCATTTTCTCTAAAATTAGTAATGTCACGCAAGCTTTCAGATACTGTAATTACAACCGCAACAGAGCAGAAAAGCTCCCAACAGCCACCCAGGCTCCAGCAGCTCAAGAATTGGCCCACCCCATCTGGAATTTCAAGTGTTCCTTTCTCCCTTTCACCTCTGGATTTCAAAATTGCTAGTTTCTGCTTGAGCCCCTGTTCCAAACCCCTGATACGATCCAAGTTTTGTTCCCAAACTTGCCATTAGCTTCTTCTTGAATGTCCAAGCATGTTTGCATCTGGACCTACCTTGAGTCCCTGACTGAGGCTCCAGGTCACAAGTTGTTCAGTCCTTAGATGAGTTGACTGGGAAAAGGCCGACCAAGTCCTATGAGAGGCAGAAGGGACAGTTGTCTGCACAGATAAGGTGAGGAAGCCTGAAAAACATCCTTGTCCTCAGATATCTGGCCCATTGCTCCTTCCAAGGACCCAGATTGCTAGCTACTTAGGTTGAAGGCAGTGGGGCAGGCACTCGTCCCTCTGCTCCCTGTAGGCCTCAACCCAAGTGGGTGCTCGGATAGATGTTACTGCCTCCTCCCTGACTGAGGATCCTCCTCACATCCTCACTTCCTCTTCTTGGTAGGGAACAGTGCTGGGCAGCCAAGAAGGAATCCTTCTCCCTTTCCCTCATTTTCTGCCCCATCACTCTTTTATGAGGACAGTACAGAGTGCCTTAGGAGCTGTGTGAGTTTGGGCACATATCTTGATTTCCCCCCGCCCTGCCGCCACAAGAATGGAAGCTTCATGTTTCTAGGGTAGATGAGATCAGACACCAAGTCTTATTCAGCATTGTACCCCAGCATCCAGCACAGTGCCTGAAATATCACATATACTGCCAAAATATTTGTCAAATGAATAAATAAACTTTGTAACTGAGGATGGTACCTGCCTCACGGAGTTTTGAAGGTATAACTTTTTAAGAATTATAAGAAAATCTGCTTGACGTAAATTTGTTCCTGCCTGTCCAAATCAATGGTGCCTCTAAGCAGAAAACACACATTCCAGAGAGATAAGGTAGGTGAGAGAAAGAGAAGAGGTTTTAAGAAAAAGTAATTAAAATGGGGTCATGTGGTGGTTTCAAAATGTTCACAAACTCCTTTACACTCCTTCCTTTGAAGTGGAGCCTAATTTCCCTTCCCATGAAGAACCTGAACTTAGTGACTATTTTTAACAAATAAAATAAAACAGAGTGACAGCGCTTGACTTTGGAGACTAGGTTATAAATGGTACTACAGCTTCTTGCTTGAGCTCTGGGATCACTCACTCTGAAGAAACCTGTCCCACATCAGGGGACAGGCTCACAGGTAAGGAACTAAGGCCTCTAACCAATGACCAGAGAGGAACTAAATTCTCTTGCAAACAGACACATGAGTGAGCTTGGAAGTGGATCCTCCAGCCACATGGGAAAATCTTCTTATGACTGTTGCCCTGGCTGACCTCTGGTCTAAGTCAGAGCCATTTAAACAGATTCCAAATTCCTGGCCTACAGACTGAGATGATAAGTATTTGCTTAAGCCACTAAATTTTGGGATAACTCATAATGCATAAATAGATAACTAATACGGCCTCTTAAAAACCTCATGCCAAGAGGCCTGTACAACACTCCGGGACTTATAATTCCCTCACTTTCTCTAGAAGTTTAAGTGCTAAGTCTGCTGATGTTGGGTCCTGGACAGGAAAGTACTTGTTGTCCCTCTGCCTCCTGCAGATGTTGTGTTTGCCCTCTCTGTTCAATTTTTTTTCCCTGATATTTTCTGATTTCCTTGATATTTCTAGATGTCATCACTATGGCAGCTTTAGACTGCAGTCTCTATTTTTGACTCCACAGTTAGCCCCCAGCAGAGATAGAAATATACACAGGCTAAATAAGGCCCTAATTGTTCTTTGTTTGGCTTGCATTTTGTTTTGTTTTAAGATGTGGAGCTATGGTTTGAAAATTGAAAGGGTGCTTTCGATTTAACGTGATAGACTGACCCATATGCATTTAGTTTCTCACCCACCCAATAAAATTAACAGCAAAAGAAAATTTTAGAAAGGCTTTAGGCCACAGTGACTAAAAAATCTGGAAAGGAGATAACAGAAGACAGGAGGTTTTGACAAACGTTAGAGGAAGATGGAAGAGTGATAACGATAACTGACTTTGGGTGGAGGAAGCTCAACCTGGGGGCCAGTGGAGGATTACACTAACTAAAATGGCCCCAGTTTTCTCTGAACACCCTTGGAAAGGCTCAGAGCTTTTGTTTATGAAATCTCATAATGAAGCCATGAGGTGTAAGACTGAACACAGTATAATTGGTTGGACAGTTGCATATGGAATATTTGGAGCTCCTGCCTCAAAACACCTGAGCAGACAGGAAACCAGCCCTTCCTTTTTGCCAAACCCTTTGGCCAGTGACTGTGGCTCTGTCTTTGGGGAAACCAAATCTGAGAAGCTAAAAACTTTAGGGCAAAAAGCATGCCTTGCTTGATGTGGGAGACACTGAAAGTAAAGGAATTGAGTGAGAATTTGTCCACTGATGGAAGTACTGCCAACACTTTCTTCTTTCCCATTTGAAAAATTCCAGTAGCTCGGCTTATGATTACAACAAAGGAAGTTTGAGGGTAATTCTTGAAATAAGCTGGTCTCATGGAAATGCCACATTTGCAGACTGACATTAGCAATTCCTCTCAGTGAAAATGGTGGCTCATTGCTTAACTGCTCTACAGAGAAACCCACCAGTTAACAAGTTGCACCTGATACACAGACCTTCAACTAATTTGCAGTGTCCCACTCCTAAACCCAAACAGCCATCACCAGTAATTTGAGGAAATCACCAACAGAAAAGTCAGAGACCAAAAACTAACAAATAAAAAAAAAGAGAGAAGAAGGAGGAGGAAGAGAAAGAGAAGAGAGGAGAGAGGAGGAGGAGGAGGAGGAGGAGGAGGAGGAGGAGGAGGAGGAGGAGGAGGAGGAGGAGGAGGAGAGGAGGAGGAGGAGGAGAAGGAGAAGGAGAAGGAGAAGGAGAAGGAGAAGGAGAAGGAGAAGGAGAAGGAGAAGGAGAAGGAGAAGGAGAAGGAGAAAGAAGGAGAAGGAGAAGAGAAGAAGAAGAGAAGAAGAAGAAGAAGAAGAAGAAGAGAAGAAGAAGAAGAGAAGAAGAAGAAGAAGAAGAAGAAGAAGAAGAAGAAGAAGAAGAAGAAGAAGAAGAAGAAGAAGAAGAAGAAGAAGAAGAAGAAAGAGAAGAAGAAGAAAGAAGAAGAAGAATGAACCTGAAGGAAATAGAATATAGAAATCAGAAGTAATCTTTAAATATAATTAATAGTCTGAAAGAAGA
Organism: Eonycteris spelaea; assembly: GCA_003508835.1. Classification (NCBI taxonomy): domain Eukaryota; kingdom Metazoa; phylum Chordata; class Mammalia; order Chiroptera; family Pteropodidae; genus Eonycteris; species Eonycteris spelaea. The sequence goes on from PUFA01000326.1 coordinate 733,477, forward strand.
AATGATACTATATTAGTTTCCTAGGGCTGTCACAAAAAAATTACCACAAATTGTGTGGCTTATAATATAGAAATTTATTATCTCAGAATTCAGGAGCCAGAAGTCTGAAATCAAGGTATCAAAAGTTACCTGACAGCTCTGAAAAAAGCTATGGCCCATACCTGGCTCCTAGCTTCTGGTGGTTACTGAAAGTCCTTGGTATCTCTTGGTTTGTAACAACATCACTTTGATCTTTGCTGTTGTAATACAGCCTTCTTAACATGTGTCTCTCTTTGTATCTTCATAGGGGCTTCTTATTAACATACTAGGCATTGAATTCAGGGCCCTTCCTAATCCAGAATGATCTCATCTTAACTTACCTAGTTACATTTTTTAAAATGCTATTTTCAAATAACCTTGCATCCTGAGGTTAGGACCTGAATTTGGTAAGGACTCTATTCAACCCAGTAAATACATTTTTGACAGAAACAGCAATGACAGCAAAGGGACAATCAGAGAATAAGAAAGCATACCTGGAAATTGAACCTAGACTAGCTAAAGTAAAAAATTTAATAATTAGGCTATTAGTCAGGGTTCACAGAGGGAAGAATTACTGTAACTACCATAAAAGGAAGAGGAATTTTAATAGGGATTTAAACTTTACATATTGTAGGAGGAGCTGGGGAAATAAAGTCTTTTGAAGAAGAGTTGGGGACCCAGGAACAGCCCCAAACCAACCCTCCTAAAGCACTAGTGCAGGTGGACAAAGTGGAAACTTTGGGCACCTTCAGCTTCTGGAGTTAGGCTGTGAAAGTTGCTGGGGTGGAAGTCCATGAAAGGCTGCTGCTTCTTCATAACTCCTGAATTAGTGAGTTTGCAGCTAAGCATCTAGTGGTTGGCCTGGGGTCGCTGTTGGACAGCAGAGCCAACACTAGCAGAAAGGAGTTGGACACAGACAGCAGAAGAGTGTGTGAAGCAGGAAAGAAGACAAACTGAAATCTGCTGGCATCTCTATTTCTCACCACCCAGCACTTCAAACTGTGAGTTCCAGCAGGTGACAACTACTGCTTTGTGTCTACCTACCATCTCATACAACATCTCTTTGGGCCAATTACAACTCCAAACCATACAAAGGTGATTTGGAGAAATATAGTTCCAGGGCAGCCAAGTTGGTAGAGAGTTCTCGGAAACAGAGGCCAGGTTAACCAAGCTGGTTGAAATCAGCATAGAAATGAGAAAATCATGCAGAAAGAGAAGATCTAAGAAAGTTTGAGATTTTGTCCAAGAGGTCCAATATTCAAATGATAGCAATTTCTGAAAAAGTGAACAAATAAATTAGAGGAAAGAAAATTATCAAGGAAATTAAGAAAATGCTCCAGATATGAAGAGACCTAGGGCTCATCTGGTACAAAGTATAATGAATGTAAAAGAATCAAAGCTTATAACTGAAATTTGAGAATACCATGGGCAAAGCTAAGATACCAAAAGTTTTTAGGAAAACAAAATACAGGATGATATGATTAAGACAAATAATTAGAAATGACAACATTGAAAAAATCAAAGACAATAGAACAATGCCTTCAATATTCTGAAGGAAATTATTTTGAATTTTTAACCTAGAATTCATTATACCTAGTCAAAATAATCAAGTGCATAGATGGAATAAAGGAATTTTAGACAAGCAAGGATGAAAAATTTACTTCTAATTTCTAGGAAAGCTACTAGGGTATCTATCTATTCTAGTGAAACAAAATAGGGAATAAATCAAGAAAGCATACAGGACCACAACATTTTAAAGTTGCAAAGGGAAGTCTCAGGATGACAATTACATAGCAGGCCTAAGGAGTAATTCATTCAAATGGGAAGCAGGAAAATGGATAGCTCTTCAAGGAAAAAGTGGAATCAACACATTTGTCAATATAGAAAATATTGATGTGTGTTTAAGAGAGTTGTTGGAAAATTGGGGGAGAAAATAACCAACAAAATTCCTCCACTCACCCTTCCCCCCCCCAAAAAAAACCTAGGAAATTAAATCACGAGGCAAAAGTTAATTCCAGGAAAGATTTAAAAATAAAAGTTGTTTGAAAAATAAATGTAATCATAGTATACTACTTAGCCCAATAGTTTTTATATGGTGATAATTATATAAATTTTGAAAAATTTTGTTAACAATTATGACATAATAGTATTGAGATGATAAGGGAGGGGTTGATGTAACTACTATAATAAAAAGTTAGAGGTTGGCAGATAATGTTAAAAACTGGTAAATAAAGAAATAGATTAAATGCCAAAGCAGCTATATTGGTGGTAGAGGAGTGGAACAGGACAGTACTGTGTTTTATCACAATCTTTAACATTATTAGAGATTTTAACATGCATCAATGTTAACAAAATATTTTAATTGAAAATTTATATAAGAATTCAGATTTCAGATTTCAGAACTGGCATCACAGTGTCTGCTTTTCATGCCTAGTTGCTGTCCAGGCTCTTAGTGGTCTAATTTTGGACCTGCTGAACTTAGAGTATAAGAACTTATTTATAATATTACTCGAGGAGGAGGGGAAAGAATCTGGAAGAATGGGGCAGCCTCAACAACCAAGTCCAAGCAGGACAGGTAACAAGGAAATCCTGGAGCATTCACTGTCAAGAAAGGAAAGTATCACTGATGGAGGTGAGAAAGAAAGACAGCTGAAGAAGAAAAGAGACTGGAGGGTGAAGTGTGTCTGAAAAGGAAAGCAATGTCTGTCTGCACCAGAGCGGGCAGAATGGGGAGTAAAATCCAAGACCTAAGTATGGATCAGAGGATGCAAGACCACTAGCAATAGTCCTGGATGAGAGCTCAAACTTGGCAAAGCAAAGGGGTTTGTGGTGCAGGTTGTAGTCCAGAAGAAATTGCTGAGCATTCACCTTTATTGACGGCTGTGCCATGGTACAAGTTCAGAGTGACCTGCTTAATGGTCAGGCTAAACAATGATCAACTGTATTAAGACCCTGGAAGCGCCAATGAAAAGCAGCCTGTGCTATGCTTGCTCAGATAAATGATCAGATTTTATTTTTATTTAAACTCGTTTATAGAACACATTTCTCTTCACTAAGAGGTGGAAGGCGAGGATCTGAGTAACATCCCAGATGTCTGAAGCATGCGCGGCATCCTCCAGCCTTGAGAGTTGCCTGGAAGGGGCAGCACTGGGTGGGCCTCGCAGACCAGATGTCCTGGGAGGCCTCGAGTGAGTGTCTCAGCTTCATCCAAAGCTCTCTGGGAGCCAGGATCTGCTTTAAAGCATCCTCTCGTCCAAAAGTGACGCTGAGCCATCATTTTCTGCTCTTGGCAGCAGCACAAACCTTTCACTTAGATCTGATGTACTGTGTGAAAACAGGAGTATGCAGGCCATTCATTCCCAGCCCTGTCAGCCAGGAGAGCGGCATTTCCCTCAGGAACCATCAGAAGGGAAGTCATATGTTCAGTTCACCAAATGGTACCAAGTTTCCAGCCCTGACCCCTTCTTCCTTCTTTGAGACCAGCTGGTGTATTCTTCTCTGTCCCTTGATATAACCAGATTCACATAGGTTGACACCACTATGTGACAATCAGAGAGACTGGGCCTAGTGATTTACACAGTCTCCTTCTCTGTTGTTACATTAAGAGAGGGGCAAACCCAGTGGCAAGGAAAATGAACCTCAACAGGTCTGAGGGCAACACAAGGACACCATCATGCCCTGTATACCCAGCATGCTGAGTGAGCACTTTTAGAGTTTTGGGGGAAGACATTGCTCAGAAAATGTTGCAATCCATATTTTTTCCAGATGCGAGGATGATCTGGCTTCAACATCTGCCACCCAATACATATTTGTGATGCTTTATGGCACTTCTTGTTTACAAGTCAGATCTTCTCCATTGGATGGCTAGCCCCTCATGCACCAAGAACATGTCTTACCCTAAGCATATGGTAAGTAAGTAAAAGTTTATAAAATAAATGGGCCATGCTTACTAGTTGATTTATTAAGTGTAGCAAAGGTCATGGTTACCGGGGGGGGGGGGGCAACACTCAATGTGCATTCCCATTTAGAGAATTCTGGGATATTAGGGTAGAACTCCAGAGTCATTCTCCTCTATCTTTCACTTGGCTCCCTGGAAAAAAAATAAAATAAAACATTAGGAGATGTACAATTTAGATCCCAAGATCTCAAAAATAAGGAGGGAGCAATGGAGGAAGAGAAAATGATGAGCACCTAATGAAAACTAGTCACTACACTGGGCACTCTTGCCCCTATACAATCTGTATTACTATTTCTATTTACAGATGAGGAAAGTGAGACTGAGAGAATAATTCTCCTGAGTGAAGGGGGCAGAAACAGTGATTTTCACTGGCCTCCTCATGACAGTGGCAAGCTCATTCTTAGCCTCTTCTTTTGCCAGTAGAGCTGGCCATTAAATCACATGGTGAGGAGCAAATAACAGGAATATTGATGTTAACTAGAGGACCCATCTGTGTACTGGTGTTTAATATACTTAAAGAACTTGGAGGGAATACAAAAGGGCTTAGATACCATGTAGAGAAATTGGTTGGAGCACCTTAAGTAAAAAACAATCACATTTATTATGCACACTCTTAATTGTGTCCGAAGGCTGCTGTGACCTAGAGGAATAAAAATTTACATGCGTGAAAATACATATATACTTATTACCAAATTTAAGTGTCCTCTTTCTAAGAATGTCATTCTTTTCACCTGAGGACCCAGTTTAGAGATCTGTGCTACCATTAGAGAGCAAATAGATGTTTGCCTGTTTGTTTTTTTTTTATTTGTCCTGGTATTCAACTACACCACACATTATCTCCCTTTCCATATTCAGAAATCTTCCAGAATATTCTCCAGAGAAACATCTAGAGACCTTCCCAAACCTCCAAATTTGTGACCGTGAAAATTTTATCTAGGCTGCTGGCTTTTTCCTGAAACACATTTCCTACAGAAACCACATGTTTCCTATACATAGTCCCTCCATCCACAATGTTCACCTCTTACAATTGAAACAAACTGTATGTTGTCATTCTTTGCAAAAACACTGAGTTTGCTTTTCTTGCTCCACAAGAATTACACATCACGATGAGTAGAGAACTACAAAATCCTATTTCAATGTGGGTACTCAGTGTCTAGTTGGAGTCACTCACTAACTCTGCAAATCCATTGACTATGACTCAAACTGGCATCTCAGGACAATTATACATTTCTCCATGTCATAGACCTTGCAGGCCACCCCCTTCCCCCACTAATAATGCAAATGGCTAATATTAAATCTGATATCTTCAAGGGTCTACATCAGAAGGCTGCAAACTAGGGGTTTATGGGTTAGGTCCATCCAACTGACATATTTTATTTGGCTAACATATTTGAAAACATTGGCTTGGTTGCCAACACTTAAAGGGTTTCTCATAAATTATCTGGAATTTCAGCTTCTTTTGAAAACTTTGAGGATCTAACCCTACTGCTTGGCATCAATCAACAGGAGGAGTAGGATGGTATCTACCCATTTAGGTGATTCATACACACCTCTGCAATCCATGGTCCTCACCATTCCCTATTGTCTTATAGCCAGCCTCTCTTTTTCATTTACCTGGCATGCCTGGTATTGGTGGAATTTTAAGATTTTGACCCCTGATCTATGTAGTTTACCTAGAGTTTTCCTGGGCATGGTATACATAACTGCACTGCATCCAGTTCAGTCCTAGGTCATTGCCTTTTCTATTTCTATACTCTCTCCTTAGGTTAGCACATTTAGTTCAATGGTTTGTAATACTCTGAATGTGTTTCTGACTCACAAATTTATGCTCAAGGCTAGAGTTCTACTCTGAATTCCAGACTCACATATACAACTACCTGCTTGGCATGTCTATTTGATTGTCTCATAAGCATCTCATCCCTAACATGTCCAAAGTGGAATTTCTCATTTTCCCTTCCCACAAAAAACCCTTTACCACCCAGTCTTTTATACATCAATAAACAACACTAATACCCATCCAGTTGTTCAAGCCAGAAATCTAAGTCATCTTCTCTTATTCTTTCTCCTTTAACCCTCACATATATTTTCATCAACTCTCCTATCAATTCTACCTCCAAATCATATTTCAAATTTGCCTGTTTCTCTCCATTTCTACCACCACCTTAGGATCCAAGCCACCATCATCTCTCACCAGTTCTATTTTGAATAGTCTCCTATTACTCCTTGTTACTCAAAGTAAGGTCAACAACTAGCTTTACATGTCATCAGGAACTTGTTAGAAACTCAGAATCTTCATTTTATACATTCTGAAAATGAATCTGAATTCAAGCAAGATTTCTCTGCTGATAAGTTCTAAGCTAATAGTGCTAATTCTCCACTACCACCAATTATTTTCTGTCCAATAAAGTGGTCCTTTAAAGTGAAAGTTAAATTACTTCACTTCCATATTTTTTAAAATCTTTTGTTGATATTTTGTAACATTAAAATAATGTTCATATTCTTTATTATGGTCAATGAGGTCCTGGATGGTATAGCTTTTGCTATTTTTTGCTATTTCTCCAGTCTCATCTTATTCTAGTCTCACCCTCATATTCCACTGCCATCATATGAATATTTAATGGGTATCTCATGTATAACATGTCCAACTAGACTGCTCCATTTCCTCCCAAATGAGCTTTTTCTTCATTTCAGTAAATAGCACTAGCACTCATTTCATTGCTCATGACAACATTTCCTCATACTCTGTGTCAAACCCAATAGCGAGTCCTGCTGGCTCCACCTTTAATATATGTCATGACTTCAAGCATTTCTCCCAACCTCCACTGCTTCAGTCCTGGTCCAAGCTTCCATTACCTTTCACTGAGACTCTCTCAATAAGCTCTTAACTCATCCTGCTTCCACTTTGCCTTTCTACAGTTTCTTCCCCACATAGTATCTATAGTTTTATTATTAATCTGATCGAGTCACTATCCTGCTTAAAACCCTCCCATAACTCCCCATCATGCCCAAACTAAAACCAAACCTCTGCCTAAAAGTTGCTATCTATAAGATATGGCCTCATCTTGGATCTTTGATCCCCATCTCATACCACCCTTCCCTCTTACACTAGGCTCTGGCCCTTCTCTCTGTTCTTCACATATGCCAAGTTTACTCCCATCCAGGGTCTCTGCACGTGCTATGCTCTCTGCTTGGGTGCTCTTCCCCTGTAGCTTCAAGTAGTTCACCATAGCTTTTGGAAATTTGCTTCGAGTCATCTCCCCAAAGAGGCCTTCCCTTCCACCTAATTAAAAATAAGACCACCTCATATCATTACTTTCTAATGTAGGTCTATTTATTTTCATAATACTTACCTTATTTATTTGTTCACTTTTTTGTTGTCTGTCTAACTGCATGGATGAATGCTACCTGCAGGCAGGAACTATTACATTCTTAGCATATATATAAGGTTGCCAGATTTAGAAAATATAAAGATAGAATTCCCAGTTAGATTTTAATTTTATGGAATCAGTAAATAGTTTTTTATAAGGTTGCCAGATTTAAGAAAATATAAAGATAGAATTCCAAGTTAGATTTTAATTTTATAGAATCAGTAAATAGTTTTTAAAATTATCAGTAAATAATTTTATAGAATCAGTAAAAAAGCAGTATATGTCTCATGCAACACTTTTTAAGATTTGGCCAACACAGTATTTAGAAACATTGGCTTGGTTGTCAATACTTCATGGTTAAGTTTAAGTATTAGTATAAATTTAAATTATAACCATTATTTTTAATTTTTTGTTGTTGTTTGAAATTCAGCTTTATTTTGTCTGACAATCTTAACATAAATCTTTGCATGGCTCTTAACATTCAATACATTTCTGTGAAATGCAGGAATAAAGAAATATATTAATAATAAAAAGCTTAAACATTTAAAATTGGTTGTGATGAATAGCTGCTAGGAAACACTTTTTAATCTCTGAAAAAAGAAAAGTCTCTCTAGGTACTGAGGACAAAGACAATGCCCTAATTAGTGTCCAAGACAGGGTGTCATCTATGAGAAATCATGGAAGCACAAATTGTATTTGTGCTTCTCTTTTCACAACAATTTACTAGTTAAATAAGTTCGATATTATGATTTGAAATTGTAAGCATTGCTGATATTTGAAAAGTATGTAAAAAAATAAAATCACACAGTAACACCGTACATTTAATAATGACAAAGCACTTTCCCACGCATTTCTTCATTTGAGCCTCTAACAGCTCTAAGAAGGAGTTAGAGCAAGGCTGGTTAACCTCACTTTACATATGGAAAAACTGAGATTTCAAGACACTAAATGATTTGTGAAGATTACACAGCTTGGAAATGATAAAGCAGTACTTTGAACCTAGATTTTAACTCCAAGGCCAAAATGCTTTCCAGCATATCACATTCCCCCCCATAAATATGAACTACAACTGCATTCACCAAACAGAGGCTTTTAGTTGAGCTGCAGAGGAATCATATGTGTGAACTGAGGTCCAGTCCACATGCTTGATAACAACCCTTTCTCACTATGGACATCAGCCAACCCATGGTCTTTGGCTATGAGAACTCCGGGAGTAAGAGGGTCATCTCTTATAATATTTTATGTTATTTATCTTTTCGATGTAACAGACAATCATTTTAATGTCCAATCAGTTTCAAAGACATTTATTTCAAACAGTTGGCTCCACGATGAACCAAGAAACTGAAGGCAGTCTAAATTTGGGCTTCAAAATCTGTTTCCAAGTATTAATTTTGAGTGGAAACAATTTTGGTTGAATTTGGGGATTATAAATATCCCCCAAGAGTTTTTCGGCTCTTGGCCGCCTGTCTAGAAGTTTCGCTCTGGTTTCAACCTAGGGGGTTATGAGATTGGAAGTAGACAGCTTTGGCATGTGGTTACTCCAAACGCCTGTAACCGTCTTTAAAACATGATCTAGAAATGTTGATATTATAAATGACCATTTTCCAAAATAAGGTTTGCAAGAGTCGAAAGTGGAGTCGGATGCCAGAAAGTCTTCGAAGGAGGATTTTCATTCAGCGAGATCTGGTTACCTATTTCATAACAAAGAATAAAGAAAAATCTTGGGGCTGCAATTCATATACTTTTGGACCTAAAACAATGGGCTCAGTGGGGACACTGAATTTATAACTCTTTGGAGGCACTAACTTTACCCACCCGTGCAGGAGCCATGGATAATTTTAGACAGACAGGCACTAAAAAGAATTCCTGAGATATTAAGGGGCACCAAAAGTCACTCAGAGTGGAGTGGTGTTTCATTTAGAATAAATAACAAAAGAAAAACTGTGCCTACAAAACCCTGTGGTAATATTATACTAAGAGGCAGATTATATAAAGGAAAATCAAAGTCTATTTTTAAGTCAGTTATAACCCTCTAAACCAAGGGTTCAAATCCAACCCCATCATCATGAAAATATTATCATTAAAAACCACAGTTGTTGCACTTTTCTATAGAGTACACTGTGTTTTGAAGACTGGTATGTGCACATAAACTCAACCAGGGTCTGTAAGGAAATAACCGTGTTACTATGGTGTTTTCCTCGTAAGGCTTGTAAGGGCCTCACCACTAGATGAAGGGAGTGCTGTGTGACTTATAAGGGGAGGTGATTCCAAAAGTAAGATGGTCAGGATGGAGGGAGAAGGAAAGGAGGCTCTTAGGGTTAGGTCCTGATAAACTGAGGCTAGAATGGATGCGGGGGTTAGAGAAAAAGCCAGAATTGGTAAGACCAGAGGTTAAAACCCAGGAAGCTGAAGCCATGAAGCAGTCCAAATGGAGAGAGTGAAACTGGATACAGGAGAGAGACAATCAGAAATTGGCAGAAAGATAACAGAATTGAGTGTTAGTACGAGGATATAATCAGTATGAACTGTTGATTCTGTAGCTGATCTCTGTTTTTAAGCTAAAATAGAGTTTCTTAGATCAAGTTCCCTGGGAAACAGACCCTGAGAAGGAATTTGCATGCAGGAAGCTTCCTAGGGAGTGAGAGAAGCAAAGGTGGTGGTAGAGTGTTGAATTTGATACTGTCCCAACAGGGGCCTCAGCCAATCTCCTGGAGTGCTCTGGAGCTCAGATAGACCATCATATCTGTGTTTTCGGTGGGCAAAGGGACAGGCATTCATGATGCCCTTAGTTGACCAAACACTAGAGAGGGCTTGCCCCACCCCAAGGAGGTACTATGACCTTGGACACTGCCAATACTCTCAGCTGGAGAAATGAGTGCCTCCATGCTCAGTGGGGGACTAGGTGGCCCTCTGCAGCATCTGAGCATTATTCTGGTCTCAACTTGATTGGGGCATCAGTGGCTTACACAGTTGGCTAATTAGTCTGGTTCAAGGGTACAGGGCAACGTGTACATTCTCAAATGAAATGGAAAATTCCACCAAGAAACTGAACTTTCTGTGTACCTTTGGATAGATGGATAGTCTCTAGTGCTATCTTTTGGGGTCCCTAAACAATTTTTCCTCTAAAGAAACCTAGCAAAACTGCCTCATTAAGTATACTCAAGTAATATCAATTATAAATTATTTTATTCCAAGTAAAAATACTGATTATTATTCAAAGCAGAAGAGAATAACTGGGAAAATAATGAATAGAGATTTTTTTTTCTTATATCTTCATTGCATATGTAAACTCTATCTAGGTAGTTACCAGCTGACAATAAGCCCCTAAAAGACCTGTGTATCAAAATTTTCACATATTTAAGGAAATGCAAATTAGTTATATATTCTCATCCAACAGAAGCTTTAACTAGACAAAATGCTTTATTTAAAGCAAATATGTTTTTTAAACTTTTGACAACAAAAGTGTAATTCTGTTTAAAAGTGTGAATCGCCTTCTCCCATACTCTTGATTGATTTATCTCACTCTGTTCTTTCCTCTTTTTTACCCAACACTTACCACCTACTAACATACTATTTCGTTTACTTATTTATTATCTGTTTTGTTCTCTAAAATTGTAAGTTTTATGAGTAGATATTCGAATCTATTTGTTCACCAATATATACCAAGTGCCAAGAACATTGCCTGCCACACAGCTGACACTCAGTTAATATTTATTGAATACAAAAATGAGCTCTTTGCAATTGTTCATTCTGTTCAGGATGTCATCATTCTATCTTCCACCAGAGATATGTTTGCTGTCAGCCCAATTTCATTGGTTTTCTTGTCATATCAAAGAGGTCTGGGAATTCCAGTCCTAATGCCTACAACATATTAAGACAGCCTGGCACAGTTCCGATGAGCCCAGACCATCTGTCAAAATCATGTTCTCTCACTGCCATTGTCTTCTGACCCTAAGCTTTAAGTACACTCTCAACCATGTTAGGGTCCGAAAGTGAGGCATGGTCTCTTTCTAGGCTTGCAGCAAGGAGATTGATGTCTTCCATATGTGCCGTCTCCTCAGACTTCTGACTCCCACTGTTATGACTACATTTCTAATGTCCCCATTTTTGATCCACCAAAGCTACCAGATCTCTTTGCTCTGGCCTTAGAAATCTTGCTGAGTGGAAGATGTTCTTTTGCTGCATCCTGAGTAAGGTGTGAAATCTCCCCAGATAACCCTCATCAAATGTCTTTACTTGGGGCAGTCTACATTTCAGGGGGGGAAAGTCAATAAATAGTTCTCCAAATCAACTGGTAGATCATAAAGAGAACACCTATCAGCCAATGCAGACCATGTTCCAACTCTATCACTGTTAAGGGCCCACCCTGTAGAAATGATGGGTAAAAGCATGGTTTCACTTCTAAATAATCTATATGGAAAAACCATTCAAAAACTCTAGATGACAATAGGTTCTACAAAATTATTGTTTATTAAACAATAAATGACACCGTTTTTTTTTTCTTCACCCATATCTCCAAAAAGACAAATATTCTTTTACATTTGTAACAAATGCTGGTTTGTTGAGGTGAAGGCTAGTAGATTTGTCCATTGTACCTTGTGTGCATGTGTAAAAGAGTGCATACTAGGCTATTTCAAAGTTTAGGGGGGGTTGGGTTGTGCTGAAAGGCTGCCTTTCACAGTGTTTTTGTCTTTTTTTGACTTGGCAAGTCAACCTAATCAAAGTGGGAAGATAGGAAGAGAACCCCTGGTATTGTATAGAGAATAATACTTCAGGCATAATCTGAAGCAAAACTGGCTTACAGGTATTTAAAGGCATGGAAAACAATTTGAGACCTTGCAATTATACTGAGGTTTACAATTTTACCACAAAAGATAAACATTTGTTTAAGGCAACCTGTATGCCTAGTGTGAAGGTATGCATATGGAAAATGTTGACGATGCAAACAAGGCCAAGAGGTGTGAAATTTAAGCACATTATCACTCACTGTCAGATGCTAATGACTCTCGTCAAGGTAGAAGAGATTGGTTAAATGCAAAAATGATTATCCTTGGCAATAGAAAGCACAAGTGAGATCTTGGCCAATTATTTGGGTTCTTGTTTTTCCTGACAATACTCCTCATTAGTTTTTGGCTCTGCTATACCTGCAAGATTGGAGATTCATGTGCCCCTCTGGATGACTGCAATCTCAAGCCATACTCCCATCCAAAGCACATATATTTCCCAATATATATGAACACAAACAACACGGGAAGTGATACACCATGTAAGCTTCCTGTCCCTATGGAAACATACAAGTCCGAACACTAACCAAGAAATAGAATAAAATAGTAACTCATTTATGAAAGATTTTCTGGAAATCATTCACATATAAAAAAATCATATCATACTTGACCCACCTAAAGATCCAGATGGAGAGGAGGGATATCAGTGCCATTGATTAAAGTCCTCTTTTTCTTAAAAATAAAAATAAAAGTAAAAAATAAAAAAGTTTAAGCTAATTTACTCTTAGTAAATCTAGTATTTAGCATCTATGGAGTTGTTCACATAATGAGTACAATAAAATTGAATGTACTGTCATCTTCATTGGGATAAAGGTTACATTCATAAGCTCTGCTTGTTTTAATAGGTTTATTGTACAGTTGTAGACATGTGCTATTGCCCTGGGATGGATATGCTTTGAATATTTTTATAATTGTGGATAGTATAAAAGTCATTTTCTGTTAGATTGCACAAATCCATTACATTAGGAGAAGGATACATTATTGTAACAGGATTAATGTGCAACACATAAACATAATCAGTAATATTCTGTTTGATAAATTATCTCATTTTAATCGGAATGTAAAGAGATTTCGGGATAGTTTCTCCTTTGATTTGCATAATTGTATTACAGACAGGCAAATTGCATTATATTCTTCATTAACAATAGATGATTTGTATAACTATTGTATTTTGAAGGCACTGCTCTTAGATTCATCCTGCAATTTGTCATTTTCTGACATTGCTGGAGAGCTTAGTTGGGAGAGAATAGAACCTGAAAAAGATTACTTGATTTTCGCTGAGTCCAGTAATATCTTGGCATCCGATTGCACTGTGGTTATGCTATTGTTTGCTTTAACAAATTGCAACCCAGTGGTAAAGAACTTCTTTTAAAAATCTTCTAATTCGAGGACAATTCAGCCCTTATAGATTTTCACAGTGAGATGTCAGCTCTTCTAACGAACTCCACATATAACGATGTGAATTAAAATTAAATTAGAACCATATGATTGATTTTTTGTTTTTACTATAGCAAATGCTCTCACTGACAGAATTTCCCTTTCCTCTCCCCAGCCCAGACAAAAGTTAACAAGTTGCCTGATGCACTGGATAGTCTTTGGGGATGCTAGGTGTTTGTAGTCACTCAGCGGTGATTATCACAGCTCCTTTTCTCATGCTCAGCTAATGACAGCTGTCAGCAGCCCTTAAAAGGTGCAGTGCAGCACCATGCAACATTTCAGTTGTTCTAAAATCCTTGGCTTTCGGGGCCTGAAAGAGATTGCTTTTCTATGAGACCTTCTTAGGCTGGGGCCTTACCTTCCATGTGCCCCCACTGCCAAGCTGAGAGGAGATCCTTGTGAAGCAAACACCACGTAAGCCATATTCCCTGCTCAGCTCCACACCTAGCCCAGGGCCTGTTCCTCAGCAGAAATAACAAGCAGGTGTTGAATAAATGAATGAGTAAGTGAATGGATGAATGGAGACATGGATGCTGTTTAAAATTCACAGTGTTTCCAGATGAAAAATGGAAAAAGAAAAGCTTTCACTCTCAAAACGAAATATATTTCCTACTACTTTCTCCACTAAATTGAAAATATGACACCCTATTACAATCTCTTAATAATCCCCATTTGCTTTCTGTGCACTTAGCACCTAAGAGTTTCTTTGATCTTAATTTCATTTGAATCTCACAACAACCTCTTAACACAGGTAGAACAAAATAACCCCCATTTAAGTAATAAGGGTTGCCTGGGGTGGAGTGAGGTGTAGGGAGGGACAAGGGGGAGATCACAAAGCCTGCTTCAGGATTGCCCTCACCATCCTGCTTGCCCCACTGGGAGCTATGGTTTGCCCTCAGGCCTTCTGTCTCCTCGCTCCTCTCTCCACTTCCTCACCCTGCCTTGGACCCCCTGTCGCTGGCTAAAGACTACGCTATCACACAGACTTTGGGCCTCGCTCTCATTCCTTCTTCACTGCTCGGCATTCTGCACTTTGGGAGGAGGTCCCACACCTAGTTGTTTAGGTCCCTTAAAGCTATATTTTATTTACATGTTTATTTTAGTTATAAGCCTTTGTTCCTCTATATAACAAACACTACAAGGTGGATGGCTCAAGGGTGAGTTCAAGGGACAGGTACCCACTGCTTCAGGAACCACTGCACCCCACCAGCTCCTGGATTCTGACTCTCCTGCATCCTTCCCTCCTTCCATCATGGTGGGATCTAACCCAAGACCCTGAAGACTCCCTAAAATCTAGTTCCCACCTATCCTCTCTGGCATGCTGTGGACTATCCTCGTTGTTTCCAGGGGGCTCCTAATCCCCATACAATCAATTCAGTGGGTAAAATAATGCTGGAAGGAGGAGATGTGTCACTCCATAAACCCAGTGTTGTGTACTTGCTTCAACTCTGGCCCTTGCTTTCTTTAAGCCTCATGGTTAAATATTTCTAATCTTTACAGAAACTCTGCCTGTGAGCTTTTTAATGGAGTTATTTCCCCAAACCTCAGATCTGAGCTCTCAGTTGTATGAGTTTGTCTACTGGAAGTCAGGCATTAATGGGCATACATGGGGAATCTGGAGGCATGTTCCATAGGAACCTTCTCCAAGGAGGCTTAACACACAGGCATATCTGGAAGAACAGGAAAGGGGGGACGGGGAGAGAGAGAGAGAGAAAGAGAGAGAGAGAGAGATGGTATTCATCTATGACCACTTATATGAGGAGAAGAGCTGGAGGGAAAAGTGAAAAGATGATCTCAAGGCCACAAGATGGGGCCCAGCATGGTCCAAGGTATCCTCTGGGCCCAGCATGGTCCAAGGTATCCTCTGGGCCATGGGAGCTCCGAGCACTGGGAACTCGAGAGAACTCAGAAGGGTCCTAATACCTTGGGGGTTTTATAGTGTGGAAGAGCCAAGAAGTAGCAGCATTTTAGGCAGAAATCAATGTTCCCATGAGGGCCCCAGTATCAGTGTCTTAGCCAAGGTTCCATCCTAAAAGGCTATCAGGCACTCGGTCTCTGTGAAAACTACCAGAGACTCATTTATGAACATTGGTGCGGTGCTTGGAGATGTCCAGAAACGAAGAGGGGAGTGGCTAAGCCTGCCTTCTGCAGCTCTACTCTGTAGGAGCACAGGGTAGAGATCAGACTTCTGTCGATGCAACAGCTCCCACACCCAAAGGCTGATGGGAGGCCTGGAGAAAATGACATCTTCATCACTGATCACTTTGTTGAATTAGAATTGTACATAATGCCTTAGGTAAATTGGGGCCCTTTTGGCCAGTTCTAGCCCTCCAAAGTCAAGAAGCATTGGAAACACCGTGTAGCAGTTTCTTCTCAAAAAATAATCTCCCCACTGGTAGAATAAAACTAAAAGTGAAGTCATGAGCTCTCCCAACATCCACAAACATGCAGACAAGGGAGAAATTTTTGACATGTCCATTTTCTTTGCTCAATAATTAACTATCTTAATAGCACTACCCTCAAGTGGTTCATAAGCAGACAGAGAGAAACCAGCTCACAAAATCATTAGAGAATGAATGTGGATGATTTTAAGTGCTAAACTGTGTGATGATAGCAGCTTAAATATAGTGGGTATCTCCTACAGGCTTAACTTTCTGTATTGGCCCCACTTTACAATGTACAAACACAAGGTATGGAGAGGTCAGGAGCCTTTTAGTTCTAGGCAGTCTGGCTTCAGAGACTGTGACCTCTGTCCTCCCCTCAAATGCTCAACCTTGTGCTGACTCAGAGAGAGGTCAGGGGGAGCTGGAACAGCCAAAGAATGCTTGGGCCAGGCAGCATAAAGGCACAATATAAGAAAGATACTCAATGAGAGCAAAAGCCCAGAGAGAAAAAATGGGTTTGTGCCCCTTAGTGAGCCTTTCACAAGCACCCCAGGTCAAAGACTGAAGCCTGTCTGTCCTATCTGATTTCTCTAAGGTGACACAGCAAATTGATAGAGAAATCCTGACTCCTGGTACAGTTCGCCATATACCCCAAATCAGACATTTTCTGCCCCATCTGACTATTCAGATATCACCTGTGCTATAGAATCATAGAAAATCAGATATCTGTGAAGTCCATAACCAGCTATATGGATAATATCACCCAACTCTCTCATTTTAGAGGTCCCAAGTGCACCTGTGCTAGCACATCACTCCCTGGTATTTCTTTTGCTTTGCCTGCCACCTTCCCACATGTTGTCCACCTGGAAAATGCTTCAACCGTTAAGAACCAACTCAGAGATTCACTGCTCTGTGACCCCTTCCCTCATTTGTCACCAGAGGTGATGGCCCCTCTTCTACTTCTTATAGGCCTTCTTGCAACGTTTGTCATATTGTACTCACGTTCATTAATCTTCACTGACCACCCTTTTTAGGCGAGTAGGCGAGACTGTGCTGCCTCTGTAGCTCCAGTGCCTGCCACACGGTCTGGTACAGAGTAGTGCTTGTCAACCACAAGAATGGCATAATAAATGTACCCTGCACCTCACTCCTGGGTGAGAAGGGCAGAGCTAGCACACCATGGTACGTATTTGTGGTAGGCTGAATGAGCCCGAGAATGAAAACAGATTCCAGAAGTAGAAAAAGTCAAGAAAACAGGTTCTCTCTCTAGAACATCAGAGGGAGTGCAGCCCTGCTGAGACCAACACCTTGATTTTGGCCAACTGAATATATTGCAGACTTCTAATATCTAGTATTACAGGAAAATAAATATGTGCTGTTTTAACAAAGTTTGTGGTCAATTGTTATAGCAGCAATAGGAAGCTAATACATTATTTTTAAATATTGCACCCCACACAATCATTCTGGGCTTCACTGCACACACACTCTGCTCACTCCTACATATGGCCTAAAAATCCCATGAGTTGCATTCTGTCCTCTGTCTTGCAAACACACAAACACAGTTATGGTCAGCTGTGCATCACCTCTGGTACGTTTACGTACAACCATTTGCCCTGCAGAGTGAGCAAGTTCTAAAAAGGCTGGTTTCCTAGAGCCCACACAGGAGCTGATGTATCTCCTCCAGAGCTGCCTGTGCAGCCCAAGCACAAAGCCAGCTGATTAGAAGCAGGCTGGCTTGCTGCACCACCAGCAGGAATGCACACCTCAAAGTGTGTGGCTGAAGCTCTCTGGGTGATCTGGGACTGCAGCTGGTGGCCACAGGCATTTCTACATGAAATGAGAGAAGGGTCAACAGCCAATAAAAGAGGAAGATGTTATCTTACATCAGTACTATCCCTATACAGCACCCAAGTAGAAGAGGTTGTGTGAAGGCCTCCAGAAAGACCAATGTTTCCAGCTCTCTCATCTGTCAACCTTTTTACAGTGCCTGAAATGCCACCATTAGTTTATTAATGCAACAAATAAGTATCAGGCACTTCTTAGTTATTAGGCATCAGACTAGGCATTAGGGATAAAAAGAAATAAGTTGAATTCTACTAGAAGTACAGTGGTTAGAAGGGGAGATACATATTAAGTGAAACTCTAATACACACATCACATACACACAAACACACACACATACACTATGGGCCAAGTGTTTTAGGGGATAAAGGTACAAGTGACAAGGGAGCACGAAATAAGGGAAAGCTGATTCTGACCACAGAGCAGAGGATATTTAAATCAAATATGAAAGGATGAACAATGCTTTCGAGGTAAAGGAAAGAGACAACTATTCACGGAGGAGGAAGCGCATGTGCAACAGCACAGGGGCGAGAGGGCATCATGTGTTAGGGAAAGACCCTGTAATTCCATGTGGCTCAAGAGTGAGGAGGCCTGAGGGAAAGGATGGGACCCAATGTCAAAAGTTCAATTCCCAGCTTTGCATTTACTAATGGTATAACTTTGGTCAAGTTTCTTAGTCTCTCTGTGCCTCAGTTTCCTCATCTACTAAATAAACATAATAATATCAGCTCCCTCACATGCTATTGTGAGGCTAATAGGAGTTAATACATGTAAAGGCTTACTTAGCACAGTGCCTATTGAGTAGCAAGTGGTTGTGTTCGTTAAACATTGGCTATTCTCTTAAGGGGTCTTGAACGTTATTGTGAAATAAATGACAATTAGGGATGTAGAGATCTATTATAGAACAGATACTCTACTGAGTTCCTTACAAAGGGTATCTCATTTATCTTCATTATTACTCTGAGAGGTTTGTATCACTTTTTCTATTTTTGTAGATGAGGAAATTAAAACTAAGATGAAGGGACTTGTTCAAAGACACACAGATTTTGCACGGAAACTGGAGCTGGAAATATTTCTCTGGTTCAGATGTATGTTCACATGTGTGTGCTCACACCTATCACACTCCAAAGAACTGCATCCTATATGTAGGCACTGCAGTGGCAAAGCGGGTTTTCAAGTAAGAAAGAAAAGTACCAGATTTGTTTTTTACAAAAACACCATAAAAATACAATCTGATAAATATGAAAATATTCATATTCACTAATAATCAAAGAAATAAGATGATATTTTATAAAAATAAATATACCCACTGCTGGCAAAGGTATGATGCAACAAGCAGTTTCAGAAGTGGCTATTGGATAAGTAAATTAATATGACCCTTTTGCAAAAACAACAATTTTGTGTTATGTTTCAAAAGCTTTAAAAATACTCAGATGTTTTAAACTTATAAAGCTACTACTGAGACCTACCCCTGGGGGGGGGGAATTGGGGAAAGCTTTATGTAAGAAGTTGTTTCTAATAGCAATGAAAAGAGTAATAATAGTAAAAACAATAGTTAAGTACAAACATGCACATTACAATTGTTTTTGAAATTATGTTAAGTAAAAAAATAATCACGAATGAAAACACTGGTCGATGCAATACCATCTGAACCATACAAAAATATGAACAGGTAAAAAGGTCGAAAAGAAAATATATAAAAACGTTAACAGTGGTAGTTGTTTTTGAATTACTAGGTTTTTTTCTTCTTCCTATTCTTGGATGTTTTAAAGATATTCCATGTCATATGTATATTGCCTTTATAGTTAGAATAACTTTGTCTAAATTGAGAAAACTTTCATAACAGATATTCACTCCTTTAAATAAAGAGAATAATTTCCAAATGTGTTTAACAAACTCTTATGCAGAATCCCAGTTTATAAAACAGATAAAAAGAAAGGAGTTTGTGATCAAGTAAGCAAAGGGGGTGCAAAAGCCCTATTGCTCAGCCCAGACACCTTTGAGGAAGCCAGCAGCATCCCAAGTCATCATATACAAACCAGTAGTGAAGGCAGGTCCCCAATTCTGTGACCAGCTTATTGCTCTCTCTAGGAAGGCCCAGGTGTCTGTTCTTGTTTCTGGGGCCTTTGCCTAAGGTGAGTCTTTTTCTCTGCATGAACGCACCCTGGGCAGGCACACGAGTTCAGGAGTTAAAGAGCTGAGGTCCAGGGCAAGAAGTGCAGCACTCCCCAGCGTGTGGCCACCTCATAAGATCCTGAGAAATCACCCTGCTAGCACCCCTGGGACTCAGACTCTGAACACAACTTTATTGATTCTAAAATCAATGGCTGCAACCTGTTCAGAATAGGAATGTCACAGCAGGCTCCTGGACCCAACCTTGGCCAGTGAGTGCTGACTGCCAAGAGCTTCTGTAACATCCCAAGATTCCCATCAGTGGGATTTTTGAAAAACCTTAATTTTATCCAAATAGCTGTTGTCTTCTTTTTGGCTACATTCCCTGACCAGTTGAATCCTATCCCATCCTCTCTAAATGTGAGAGAAATATTTTTCCTTCAAGGTGCTGCTTAACTAAGGGACAAAATAAGTTTGCCTGGTGCTTTTGTAACCACTTGCTTCCCTCATATAACTGTAAGACTAATTCAAAAGAGAATTAGTCCAGATAACAGTTTCCTTCAGCATTAGCATTTCCATAGCAAGCCACGCATGAGGTGTGCCAGCCTTGTGAATTTTCTATCAGTTCTGGGAGTTACACATTTTAACCCAAATAAATATATTTGGCTCAGTATCAAATGAAAAAAAAATCATTCTTAAGCTCTTCCTTTTTTCTTCCTTTCTTTTTTTTTTCCTGTAAGAGCAAATGAACTTCACACACCTAAAAGAGTATCAGCTCAAAGCAAAACTTCCAATTCCCTACACTTTAGGTGAATTTCATTTCAGATACTTCAAATAAACATAAAGGCAGGTATTAACTTCGAGAGAAGTAGAAAGTTCAAAAGTCTTTGGCTGGCCTAGGTGTTGCAGAGGCCTGCATGTGACACAAAAGGACAGGCCTAAGGCTCCCATATCCCTGTCTGTTTTGCCCTTACCCAATAGCAGCCCTAAAGTCAGTCTATCTTTTCCTGCCAAGGCTCACAGTAACTCCATGATACCAATACACTCAGGGCAAAGCCATCTTCAAGACAAGAGAAACAAGTCAAAAATCACATATCTCCTAGGAAGCCTAGTTAAGTGAAACTATTTGTAGAACTTTGAATTTTCTTCCTCTCATGCCTTCAGTTGCTTTCTTACTGCACCAACTCCCAAAAGAATGATTCTAAACACTCACCCGCCCCATCATGACACCCTCACCCCCACCATGACACTCCTTGCTAAAAAAAGCCTTCAGTAGTTTCCCACTACTTACATGATCAGTCTAGACTTCGTAGCTTGGTATGTGAGTCTCTAGTTGATAATAAACCTTAAAATTATAATAAAAATACTTGGCACTTACTGAAACATCTCTCAGGTGCCAGATACTTTATGAATATTATCTTATGTAATATTACTACCTTCATTATGACCCCAGGAAGGTTTTAAGTTCTCTATTCTACAAAGGAAAAACAAACCTAATATAGTAAGTAGTAGCCTGACCTTTTGGAAGTGGTGGGGGCAAGATTCAGACCCTGGCTACACTGATTCCAGAATCTTCCCTCTTAACCTCCTGGCTATTCAGTTGGATCTTCCAGAGGGGCAGTTCAGACAAGGGGAAAGGCAGGGTAAGAAGGAGTGAGAAGGAGAAGATGACTGTCTTCTCCATCAGTCCTGAGTAAGAACAATGCAAGTGAAATGTAGTCTTTCATTTTATCATGCAGTGAGCATAATTAGGAAACAATGAGGAATGACAACTAATAATGAACCTCTTTTCTTCATAATTAAAATTTAACGACTGCATTTCTGCCATTATTGCCCAGAGCAGAAGTGTAAGCTGTGTGCTAACAAGGCCAACTCTAAAACGAGGTGGCCTGACTTCACAGATGGCTCAGCACAGTCCTGCCCAGGCCTGCCAAGAACAGACTGCTTCACAGGTGGCTGCTGTCTGCTATCATGGCCCAGCGGCACCGGGCAAAATAAACTGGACAAAAAGAATGGGATCGGACTGAGAAGAGTTTCCTATAATAAACAAATGATAAAATCTGTATTTCTACAAACGCAATGGGGAAAGGGTAGGCTTTTTGACAGATAAAGCTGGGTACAAATACAGACTCAGTCAACTGCTTGCTGTGTGATCTTGAGCAGACTCTCTGAGTCAGTTTCTTCATCTGTGAGGGAGAAGAAAATGCGTCCAGTGGTATTGTTGGGAGCTGTAAATGATGTAAGAGATAAGGGGTACCAGACTCTCCACATGGTGCCACCTGTCAGTTGTGGCAGCCCAAAACCCTTTGAACACTCTCCTTGCATCTCAATTGTTCTCTGTGGTGTGAAACCTACCTTCCCATCGGAGATTCCCCAAAACTACATCTCCTAATTTCCACTGCCACTAGGCAAACACATGATTTAATTTTACTACTCATGCCCCTACACTAAGCTTTGATTTTAACTTTGATCAAGTTATGGGCTGGGAGTGTTAGGGCCTGGGCCATCTGTTTTTCTGGTACAGAATATGGCAGTGTGGCTGTGGAAGGGACAGCTAAGGTGGCAACTTTCTGATGATGGCAAAGCGGGAGGTTCTTTGGCAGCCAATTCTTTAGTGGGATGCTGGGAGTTTTTCCAGAAAGGCCCTTCTGGAATCTGTTTCTTCAGTCTTCTCAATGACTCTGCATTTTCACCACCCTTAAATATATCACTCCCTGCTTAAACTGGCCAGAGTGAACTGTATTATTTGCAAGGTAGAGCCCTGAACCATAGAGAGGGCTCTATGATGACATCAGCAAAGTCTGTTGGCAGAAGTGAAGGAATTGATGGCAAAAAGACTGCTGAGGGGCTGCGACGATCATCCAAATTGGAGGGATGAGAGCCCAAAAAGGGAAATCCAATGAGTATTTCTAAGGAGTCTACTATCTACAAGTCTCTTGAATCTTTCCCACTGCCAGACCTTAGGCTATATGTGGTCATGGTCTCACACCAAGATTACCACAATAGCCTCGCTTACCTGCCTGCCCCCAGGATCACACCTTCACCTGCAGCCAGAGTGATCTATCAAAGTGGCAGTCATCTCACTTTCCTGCTGAAGTGTTCCATAGCTTCCTTTGTCTTTAGTATAGTCAGAATTTCTTAAAGCCTACAAGAATCTTTATAATTTGCAGCCTCTTTCCCTCCTACTCTCCTGCCCACCACTCCTTCTGGCACAGTGCACTTGACCCACACACACTTCACTTCTCTGTCCTCACTTTTCCTTACTCATGACCTTTAAGATACTCAGCCACTACTTCTGCTTTCCTACTTCCCATCTCCTTGTACCTGGTTAACTCTTATTTGCCTCCTTGAAAGGCTAGATATCTCTGTCCCCAGGTGAGGCTGGGTCTGCTGTAATGCTTGCACCCTCCTCTCTCATGGCCCCCAAAGCTCCGCGTGGAAAGTACTCATTTAACTTCTGTCCAAGATTTGTCTTCCCCTTCCATCTTATATTTTGTTCCCAGTACCCTGCATGGGGACATGGACTCATGTTAGCACAAGTGATGAGAGTCACACTTCAGAGCTAAAATAGTCCAGATGTGAATGGGCCTTCCTCATGCTCACACTCTATCTCTCTACCAAATGGAAGTAGGGAATACAGGAGCTCTTTGACATGGCAGAGCCACAAGGTGGCAGGAGGTTGGGGCCCTGAATGCTAACGTTGAAGGCCATCTGTCAAATCTCACATTGAATTGACAGTACATGAGCCAAGAGTAAGCTTTTATTATATTAAAGCACTGAGATTTTTAATAAGCATCCTTAATCTAACTAAAATAGCCTGCTAGAGTACAGAGAAAGAACATTGGATCTGTCTTATTCACTACCATGTCCCCAGAACTTAACACACTTCCTAACAAAATAAGCATTTATTACATGAATGACAGAGAAATCAATTGGCTGGCCAAAGAAACAGATAGTAGTTTAGGGATGCAGGAGTGAGAGGACTCAAACTAATTCAAATACCAGGAGAGTTTAAGACCTGCTGTACTTGAGAGAAGAGGGGACATCCTTTATTAGCACTCCCAGAATATTCTGAGAAGACAAAGCCTTTTGGTACCTGGAAATATAGGACTAGAGAGAAGACAATTTGTTTCATTTTCTATATAGCCATCACTCACTCATTAAAATCTCATATATTTTTTTTTCTCTGCACATGAGTCTTACATCCAAGTAGAGTTCCTGGCATTTCAGGATCCTCCTGAGAGAGAAAAACAGTGCACGTATTTTTCTCCATCATAAATACCTGAGTGATTTGATGGCTCAATTGAAAGCACTGAGGTGTGGGGACAATTTCCTCTTTCAATGCCTGTGTATACATAAGCTTATGTGTATATTTATAGTATGCATATGTATGTGTAGAATGAAATGTGGGCTCAGTAAAAAACTGAACTCATCTCAAATATACAATGGGGGCACATTTCCTGGAAGGGAAAAAAAATCCTTCCCAGGGTTATAAAATTTTAAAGCTGGAAGAGACTTTAGGAACTATACAATTTAAACCCCTCATTTTACGGTTGGGGAAACTGAGTCCAGAGCAGCCGAGAAACTCATTCCAGGTCCAACAGCTTCTTGTTACAGAGTGGGGCTGGTCTCTAGATCCTCACTCTGGTGCCCCTTAGACTTTTTTAGTGTTTAATATTCCATTTTGTAAGTTAAGGAATATTAAAAACATGAAGCCAGTATTCATTTGCCCACTGCCCGAGGAATTATACTTTAAGGGATGTCTTGAGAGTGACCTCAAGACCTGTTTATATAAGGGCTGTGTCCCTAATGGACAACAGTATGTCCAACAGCCATGGTAGCCTTTTATCCTGACCTTGGGCCCATGTCCTAAGCTCCTTTGCTCCAGGTCCTTTCCCTGAGTCCATCTAAATCTAGCTTAACTCCATTGGAAACCCATGTGTAAAATAATTATAGTTATTATTTCATGAGCATTGTAGTATGTTCCAGAAACTGTGATAAGCACTTTACCTAAACTATTTCACATATATCCTAATCACAACACTGTGATGTACATTATGTCTTGCTCTGTTTATGGGGATACTAAGGCTCAGAGAGGCTAAGTAATTTATATAAGATAACAAGGTCAAAGTGACAGAGGTGGGGTTTGACTTCCGGTCTATCAGGTTCCAGGGCCCATATATCTATCTTGTCACAGTGACACTGCCTCTCCAACAGAGAATTGAGAATAAAGTGATATTTAAAGGATAAACACAAGAGTCACCCAGGAAATGCCAGGATGAGAAGATGTTATCTTTGTTAAGATGTCCTATTTGGTGCTACTGACAGTCACATCTGCATTTCCCTGCCTGGGTGGTGCGTGGGCTCTAAAAACTGGCTTTCCTTCCTGCTAGCAATTTCTTTCCAAACCTGGTGGGACTCTATGCCATTTACCAACCCACCCAACCCATTCTGGCCACAAAGCTCATACTGTTCCTATGTGAAATGCTGGGCCTGGAACTTTTCACATGGAGTTTATAATCAACAGTTCCTTAGCCCTGAAAACGATCTGCATATTTGTACCTTCCACCCAGGCCTTTCCTTCATATCCTCATGCTACCTGAGTATGACACAAGGCTGGACTCATTTTAATTTCCTACAGCAGAGTACATAGCACCACGCTTGGGGAGGTGGAATATTATATGTATATATGTACATATTCCAATGTTGTCTAGAAAAATTTTTTCCTAAAATATCTGTAACTGAAGAAATGTTTGCTCTCTTTCTACCATGATTTTGGGTTCCCTGCAGCAAAATGTGCTTTGTTTTCTCTAGCACCATAAATCTTGTCCTGAAAGCTTTGTCCTTAGCCAATCCCCCTTCTCCTGTGGGCTCCCCATATACTCAATACCTTTGGGTAAGCTCAACCTCTTCATCTTAACATCTGTACTCCCAATGACCCAACTTTTCTGGTTTCTCAAATTGTTGATAACTGATGTTTACATTTGCCATCCAGGACTGGGATTTTGGCAGGCTTCCAAATAGCTTTCAGAGATCACTAGGTTGCAAAAATATCATCTGGCTTCTAAACTGCTCATACAACTTGTTACATTTCTCAGAGTCATCTCCACCACCCATACTTGATCCTCTACTTAACCCTACTTCCCTCATTAGACCCAATGATACCCAGCATCAGCCTAAAGAATAAATCTTTTTCTGCATGAATGCATAGACTTCACACACACACACACACACATTTTCATGCCAATCAAGATAAAGATAGACCACGTTCATTTACTGGAAAGTGGATGTCAGACTTCCAGTAACCTACTCTCATTTCATTTTTCAGGCAGGGAAGAAACTAAAAGAGTACAGGATGTTTTCAACCACAGTCAAGCTCTTGTGGATATCATACCTGTGTGTTTCACTGTGAGAACATGTGTTAGGATTCTCAGAAGACTGTTTGGAAGGATTAATGAAGGACCAAGTAGAAAGTAACTGCTCACATGAGTGTCATGTAAAGAATAACTCCTTTAGCCAGGCAACACCTACATTGCAAGTGGGTTTTGGACTCTGTTGACTTATCCAGAAGGGTACATAATGCAGGGAAACCAAACATGCTCTTTCCATGATCCATGTCCAATGCTTTCTCCATCATAAAAGCTTTAAGAAAGGCAGCCTCACAAAGGAGTGAAAAACTATTAAGCAGTTTTCCTACAGAGGGAGAAGTGACCAGTTACCTGTTTTTTAATGAGAACCACAGTCTCCTTCCTAGTTGCTGTGTGTTTGAATGACCCATGAGGGCAGAGAGCACTGTGTACAGTCACCCAAACCTTCTTCATCACAGCACAGCCCACCAAGGTAGTCATAGGAGGGTCTACGAGAAGGTAGATATTGCTATGTTAAAGAAAAAAATTTTAAAGCAAACACCCCCTCGCACTGTAAATGTCATATCATGTTGGCTCCTAATCAACACTTTGAAGCATTAGCATTGTTTTAATCATTCTCCTATTGGAGAACAAATGTTGCATGTATAATTACATTGCTGCATTGTACTATACAAATAACCATGTAATGACATCGTTGGAATTTCTTGGTTCTTCATGGTAATGCCAAGTATAATTACCATGTAATCTGCTGAGAGCAAAAAGGTTGTAATTATTCTGTAATTCAATCTAATTATGGGGCTACTGGATTGTTATTTGTGTTCAAGAAGAAATATACACACAAGGAGAAGAAAAAGAAATACATTCTCCTCAGCTGTGGGTACCACAGTCAGGGGTTTTGGAGATAGCCCTCAGTAAAGCTACCATCTGCTGAGATGATGAAGTGCATGCTCATTGGTAGGTCAAAATGCAGGGCCCATCACATTCAATGCTGATTATGGATTGGCCAGTGAAGGACTGACTATAAGGGCAAGCCAAAAGAGGGAGTAGAGGAGACAGATACAGGTAGAACTTCTGGAGGTAAGCACCTGTGCAATGGGACTTGGAGAATAAAAAGAGGCCAGTTCTCATAAAACATGTCATCCACTAGCTTCTTCTACACTTCTGACATATCTGGGAAAACAAGCTACAGATTTCTGTGAATATGCTCCCACTGGATTCAAATTGATTAATCAACCATGTATTGATGCTCCTACTAAGGACCTTTCATGGTGGATGAAAGACTGAGTCTGGACCTTACAGAAGATGAGGCAAAGGGGACAGAGAAGAAGGTAATTCACAAACTTGGGAGCAGGCATTGGCAAGAAGTGCTCTGTAAGTTAGTAGGGACTGTATTAGTTTCCTAGGGCTGCTGTAACAAAGTACCACATGCTGAGTGGCTTGAAACAATAGAAACTTACTGTTACATCATTCTGGAAATTGGAAGTCCAAAATCAAGGTATCAGAGAGCCATACTCCCCCAAAGGATCTAGAGAAGAATCCTTTCTTGCCTCTTCCTATCTTCTGGTAGTTTGCTGGCAATCTTTGGCCTTCCTTGGTTGCAGACACATAAGCCCAATCTCTGCCTCTGTCTTCACACATCATTCTCTCTGTGCCTCTTGTATCTTCATATGACATTTTTTTTTTTTTTACTAAAGGCATCGGTTATTGTATTTTGGTCCACCCTATTACACTATGACCTCATCTGAACTTTACATCTACAATAACCTTACTTCCAAATAAGGTCACATTCTAAGGTGTTAGGAGTTAGAACTTCGACTATCTTTTTTGAGGATACACAGTTCAACCCATAACAGGGACTTTTATTTATACATACCCTTAATACGCATTTTATTTATCATCTAATCTGAACCTGATATATAACAATTGCCAAGCTTTTCTTTTCTTAATTGAACATTTACTATTTGTATGGCATGCATTATTTCACTTTTGTTTCTTACCATTTTAGGAGGTTGATACTATTATCTTTATTTTATATATGAGGAGACTGATGTTAGTACAGGTCAGTTGACTTGAGGATGAGCTGGGATCTGAGCCCAGGCAGTCAAACCCCAGGAGCTGTACTCTGAGCCCCATGCATAGCCTTGCTAAGCTCAATGTGAAGCTGGTCATATAGAGGAGGGAGCTTTCTGACCGAGATTAGGCCACTATCCCAGAGGCTCAGAAAAAAACCCTGAACTGTGGATAACGAGGTTTCTGAAATCAGGCTTCCAGAAAGGGAGACAAAATTGGAAGATGGAAAGTGTAGGTAAGTATTAGGATGGAGGAACAAAGATAGGCATAATTTCATCAGGAGGAAGCTCACCAGTTTCCACCAAATGCTTCCAGGGCCACCAGCCGTTCATTGGGTCACTCCTAGGTGTAAGGTAAACGCATGACATGCCAAGAAGTTTTAAAAGCAAGCCTTTATTGGGAGAGCGCTCCCGCTCCCAGGCGAGATTCACTGGTCCGGAGAGGAGAGGGGCCAGAGAAGTCAAGCCCTGGGACGAGAGGGTGTAGTTTTTATAGGGTTATGTGGGGGTAGGGTATAGAATGGGGAATGTCAGTTGAGCATCTGGATTAGGGCGGTGGCGTCGGGACTTCAGGGTGGGCCCTTGTCCAGATTCAGATGTCAAGCTGGAAAGCCTCCAGGCAAGCCCTGCCCCTAACACTAGGGATGGTGGTTTTCTCCATCTTATCAGACTCCTTTGTAGACGGGCTCACCACTTCTTTGTCCCTCCAAGGCTGTGGTGCCCAACTTTGCCCATCATCTCCCACCACCCCCCCGCCTTATGACACCTATGTAGGGAAAAGTCCACCCATCTCACTGCCTTTCCTTCCTCACTTCAAGGCCTGCCTGTGAGCCATATGGCCCCCTGGCTTTGGGAGCTTGTTTCCTTTCTCAAGGTACTGAAAGCTTTTGGAGGAAGTTACAGTTACACAGTCTTACAACAGATTGTAAATTCTTTATTTGGGGACTAATCTTGTCAGGCTGGTCGACCCTAGTGTTGACTGCTTTTCTAACTTGACATCAGTTAATCCCCACTGCTCAGAAGTTAATCCCCTTGAGAACAAGATGAAAAGTGGTTTTGCGAGGCAATATTTAAAGGCCTACAAACAATAACATGCCTTTGCTTCTGCTTCTGCAATTTCTATTTCTGGAAAAGGTTCAAAAACCTGTTTGTGTGAATGAATGTGAAGAACTTTTTATGGCTGATCTTGTGAGATGATACTTTTGATGAATAATGTAGAAGTGTTTGTACTTTAAGGCAGAAGGCACATGGCATAAGTGTGTGTGTTTATCAACTATGGCACAGGCAAAGCGCAGACTACAGCTAGTATGGGGATTTCCAAGGGTGCAGAAATGCTGGAAGAGAATCTCTAATTGTGAAATTTCTGTCAGGGGAAGGGGCAGAAAAAGGACTTCACAGGGGTCCTCAGTAGAAACTGACCTATATTATCAGCTATTACATTCTTGGCAAATGACTCATTGGAACTGTACTGTGAAGTTTGCTAATATAGCCCCTCATCCTCTTCCACACTCACAACAATCCATCGGTGGCTCTATTTTTACAGAAAAGGAAACTGAGGCTTAAAGAGGTTAACTAATTACTGAAAGTCACTTACTAAGCAGTAGAGGTTAAGATGCAAATCCCACATGTGATTCCCAAGGACAAAGAAGCCACATACTTATAAGGCAGAGACAAATACTATATATCTCGCAACTGGAATGACTGTATTGCTTTTGGTTGCCAGGTGTCCTGTGTATACATCATCAGTCAGAGTTTAGGTCCAAATCTTTTACTTCCAGAAAGACTTCCTGGACTAGATAAAACAAAAATATAGACTCAGAATTAAAAACGTCAGAGTTCATACTTATCTGACAGATAATTTTGTTCACAGGTTTCAAATGTGTTTTGGGGAGTCCTAGAGATTCTACTAAGTGTCCTTAGGAGCCACTGGAGGAAGGGGCTATGAATAAGTGATAAAGTACCTAAATTATGGAGACTCAGACCCCCACACAAGGCTTATAGGTACTTGTTACATATTTACACTTTACACATTAGGCTTCTCATAATAAACTTCATTTGAAAAGGAGCTCTATAACTAAAATAAAAATAATCATAATGAATATATGTTAAAGTTTAACATGCACCATTGTTGTTCAATGTTCTCTTTTTTATAGATAAGAAAGCAGAAACAGACAAGGTATGTTCCTTGTTCAAGGTTGCAAGATTAGATAGTAGCAGAACTAAAATTGGAACCCAGGTATCTGAGTTTCAATCCTGTATTCTTGTTAATAACCCATTTTTTTCCTCTCTGACTCTCAGACTCAATCAAATATTGATACTTCTTGATGTAAGCAGATACATGTACAGGTATGTAGGCGTATGCCATGGAAACACACATACATCATGGAGTTGTATATATTTAACCAGCTCCTGTAAACTAAACAGTAAATTCATTAAGCTCATGGACTACTACATTATTTCTAGAGCTATGACTCTCATTGCCCACAGCTCCCTAGTATATGAGAACAGGCACCATATCTTGTGACTCTATATATGTCCTGTGCCTAGCAAGACGCCAGGTATATAGTAGATTGTCAAAAAATATTTAGAGAATGAATAAGAAACTCTGACAACCAAAGAAACACATCATTCCAATCATATACAAATTCTTGCTCAGATAATTTCCCAATTCACTCTATGAGGTCATTATAATCTTGCTGTAAAAGGGAGAGTGAAATAGTATGAAAATGGAAAAACACAGGTTCATTTTATTCAAAATATAGGTGCAAATTTAAAACTATTAACAAATCAGTAGATCTAACACGATATAAAAATGTTAATGCATTATGCTCAACTTGAATTTTTGCTTAAATACAAAGTTGGTTTAATATTTTAAAATCTATAATATCTTTAATTTCATTGATAGATTAAAGGGGAAAAACATATTAATATCCCTTGATCCAGAAAAGCACTGAAAATAATAATTCCCATTATTGGTAAAACTTTCAGTAAATTAAGAATATAATTAAACATTATTAAACATGTAAAGGGGGATGTGGTTCCATAGTGTCACAGTTAGCACGTCTGCTTTACATGCAGAAGGTCCTGGGTTCACGCCCCAGTGGAGCCACAGTCCATGGTCTACAGCCATGCTGCCCTGAACAAGCCTGATACTTGATCTTGGAAGCTGAGCAAGGGTCAGGCCTGGTTAGTTCTTGGACAGGAGACCACCTAGGAAGACCAGGTGCTATAGACATAAATAATAATAATAAATTTTAAAAAAAGAAAAAATAAATAAACATGTAAAGGGTCTCTCCAAAAGGAGAGATCTACAACAAACATCATCCTACATGGGAAAAGTTTAGAAACATCCTCTTTAAAATTAAGAACCATACAAGGATGTCCACTTTCAATTCTATTCAATATTGTTGCAAGACAGAGAGCTAGCACGGTAAAGGACTCAAGAGACATTATGATTTTAAAGAAAAGTATGAAACTGTCTTTATTTGAAGATATAATTAACAACATAGAAAATTCTAAGGAATCAAAGAAAAATCTGGTTTTAAGTTAATTTAGCAAGGTTGTGGGACAGAAAAATACACAAAAATTAATGACATTTCTGTGTACCAACAATGAATATTTAGAAAATAAATTCAAAAATATCACTTACAATAGTATAAAATACATTTAGAAATTAAATTTATAAAATATATGTAAGACCTCTAGACTAAAATCTATAAAATATTGATCAGAAAAATCAAAGGAGAATATACTATAATCATAGATTGGAATCCTCAATATTGTTAGTATGTCAATTTCCTTGAATTGATCTAAATTTATAGACCCAATTGAAATCCCAGCAGGTTTTGTTGTTGTTGTTTAGAAATCAATAAGCTGATTCTAAAATGTATATAAAAACACAAAGGATCTAGAATACCAAAAACAATTTTGAAAGAGAAGACAAACCAATTCATTTTTTCAAATGGGCAAAATATTTGAACAGACACTTCCAAAAAAGATATGCAAGTGTCCAATAAATAAGTACAAAAAAAAATGGTCAACATCATTAGTCATTAGGAAAATGAAAATTTCAAATATAATTAGACATAATTTCATGTAAACTGGAATAACTAAAAGTAAAGAGATGAAAAAAAAGATAAGCTAATCTATACTGACGAAAAGCAAAATAATTATTGCTTAGAGCTGAGGAATAGGGGATTGACTGTAAAGATGTATGTGACAACTTTTAGGGTTGATGAAAATGCTCTGTATTTTAGTTATGGTAGTGGGTACATGAGTGTATACATTTGTGAAAATTTATCAAACTGTCCACTTAAATAGATGCATTTTCTTGTATATAGTACACTGAATTTAAATTATTAAATATAAAGAATTGCCCAAGTGTTATGTATATTAACTGAAATACTTATACTTTGTTGGCAAAAATATAAAATGACACAACTGCTTTGGGAAATCATGGTTTTCATTTTGTTTGTTTGTTTGTTTGTTTGTTTTGGGGGGTGGTGTTGTTGTTTTAATAAAATTAAGCACAAGCATACTCTCCAACCCAGCCATATCACTCTCAAGTATTTTACCTACAAAAGTTGAAAATAGATGTCTTCAAAAATACTTGCTTCAAATTAGAAACAAATCAAAGGTTTTCAACAGATGAATGGACAAACAAAGGGTGATATAGTCATTCAATGGAACACTACTCAGCAATAAAAATGCACCAGGAGCAAATACACACAATCATGATTAACCTCACATATGTTGAGTGAAAGAAGCCAAACACAAAAGAATCCATGTGATTCCATTTACATAAAATTTAAAACTGGCAAAAGGATTATGGTGGTAGAAATCAGATTAGTGATTGCCTGTGGCAGGAGTAGGAACAGTAGATGCAAATAAGGGGTTTTCTAGGGTGATAGAAATGTTCTATATCTTGATTGGAGTGGTGATTACATAGGTATATTCATTTATCGAAACTATACACTTAAAACATGTACATTTTATTGTGTATAATTTATACCTAGAAAAAGTTTAATAACATCGTAGTGGAAAGTAGGTAAAATTCTGCCATTATTTTAAAAACATTAAAAAGGAATTTGTAGGCAAATAATTAGAAAAAATTAGAAAATATCAGCAAGATGACTGGATATTAGATTAATTTTCAAAAGTTAACTCCATTTCTATACAACAGCCACAAATAGAAAACATTTTTTAAAAGATATTTCATAATATCAATAAGATTTTTTAAATACCTGTGAATTATCTTAACCAAAGATGTGCAAGACCTGTACACAGAAAATTCTCAAACTTTACAGCAAAGCGACATTAAAGAAGATTTAAATAAATGGAGAGTGATACCATGTTTACAATTAGAAAGACAACACTAGAAATGTCAAATCTCCCCCCAGTTGATCAGTAATTCAATATAATGCTTGCCAAGATTTCAACAGAATTTTTTATGGAACTTGATAAAGTTATTCTAAAATGGAAGTGCAACAGGACAACAAAAAGAACAAGAGGGCAGAGAAATATACATAACAAATATCAAGACTTCTTGTAAAGCCAGGGTAATCAAAACAGTGTGGTATTGGCAGGGGATCGCCTAGCTGACCAATGGAACAAAAGTGAGCCCTGGAACAGATCCATGCGTATATGGGACTTTGATGTATGATGGAGCAGCAGCACAGATCAGTAGAGAATGGAAGGACTATTCAGTGAACAGAACTGGGAAAAGTGGCCATCTATATTGTGCAAAAAAGAAATTGAATCCTTACCCCACACAACTCACAAAAATTGGCTCCAGATGATTGAAGGTCTTAAATGTCAAAAGTAAAATTTTAAAGTTTTAGATAGGTCAATATCTTTCTGACCTTGGGAATAGAAGAAAGATTTTTTAGGTAAAACACAAAAATTATAAACTTTAAAAGGAAACAGATAAATTTGACCACATTCAAATAAAACATTTCAATTTATAAAAGAAATCTTAAAAAGTGAAAAGGCAAGCCACTAAATGAGAAAATACATTTGTAACATATTTAACTAACAAAGTCTTACTGACCAGAATATATAGAATTGTAAAATATTAAGAAAAAGACAAATAATCCAATAGAAAAATGGGCAAAGTACGAATATTTTACTGAAAAAAAATTACAGGCATACAGTCAATGTATGAAGACTCATTAGTCAACCTCATCAGCAACCAGGGAAGTAAAAGTCAAGACCTTAATTATCAAAAACAAAAACAGATCTCTGGTATACTGCAGATGAGAGTGGGAGTTGGCATTGTCTTATAAAATTGAATATTTACATACCTTGTGAAACCAGTTGTTCCTCTCTTCGACATATAGGAGAAAATTTGCATAAGTTTACACAAAAAATTTTGCATAAAAAAGTGCTCAAAAATGTGTAGTTATGTTTATAGCAGCACTTATTTATAATGGTAAAAAACTGAAAACAACCCAAATAGAGGATAAATAAATTATGTATTTATGCAATTGCATATGACATAGCAAGGGAAATGAATAACCTACAGCTGTATGTGACAATATGAATGAATATTTCTAATCAATGTTAAGTGAAAGCAAGTCTGGAAATACTAGGTTAAGTATGCTACCATTTTTATAAACTGCCAAAATGAGTATAATGAAGCAACACTTTTCAGCATACATGTACATGTGATGTATACACATATACATATCTACATGGATATGTGTAGATATGTGTGTATGTGTATACATATAGGTACATGAAACATATATATCTACACATAGAATATGTATAGACATATATGTATTTGTATATGCATGTGTGTATATATCTTATATATGTGATATATCATGATATGTGATATATATGGCACATATGATGTATACATTATAAAACTATATAAAATAAAGCAAAGAAATGATAAGAAAATTATTAAGAATGACAGTAACTTTGATTGGAGGAGGCAGGCTGACAGAGGAGATGAGCACATTGGTTCCATTCTAGTTCTTGGGTTGGATAATTGCAGTAGGCAGAATAATGGTCCCCATAAGATGTCTATGTCCTAATCCCTGGAACCTGTGAATTTCCTACCTTATATGATAAAAAGAAACTTTGTAGATGAGATAAAGTTAAGGACCTGGAGATGGGGAGATGATCCTAGATGATCCAGGAGGGCCCAATGTAATCTCAAGTGTCCTTAAATGTGAAAGAGGGAAGCAGTTCAGTCAGTGCCAGAGTGATGTCACCTAAGAACCACTTAACCAGCCTTTGCTGGCTTTGAAGATGGAAGAGACCATGAGCCAAAGAGTGCAGGTGGGCTCCAGAAGCTGAAAAAACAAAGCAGATCATTTTCTAGAGCATCTAGAAAGGAAGGTGGCCCTGCCAACACACTGAGATTTTAGCTCAGTGAGACTCACTTTAAATTTCAAATTCTGACCTCCAGAACTGTAAAATAAAATAATTCTGTTCTTTAAGCCACTAAGTTTGTAATAATTTACTACAGCAGCAATAGGAAATGAATACAATGATCATTATATTGCTAAATTAAAAAAAAAAGAGTGCTTCTAAGAGAACAATGACAGTGTGATTCACCAAAGATTTTGATTAGCCCAATTC
This sequence comes from Eonycteris spelaea, assembly GCA_003508835.1. NCBI lineage: Eukaryota > Metazoa > Chordata > Mammalia > Chiroptera > Pteropodidae > Eonycteris > Eonycteris spelaea. Next base: position 769,410 of record PUFA01000326.1, read on the forward strand.
TGTTTTAACCTAAAGTCCAAAAATAACCTTTTAATGCCTGCATGTTTAATTTTAAACTTAGAAAAGCAGTTTATACCCAATGCCCCTAACTTCTCTAAAGAATCCCTCACAGAGAGGTCGACTGAGAGCATGTGAACCATCAGGAGTTAGGGCAGCTGCCCCAGTCAGAACTAGAATGGCCAGGTAGGAAGGCCATGAGATGAAGACTGGGATTTTTAGTTCTCACTCAACCACTATTACCAGGCAAGTCTCTAGGTCCAATGTTAAGATGATTAAACTGGATTGATGCTTCTCAAACTCTCTGAGCTTAAGCAGAACTCTTTTCTCACAAATAATCATAAGTGGAATCCCAGTCATAAAAGCCAAGCCACTCATCTCATGGTGGAAGGGAAGGGGAAGCTGAATCCACCTGGGAGTCACAAGGCTCCTCCTGGAAGGGCAGCTGTGGTAACAGCCAGCAGGACGGGATGTAAGAGTGGATCAGCCTTCCAGGGCTGATCCTTGTAAGACGGGACCAGTTCCTGTCATCACTGCCAGTAGTAGTCAGTTTCGCTGAGTAACAACTTCAAAATCTCAGAGGTTTATTATAAGGTTCGGCTGCTCAACAGACAGAGTCTGATTCATGATTAACAGGCATCATTTATTGAAAAGCAAGCAGTCCCGGGCAAGGTTCTCTGGTCCCGAGGAAAGGGGCCAGAGAAGTCGCACCCGGGCAGGGTCAGGGCAGGGTTTTAAGGATCACGTCCAGGAAGGGGAAGATTCAAAAAAGGCAAAAGCATAGCGTGGGGCTCTTTCATAGTGCAGCGGTGTGGCCTTACATCCCACCTTGTTTGGTACAATAGGGCACTGACTCAATCTATAGCTACTTCCTGCTGAGAAAGGGTGAAGTGGTTGGGGGTCTGAGGCCACGACTTCAGTGAGGAGTCGAGCATATGGATGTAAAAGAAGATGGTTGACTGTGATCCGGGAGACGTCACAGTGTGTTCCATGCATCATGGCGTGGAACACGCTTCAGGTGAATGAGGTGTTACCAGCACTGATGACTGAGGAGTGTGGTCAGGATGACAGTGTGTGGACTTGAGCACCGAGGTTCTAGTGCCCCAGGCTGTAGCTCCTTGAGGAGGACCTGGTTCCCTGGAGACAGCGGATCACTATTTGAGGAAGCTGGTTCGGTAGCTGGGTCTGTTGTAGGGGCTGGGAGGCACAAGTCCGTGTGCTGCCTGAGTAAGCCGCCACTTGGAACATTACCCCAGGCTCGTCTTAGGTGATGGGGGTCCCCGAATCCAGGCGTCTTCAGTCATTGGCAAAGCCAAGTAGCTGAAGGGCGGGGTTGGTGTCTGCCGCTTGTGGGGTCGGGCCGCCGCGTGGAGGCACAGGAGCCAGGCCCCACTGTGGGCAGTCAAGTTTCCAGTGGCCCATTTGGGTGCACAACGGGCTAGGCCGGGTGGACTGTCGTGGATTTGGGCATTGACAAGCCCAGTGGCCCTCCTTTCCACACTTGAAGCAAGCTCCACGCAGAGCCGCAGTCTTCTGGGGATCCCCTTTTTGAGGAGGACAATTTTCGAGAGCCGGCCTCAGGGCAGCCACAGGGCTTGGGTTTGGAGATCTACCTTTTGTTTTAGTTTGGCCTTGCAGTCAGCCTCAGCTGTCTCCTCTCAGGCATTATAAACTTTAAAGGGCATTTTAACCAGATCTCGGAGAGGGGTCTGGGGACTGTCTTCAGCCTTGGGAAGTTTCTAATATCTGGGGCCGATTGGGAGATGAATCAGTTGGCCAAGATGGCAGCTCCGCCGGGGATTGGGGGTCAGTCTCATATGGAGAACAAGAGCCTCAGTCAGTCTATTAAGGAACATGGCGGGTTTTCATCTGGGCCTTGCATAATGCTATCCAGTTTGAGCAAATTGACGACCTTATGGACCGCAGTCTCCATACCTTCTAAAAGGCACTCGACCATGTATTTTACTTGGTCTCGTCCCCGTTGTCCTTCTTGGTAATTCTAGCCTGGTTCTGTGTTGGGAACTGCTGTGGGGTCTGGAGGATGCTCAGGCGCGGGTTGGCAAAATGGCGTTGGTCCACAGGGGTTCTTGTTGTGGACCAAATGGTCTGTCATTCGTCAGGGGTGGTGGTAGAGCCTATAATAACATAAATGTCTTGGAAGGTGAGGGCGTAAGCCCGGGTGAGCTGGGTAAATTGTTTGATATAGTTTAAGGGATTGGTGGAAAGGGAACCCAATTTTTGTTCTATGTGTGAGAGATCTAGAAGAGAAAAAGGAACATGAACGTGTGCTAGGCCTTCAGCACCCACCACCTGGAAGAGGGCGAGGAGAGAAGCCAGGGGAGGGACCTTGGGGAAGGAGGCTGATGGGAGGGGACAGTAATTTGGGTGGTGTCATGAGAGCGGGTATGGGCGCTGACAGGCGACATCATGGGTGGGAGGGGAGGATAGAGGATAGGAGTGGGTGGGGAGCACGAGGTGGGGGAGGGGAGTAAAGGAGGAGACTGGGCTGGGGTAGATGGTGGAGGAGCCGGAGACGGTGTGGAGATGGAGGAGGATGATAAGGCTGGAGAAGCTGGGGGAGGAGGAGAATAGGGTGGAGGAGGTCAGTTGGGAGGAGTAACTAACTCTTCAGGAGCAATGGTAAGAGAGGATGAAGAGTCTTCAGGCTCTGGAGGCGCGGAGGGTTCTAGGGAGGCAGGGACTTGGGGAAAGCCATGGTCAATAGGATTTGGGAAGGGGAACAGCAGGTGCAGAGGGTAGGGCGGGACCGCAGAGTAAAAAATGCCTGAACATAGGGGCCCTCAGACCACTTTCCCGTACTACGATAGTAATTATCTAAATCACAGAGGATATTAAAATCAAACGTCCCAGTAGACGGACATTTGGAATCATTATCGAGGGGATATTGAGGCCTGGCCTCGGTGCAGAAGAAAATGAGCCGTTTAGGGTGGATTTCCTGATTTAAGTGTGAGGTTTTCAAGTTAGACAAGAGGCATTGTAGGGCAGAGGTTGCCTAGGATTTGGAGGGAGCATTCCCCATGGCTGAATGGGCCTCTCCCTCCCGGAAATTCATTTTCCGACAGCCACAGGCGTCCCTGTCCCCGTGACAAGGGAAACGGTCAGAACGGGGATGGGATCGAGTGATGCGGACGTTTCCGGTCCACCTGACCCGGATAGGCCTGGCCTAGTGGAGCAGCGTCTCTGACACTGCCGCGCGTTCAACAGAGGACTCGGGGAGAGACAGAGAGAGTGTTATCTAGCCAAGGAGAGCGGACCCGATGGAGTCAGGGAGGACTTACCCCGTTTCCTGTCGAACGGGTGGTGTGGTCCTGGTGGCCGGCCAGAGGTTTTCTGGGAGCAGCAGGATGGGCCCCTTGTCTCCGCGAGGAGAGAGGGCACTCTCCCGCTCCATGTTGGGCACCAAGAATGTAAATTTTGGCCGCTCAACAGACAGAGTCTGACTCATGATTAACAGGCGTCCTTTATTGAAAGGCGAGCAGTCCAGGCGAGGTTCTCTGGTCTCGAGGAAAGGAGCCAGAGAAGTCGCATCCAGGCGGGGTCAGGGCAAGGTTTTAAGGGTCGCGTCCAGGAAGGGGAAGATTCAAAAAAGGCAAAAGCATATCGTGGGGCTCTTTCATTGGTGCAGCGGTGTGGCGCCACAGCGTGTAGTCCTGGCACCCGGGGATTGGTCTAAGGGCTTCGGGTGGCTAGCAGGTGGGAGCTACGGGTGGGGACCTCGCGTCCTTGGGGCCTTTTCCAGGAGCACTGGCCTTACATTTATAACAGCACGTGGTTTTTCTGTTTGTTTGGTTGTTTCACATGGATCTGTAGTCAGCTGGATTGTCTCTGCTTCAGGCTTCTGGTTAATGCAAATTTGCTCTACATGTCTGCATTCTGGAACCATGTTCTTCTCTCAGCAGACCATAGCAGCACAAAAGGGCCAGCCAAATTAGGTATATGCAACATCATGCCTGCTCCTCCAGCACACTACCTGGCCAAGCTTAGTAGCAACAGAGCAAGAAAGTTTACTATACTGCTCTAGTAGGAGCGACTGCCAAGCTAAGTGGCATGGGCCTGGGAATGCTACTTTGTGACAGGGAAGGAGTGAAGAATCAGGAGCATTCATATAGTCTTTGACACTGTCCACAGGGCTCTGATAGAAAGGTGTCCAGTCTGCACCATGGGGCAGGGCAGACTTTCCTGGCAGCGACCTCCTCACCACTGCTGGCATTTTGGAAACTACTAGAAATGTAAGGATAAATGGTGTGTAGGAAAATTTATCTCTTTAGGGTGTGCCTCTAAAACCTAATACAGTGAGAAAGTGGTTATCTGTAAGCTAAGGAGAGAGGCCTCAGAAGGAACCAACATCTTGAAGTTGGACCTCCAGACCCCAGAACTGAGAAGTGGATTTCTATTGTTTAAGACATCCAGTTATGTGGTATTTGTCATGGCAGCCTTAACAGACTAACACAGCAATCATTGCAAGTTTGTAGAGGGGTCATTCTTGCTAGGTGGAATCACATTATCATGCACACAATATCAGGGCAGGCACACCATGGTCAGGGTCAGGAAATGCAGCAAATGGGCACTGAGGTCTCCTCTGGACCTTGTTATCCTCTTACCTTCTTGTCTTTAGCCTCTCATTCCCTGAGTGACTCCATCTACTCAGTCCTAATGTTCTTACTCTCTCCCCTCCTCCACGTACCTCCCCCTGACTCTGGCATGAAAAATTAGGTGTTACACTTGCCTACACCTTCTCTCTTGGACTGAGCTGACTCCCTGGTGACATCATCACAGAGCCCTGGTTCCAACATCAGTCTCAGGCACTAGATTTGCTCAGCCTCCCACCTGCCTGGCTGTGGACTCACCTTTCTGCTTAAATCATCACTACCCAACAATGCTAAAGCTGTTCTTAAAGAGGAGAAGGCCAAGAGGAAAAGGCCAGATGGGATCTTGATTGTCCCCCTTGACAAGAAGTATTCTTTGTTCTTCAAAGCCAGATCTACGGCAAGACTTTGTTCCCCATCTGCAGCCATGTGTTTGCTAACCAGACAGGGAGAAACACAGTGTGATAATCACAACCTTGCCATATGCCTAGAAAATAAGGACATAGCAAAGAGCAGCTAGTCCTGTGCCATTGGGTTTGAGAATTAGAGAGTTCTGAAGTTCCTGTCCTCTGAGCTAAACTCTCCATAAATGACAATTTTAGCACAGAGGGCAGAAAACAGTGATGAGAGATGAAAGCAATGGGCTGCTTCTAATTTCTCTTAATCTAAATTAGTTTTTCAGGTCCTTGTGCTGAGATTATTCTTTTGTTTTTTGAGCCTTTGGGTTTGAATGAAGCTCTTTGTTTGCATGTCACAAGGGACTGGAGAGGGAAGAATGAAACAAACTTCAATAACAAGGGTTGATAATCCTACAACCATTGACTTGAAGAGTTGACCAGCAGGGCCTGAGTCCATCTAATCTGCTATGCCAATGCATATTATTAGCAGCCCTTAATTGATGGATAATTGACAGAGCAAGCAGGAATAAGTGCTGATAGTCTGCAGAGTTGGGGCCTAATTAGAGAGAATTAATCTGCAAATGATAGGGTGAAATGTAATGACCCCTCCAACGCCTTTTTCTGCCATTGGGTCAGGCAAGGAGAACCAGCCTCAGGATGATCCCAAACCCTGGAGTTCCTTCTACTCAATTGGTCCAGTCCTTTCAAGGCTGAGTGCCTTCACATTCCTCCCAGACTCATCTTCAGGCCTCCACCCATGATGTTCTCATGCCTACAGCCTGAACAGTGACTCTCAACATTTTATATCTTAAATTCTACCAGAATTGGGTGGGGTGGTAGGGGGAAAAAAAGGAGTGGTGAAAAGGAAATCTTATCATTGGCATAATTACTATTTTAAAAAGATTTTCATTAAAATAATTACTTTTTTAAAAAATAAGGCTCAGAAACTGGTCCCCAGCTCAGGAGCAGGAGCAGGTGAAGAACTACAGATAAGTTTTCCTTTCGCCTGTACCTGCTGTGACTTCCCTGGAGTCTTCCTGGGTGAGTCCAGGCCTCACTGCAATGTGAGCCAGGCAGAAGCAAGGAACAAGAGGAGGCAGATTCAGAATGAAAAGACACAGCAAAGAACCCCACTTAGTGGTGGGTAGAGGGCACTATGCCTCGCAATAACTCTGAGCACCAGTCTTGGATAGAAACTCCATAGAGGAAGGGCTGATGGGATAATATGGCACATGTACAAGTGGACATAGGAACTAAAGGAGAGAAAATTCTGTGTAATTCTTTTATTAGAGTCCCAGAGGCTGGCCTTTGTTTTATTCTTTGTTTAGGATGCTTTTCATCATTTAAATACTCAAGTCTTCCTCTTCCATTCCTCAACTGCACTGGGACAGAAATTGGACCCTTCTTCTATGTCCCTCAGAGTCGATTATTCTTCTAGGTCCAGGGGTCAGCAGAGCAGATTCTTTGCCCTCCAGCTAGACAGAGCATCATACAGAAATGAAGTGAGACATGAACAATCTTGAAAGCTGTCTCTCTCCACCTTGAGAACCAAGGGGACAAGAAAGCAGAAGGGCCAGACCAAGGAGGGCAGTTAAGGTTAGAGTTCCTTCCCACTGCAGGCAGAGCAGGCCCTGTGCTGATAGTGAGACTGAGGGTGCAGCATCACCCTGAGAACCATGGTTCTTGAAGAGAGGGTTCTTTTCTCAGCCAGTGAGAAAGGGCCACACAACCATTAGAGAGTCCCTGCACTACAACAGCAGCACAAGCCAGGTGAGTCTTGCTTTCTTGTGCTGTCCCACTGGATCTCTTTTCTTATAGAGTCAGCAGGTGGTACCTCTTTGTATGTAGGGTAGAGGGCAGCCTAATTGCATCAAGGATGTCTGCATTTAAGAGGGCCTCAGTCCCTGAATAAGAGCATGCCCTTCTTTCAACCTTCAGGATTCCAAAGCAGTCAGACCAGAGCTAGAGACCAAGCATCACCTAGTTTGATAAGAAGGAACTGAAGGGCAGGGTTTGAGACCTCCTCAGGTACATCTTGATGATCAAGCATTCAGGGGCATCCCAATAAATGTTACAGTAACCCTTTTAAAGTATATAGTTAAAATCAACATTCATTTTAAACAACTTTGACACCTAAAGTCATCCTACAGGTCATACATAGCCAATTTTATAGTGAGAGATTGAAAGCTATAACTATTCTAAGAGGATAGTGTAGTGGCCAAACTGGGTCTTGTTAGAAGGTGATGCTTACTTAGAAAGACCAAGGATGGGGACTGCTCCAGCTATGTGCAACCAGACAGATATTAGCTGGCAAAGAGATCTCTTCTGAGCTATGTAACTCTCTTCAGATTACTGGTGAGGAGCCAACATGCCATCCCTTGTTCCTATGACAACGAGGGGCACCGGCACTAATTTTCCAGTTTAGGATAAACTTACTCTAAGAGATGGAGACTGAAAACCAACTGTTACATTATTTAGGGCAAAACATTTAATCTCACTAGACTCCGGTTTCCTCTACAATAAACTGGAAATTAGACTATATTCACGGGGTTATCAATAAGGCAATATATCAATGATTAATAAATTCTAAAGTGTTTTACAAATAGTAAGGAAATTCCTCACTGTACAACCTTGGAACTTTAACAAATACATTTAAGAAAAGAGAAGAACAATAGAAGTTCCATAAGGCAGGTGCCATTTCTAATTTGCTCCCTAGTGTCTGGTACAGAAAAGGCTCACAGTAAAATGGATGAATAAATTCAGCAGAAGCGAAAACTGACCCATGGTATGTGGACTACCTTCCTATATGCTACCTTGGGTGCCAAATGTTTCTCTTTTCCTTTCCCTGAACCATGCAGGCCCCTTTCAGGCCACATTCGGTCCTTGCAGATTTGCCCGTTGCCATGATCTTTCCAGAAACTTCCATGTAAACAAATGTTTTCCTTAAACATCGCCATATTTTTTCTGTAGAGCTTCCAGGAGACAGAAAACAAGCTCAGAAAGTTGGCCTTTGGCAGGAACAAACACAACGCTCTTCCAGGAGCTTTAATAGAGCTTAATGACTAGTGCCCTTACCTGAATTATATATTCATCAAGTCCCACTTTGACTCCCCCTCCCACTACTCCACCCCCATCTGCTGTACCAACCGCAAGGGGACCCCATCTCAGTCTCACCAATCATATCGTAGAAATGGTTGGAGCAAAATTAAAAGGAAGCAGCCTGAAAGGCCACTGCCACATAAAACTGAATCTGGCTCCTGCAGCTCTCAGCCCAGAGCTGCCTGAGGACTCAAGCCCCACCTCCTCAATTGATTCCCAGCACACCAGATGATGTCTGGTCTCTAGCTCTGGTCTGGCTGCTTGGAAAGACTGAAGTTGAAAGAAGGGCACCTTCTTATTCAGAACTGAAAAACTCTCAAAAGCAGATATCAAGTTGCCAGGCTATGGCACTTAGGGGCAAAAGTTTAGCAAAGAACTACTTCTAAGAGAAAACTAATACTTCCCTGAAACCAAATGGAAAACTAAATAGAAGTTCTGGGATTGAGGCACACTCAGTGTGAGACCCAGAGAGCTTAAAGAATTAGGAATGTTTGCAATTAGAAGGGAGGCTAGTGGATTGGGATCAAGATTGAGAGAGGCTGAACTCTCTTACCTGGGAAAAAATGAACTGGATGAGGAATACTTCCCTCCAAGTAAGAGTAAGTCAAACCAAGCTCCATGAGGGCATGTAAATAGCTCTGATGCAAGAGTTAGAATCCACGGTTCTGATCCACTATATAATCAGTTAGTCACCTGACCTTGAGCAAGTCACTTCACTTCTCATGCACAAAATTAAGGGGAAAATCAGGTGACTTCAATAGTCTCTTAAACTTATTACTTATGCTGGAGTCATAAGTAATCAAATAATGAGAGTACTTACACATCATGAGAGAGACGGAAACTAATGTCTACCTGGTACCTGATATTTACTAAGCTCTGTGCTGGGTTTTCATAACGTTGCCTTATATGACTCAGTAGAAACTCTAAGAGGTTGGCACCATTCTCTCTGTTTAGCAGTTGAGATAACTAAGTCATAAATAAGTCAAACAATTTGTTTAAGGCAACAAGATCGAAGGTGCTAAGGCAAAGATTCAGACTCTGTTCCCAAAACCTCCTATTTCTTCATGGTACCATGCTCCCTCACAGGACACATAAAGAACACCAGTGTCATTTCTCTGCAGTCATGCCATGTCATTCCTCAGTAGGGAGTGCTGTGCTAGCCAACAGTACTTGCATGCAAGCACTGAGTGAGACACATAGGTGATGCCAGCACATATAATCCTATCACCCTCCAGCTTGGGTGATAGGCTAGTGGAAATGCCATCTACTGAAAGTGGCTGCTGGGAAAAGAGTGAGAGGTCACTGACAATTCCCATGTCTCACTTTTCATTCTTAAAGGTGCCATCTTGGCTAGAAGAATCCAGGGGCCTTTCACTGCACCATTAGAATATGTGTGGCACCGCCATAACCCTCACTTTTCATCATCTCTTTTCTTTCATCCCTGTAAATTCAGTTCGGCTGGGGGTTGAGTCTGTGGGTGTAATTAAAACCTTTCCAGGTCTGCATGTTGAGGTCTGATGCAAAAATAATTAAATCTCCCACCACTTTTCCTCCATCTCCAATTCTAATCCATTGTTCTGAGAATGATTTGAATGGTGTGCTTCCCCCACTGTCTAATTTCAAATTGAGTTCACACTTAGCTAACTTTTTATTGTTAGGAATGTTTCTGCAGCATGCATTTCAGCCTCCACACAAGAACAGTTCTGATTTGGAGCTCAAACAGAGAGAGGGAGCTGGTATTGCAGGAATGTCAGCCGAGTTCCTGGTTTAATGGCTGCGTGGTATCTGAGTAGTTGCAGATGTGAGCACTTCAGTGCAAGCAACAGCGCTAGGATGTGAAGGTCTCAAAGCTCTGGTATTTCAAAGAGGTAAATTTAAACAAAATTGTGACATAGATTTTCTTTTTTGATGCTACTTTTTGGTGTCAAAGCCAATACCGGTTACACAATACAGTCGCTCTAATAAATCTATTCAATCTAATCTTCATAATCATGGCATCTCTAAGGTAGAAAATTAATTGGATGAAGTTAAATATCCCCTTTTCATGTTAACAAAATTGGTTTTTCTAGGGATTAAAGGATTAACTTGGTGTTAAGTCCCTTAAGAGGTTAAAATACTTTATTATTCATTATAAAACACAAAGATTGGGCTGTTATTTTTTTTCTTATGTCACTGTCACTCATTTCATTAAAGTGGAGCATCAAGGAGAGCTGTTAATGACAATTTCAGAAGCTCTTAATGCTCTTCAAAATGCATGTCTTCCCTGCTTACAAACTCTTTCTGGGTAAAATAGCCTGAAATATATCGAATTGAAGCCTTTTACAGCCTATTCTCAGAGCCAAATGACCAGCGGGCAAAGATGAGCTTTCAGGAAAGTCATTGAAGCTGTAAAATGTGGCATTTCATATTGATATTCTCTCAGCTTCTAACCAAAAGAGCATAATTTCCCATGAACAACTGAGAAGATATTTCCAGTTTGGATCATAGGCTGGAGAAAGCTAGGCTATGCCATGTCACCACAAGGACAGCTACTCTTCAGACTAGGACTCACACACTTTTCTACCTCATACATAAATGGGGTAGAAATGACTTCCACTTCTGTTTCCCTCATGGTTTGTCAAATTTTGAGTTGGAGAAATCTCTAAATCCAATGCCAAACTTTTGCACCTGGGGAAACCAAGGCACAACCCTGTGATGTAATTTGCTCTCATTCACTCAACTGTGAGTGCTAAAGTGGCACTATAATCCGTTTCCTGATCCTGAAGTTTCTTCCCACCCTCACGCCTACCCAATTAAGTACTTTGTCAGCTTCTATATTCTCCTAAGATGGATGCCTTGACAATGAGGACCCATACTTGCAAGACAAATGTTGGAAGTTGGGTCTCAGACTGAGATTCAATTTGGGTCACATAGCCAAGGTCACTGGGCCACATGGTGACCATCCATAACCTCAGCCTGGTGAGGCTCAGGTTCTGAGCTAACCGGACACATTAACCTGTAAGTTCGGCCCCACTTTCATTCAAATTGATCCTGGGTGGCTTCTGGTCTTCTAGAGAGGGACATAAAAGCAAAGCAATTAATTCAAGTATCAGGACAGTCTGCTGGGGAAAGAATAATGAGTCAAACATTGAGTTGGGTATATTGAAATAAAAATGTCAAGTAACTGTAATAAAGCAGAGTGAGACAAGATAAAGAGACACAAGCGGTAATGTACAAAGTACCATCAGTGTCAGAAGAAGGAGATCTCCTCAAGTTGGGAATCCAGAAAGATCCCTGAGTGAGGAAGTGGCATTTGAGTGTGTCTTGAAGGAAGGATATAGATAGGTGTAGATAAGGCAAGGACACTCAGTTTAAAAAAGACAAAACAAGCAAACAACAACAACAAAAACTAAAAAAAAAAAAACCACCACACATAAATGATGATTTTCTTTAAGACCAAGTGCTATATCTTCCTTTCCAGGAAGCCCTCCCTGATTGCCCAAGGCTGGTTAAATGCCCTCTCCTAAGTGCTACCCCAGCACCCTAGCCATACTCCTACTACAGCACTTAGCTAAAACATTGTGTCACATGTCGGCCCACAGGCAATGAGGTAGCGGTGGAGGTGCAGGAGTATGTATGTAGCTGGGGGTGGAGGCAGGGATAAGGACAAGAGAAGATGCAAGGAAATAAGAGATAGCTATTCCACCCACATCTCTGTGTTCTCTGCATAGTAAGGATGGGGAGGACAAGCTTTCTAACACTTCCTCGAGGGATGGTCCGTAAAATACCTATAGCCTATAAACTGCTTTTAATTTTCCAGATGCAATAACCACAAGAAGGGGAACAAAGTGCTATTTCTGGATTTTTACTGGAGAAAGCTAAGACACACAGACATAGACAGACTGGCCCAAAGAGACCTAGGAAATCGAACTTACACTTAAAATATTGGAAATTCATTGTCAATACAAAATCTGAGTTTTTGATGTTGCCCACATTCACAAACACACACAGGTATAGACACACACACATACACGCATACACACACTCAGTGACCCACACCCGCCCCAACGCTCCTTTTTTTAATTAATATTCAACTATTTTATCATAATATGCAACATTTTCAATTAGGTGCTAATGTGTCTTTTACTATCTTTTTTAAATGTTGCATATTTCACATTTGCCTCCACCGGAACAAATTATTAAACTTTTAAAAAGTAGCAGAAACACCCTGAGGGGGATTGGTTGGGACTACAGAGAGTGGAAGGCACAGGGTGGTTGTCAAGTGTTTCCATTGCTGTTCATTATATACTATCTACCAAGATGTCTAGTCTTACAGGGCGCATGTGGCCTTTAGAAAGTTCTCAACCTAATATCAGTGATTTGGTTCCTGACCTCAAAACACTGACAGATGGGATTGATAGTCAACACATGTGTGCATACACACACGTGCACAACACACCATGACACCATACACACAACTACATACAGCACAACAACATACACACACATATAACACACAAAACAGACAACACAACACACACGGCTTGCCCCTAATCATTTCACCACCAAACAGCAACAATTCCATTGCAAAAATATTACTACACAAGTCCATAATCTATTATTATAAAATAATGAAAATCAGTGGGAAAGCCGGAAAGAACACTGGCTAAAAGTAAAGTCTCCAACTCAGAATCATAGCTTCATAATTTATAGTTGAATAGCTTTGGGCAAATTACTCAAACCACTCTGACCCTCAGTTTTCTCATGTATATATAGTATAATACATAGTATAGATATAGCATATGATACACTATGTGTTATTATATATTACTATAATATATTGTTATACTAATTTTAGTTTTAAGTATAAAAAAAGAATATCTTGTATACTGAAATGAGAAGAGCTAAATGGAGCTGAAACAAGTGAGATTTCTCTGACCAGCAGCAGCAGGGAGCTGGGTGTCATCTCTGGGGCAGAAAATGAGTAGAAGGGTTTGGGATCTCTAATATACGCAGGAGCAGTAGCAAGCCTGTTGGAGAAAAGCAGGGTGTCAGATGGCTTGTCTGGCATGTGCCTAAACGTGAGGGTCAGACAAACTGTGTGTGAAAGTCTAGCTAGGCCTAAAATGAAGGGCAATGGAAGACAGGCATTGTGCCATGGAGACCATTGAGGAGGGAAGGCAGATAAATAAATGCTTGATTCGTTTAGGGTGGACTTCCATAACAAGCCTGGCATTACTGACCCGTGGTAATTCTGGAAATCAAAGCAGATTAATTTCATAGGTAATATTTTAAAATCAATAACTATTATGTTAGCAATAACATCAACTTGCAATTCCATGTAGACTTCTTTTACTTTCTTGATGCACTTTTCATACTATAGCCTTTCTTTTTCCCTCACCTCAATCCAGTAAAGCTGCAGTCTTATTCCTTCTGCTTTTTAAAGATGAGAAATCTTCCAGCAAAGGTGTTCTATGATTTTTCCAAAGTCTTGCATGCAGCCTGAGACACACTGCTGTGCCTTCGTACTTTAGGTGATCACCTGGTTGAGTTATATTATTTTAGATGGTATCCGGCCTTTCTCCAGACCCCTTTGAATAATCTGGAAGGCCCAGGTCTATCTCCTATGTTTCTTTTGCATCTTTTCATGTTCCTTCGCCTCTCAGTTCCCCTCTTTGACACACATTCAAGCACCTCTAAAAGCTTTACCTAGCAGGTACCCAGTGAGTACTCATGGAACAACAGACCAAATGGCTTTCATGCTGAAGGCACTTGCTCCATTATTCATAATTCTAGGTGGCCCTCAGGGCTGACCTCACATCCTGAGTGTGGTTAGTCCTGAGTGTTAGATGGATTTGGGAACTAGTGTAGCTAATGCTCTGACACACTGAACATGGTGGGATTTCTGACCAAAATGATGCCAGTCTGGTGACTGGTGCTGCCTGGGACCAGCCCCACTACATACAAACAAGCTGCTGGTTGTAGAGAAATGTGTTAGCTCTGGTTACTGTAACTCAAGGCACCATTCTCCAAGGGACTCCCAACTTATTCTATGGCTTAGGGAAGGGTGTAGTTGTCTATATTCGTTATAAGCTGAGAGACCTTCTTGGCACAGTGTTTCAGCTTCTGGCGTTAGAAGAGGGAAGACAGCAGGCTGACCATGGATCCAGCTCTCTTACTCCTGGAACAGAGCAAGCTCTGAGTTGACGACAATGTATATTAGAGATGAAAAGACCTTCCTAGTATTGAAACTGAAGTCCTTGGGCCAAAAGCTCTCTGGAAACAAATAAAATTTGAAAGACAGAGCCTAATAGCCAGCTAACTAGTCTTTCTTCTTGGTATTTTGGGCTCAATCCCTGTTCTGGGTCTGATCATCAGAATGTAACGTAGCTAGACATTATATCTTAGTTTACCACAGAAGAGCCTGTACTGAAATAAGATTTAATGTTATGCACTTAGCTAGCCTTTATAGAGGGTAAATAGGGAAAACATTTGAGGAGTGTTCCTCTGCCTTTGTAGAACTGCAGCAAAAGATGGTGTTCATTATGCCGCCTGGTGTCCTCATGCAGCCCTGACACAATAAAGCCTCCTTCTACATGATGCCAGGGAAAGTCTATCTCTCTCCACTTGTGTTTCCTCTCTCTTCAAGTAGTACTGACTGTAGAACCAAGTGTACATCCTTTTTTTTTTTTCTTTTATGCCTTAGTTTCTTTTAAACCTGGCACTGATTTCAATGCTCGGCTGTAATAACTGATTCAGTCCCTATCATTGCCGAATTCTGTTTCTCTCTACTTTCTTTTTATCCACTTTTACCTTTTAACTGTCATTTTATGTATGACTAATTGTGTAGGCTGCTCAAATCCTGTGCTTCCCTTAAGAAAAGAAGAAATAATAGATTGATAGATAGAAATAGATAAAAGAGAGACAGAGACAGAGAAGTGGAGCAAGCTAGTTTTCGGTGAAGGATGGAAGAGATGGGTGAGTGGATAGGGTGGCCTGAGTTTCATAATTTTATCCACACAATTGGCCCAAAATGGATTTAGGAGTTCGGAGTCAGCCTTGTTATTGGCACAAGATTTCCATTTGATCCAATTTAACAAAAATATATTAAATATCTGTAATCTGAACACAAATTTTTTCAGAATACAATTCATGTTTCATTCATATTTATATCTGGCCGCAAGGCTGCTATATAGTAGGTGTTCACAAAATGTGTGAGGCAAGTTCAATTTAATTAAACCTGAAACTTACTCTTCTAAGTGCAATGCATAATTTCCAGAGCCCACCACATCCTTGGGAAGATATAAATCACAAACCTGAATAGATCACAATGGCCATATAATCAATACCCCCTCCTAGACCATTCAGGCTGATATCCTCAGACCTTGCTCATTCCTGCTGCGGACCTTTCTCATGCAATTTCACCATCCACAATGCCCTCCCCACTTCCATCCATTTAACCAGCTCCTTCTAGCCTGTGAGACTTAAATTAAGTCTTCCCACCATAAAACTTGTTTTCAATTTCAACCAGCCCACGTTGATTTCCCTTTCCCTGGTCACCTGCTGCACACAGCCTTCTTAGGTAGCTTGAACTGCCCATGACTCACCTATCCAAATGTCCCACAGGCATCTCAACTTCAGCCTGTCCAAGTGAACCCCTTTCCCCCACTGCCATGTAACCTGAGTTGTTGAGAGTGTGTGCACATCCTGTGATGCAACTATCTGAGATCAGATCCTGGCTGCACCACTGTGTCAGTATCGCTCACTGGTCTGGTTCAATCAGAGAAGCAGAAACTCTGGGGTATATATATATATATATATATATATATATATATATATATATATATATTATATATATGTGTGTGTGTGTGTGTTATATATCTATGTATACATATACATAGATATATATACACACACACACATATATATATACATATTTACATATTCATACATATATGTATCTCTATATAGCTATAAAAAGGAATTTTTTACAGGAATTTGACCTTATACAAACAAGTGAAAGAGCACGTCTCTAAGCTGTGTCTTTGCATTGGATGCTGAAGCTTGAAGCCTGCAGGGCAGGCACTTGGAAAGGGAAGATAGAGAATAAGAACCAGCTGGAACTCACAGGTCTAAGCCCAAGCCCACAGGATGAACTATAACCCACGTCAGTTCTAGTTTTCCTCCAACCCTAGTATATGATTATCCTGCAGAAGCCAGAGTCTTTGTGACTGACCTAAATATACATCTGGCCCAAAAGGCAAGACATCTGAAGGAGGATTCAGGTAAAGTGAAGTGATCGTAGGCCTAACAACTGCCTCATGCCAATGCAGAGACCAGCAGGTCAGAGACAATGTGTGTGAGCACCTGCAGGACTGCGGCTTCCCTTCCTCCCTGGATATCTCCCACAGGAATCTCTCTCAACCTAGAATATACAAGAAAGGGGATTTTGAGAAATTCCCTTAGCCTGCCCAAGTTGACAAATATCAAAGCCACCACAACCATGTATAATTTTCATAGTCTTGGACAAGCGACTTAACTTTGAAGCCTCGGTGTTCCCTACAAAATGGCAATAATATAGTAAACATCTCCCTATTGAGTTCTTAGCATACTGCCTGGCTCAGACTTAATGCTCAATAAACATTATATATTATGATTAATCTGCCCTCTCCTATTCTCCTAGCTTAATTGGTGGCCTTAAAATCCACCCTTTCACTCAAGCTAAGGCCTGAATCCTAGCAGTGAACGAGTAGGCTGAAATGTCATGAAGAAACCCTGACCCTGCCCAGGCAGTTTCTTGGGGAGGCAACAGGTCTATTTCTGAGGGGCCTGAATGGTTCTCAGTGTGCCAGGGTCGTACTAGCTGCCTATTCACCTGCCTTTCCATCCACGGCCAGCAGCACCTATCCCACCTGTCCTCAACCTGAGCCTCTGACATCATAATCCCTTCTTTCTCCCCAGCTCCATGAGCCCAGCTCCCTGAGGCCTCCATGGGCCCTGGGAAAACGCTGGGGACTGGGCTTCTTTCCAGGGCACATAGTGCTGGTTCTGGCTGAGACATGCAGCCCAGGAAGCCTCACCTGGGCCTGGACAGACTGCCTCTGGGCCCTAGGCTTGAAGTACAAAGGCCCTAGGCTTTCTCTTTCCATCAGGGGAAAGGCAGCTCTTCAGGAGCCTAAGTTACAATAAAATCCTAGAGCTCATGTACCATAGGGAAGTTATTGTCTCTCCGCAGGGCTCCTGATTACCCAGGAACTCTCAAGTTCCTTCCAGAAAAGGTAGGCACAGGTTTGAAGGTGGCCAAGTTCCTGTAATTTGGGCCATATTCAAAATAAAAATTCAGAATTTTATGTTTTTCTCACTTCTTAGAGAAACAAGATATTTTAATTTTTTTTATTTTTATTTTTATTTTTTTGGTCAACATTGTTTACATGAAACTGGAGCCTTTATATGTTAATAGTTTCTACTAGGATTCATGACCCAAAAATATTTTAGAGCCATCCTGCATGGGCACATGAGAACTAGATAGGTAGCTGTCCCTTAACATGACCAGGAGTAAGGGGTCAAGGATGAAATAGACTGCCCTGCTCTGCCTCTCAACTTTACAGAAGGTTGGATAGTAGTATGGCTGATGGTCAGTGTCTTGTGAGCCCACACAATGCATTTGTGCACCCCACTAGTGTGCACAGATCTCTATGAAATGATCAACTGAGCTGCAGCCTTTATTGTCTCCTCAGTTGGACACTATGAGCAGTAAACAACCTGCTCAACTGTCCAGAGTAGCCCTGGAAAGCTTCAGCTTCACTTCCAACTTAACTAAAGAGAGGACGTTTCTCTTCATCCAGGATGATACTGCCTGGTAGGTAGCCAGTATCTTCCATCTCAGATACTTTTGTCTTCAATTCTCTATGTTCCCAACTACTCATGTCCTGCCATGTGGCTCTTGTACTGTTGCTTTCCATCATGAGGAGCTCTTCTAGTGTATTTCACTATTTGTGCCTAATTCATTTGGATAAAAAGGTATCCACATTTTTTTTTGTCTTTTGCCCTAAGGTGCCTGGAATTTAAGAGATGTTGAGTATATGTTTGTTGAATGATAGGTGACTCTCTGTCTAGAGCTTCCACACCTTCATCCAGTCACAACACATTGGTGAGTGTGCAGTACACACTCAGTGGACCACACCACCATGTTCTTCTGTCAGTCTTCTGTCTAACTGGAGAAAATCTGCATAGTCCTCCTCTCTCCTCTCATACGCGATGCTTCTCTCATTCACAAAACAATTATACCTCAGTAGAGAGAAGGGTAGAGCTAAACGGGCAAGGGAGAAAGTACATTTTGAATGATGGGATAAAAAGAAGGGGTTACTCGGGAAAGAGTGAAGCAGCAGTAGTAGTGACTGAGAGAGACTGTTCTCAAAGGGGAAGCAGAGAATAATTTCTACACTACGTAGTGGCTCAAGGGCTCCCCTCTACATGGCTCTGTTGAGACTTTGAACACTCAACGTTCTGGGCACTATGCTCTGCGCTCTGGATAAAATTAGCCTTTGCTTTGCAGAGCTTGCTGTCTTGGCTCATAGAGGTTAAAACACATGTTCCAGATTATGGGGTTAACTAGAGACAACAGACTCAGGTCCTGGGGTTTCCTAATTCCTAGTTCTGTTTCTTTTCAACAACAGCCACTAGAACATAATCTAAAACCTGAGCAATCACCACCATCCCTCCTTGGCCCCAGGACCCATATCACCTAGGCAGGAGTGTGCTCTCATTGTTTATGGCCCAAAAGCTTGTCAGCTACACCATTATCTCGGATCCTTTGGTGGCCATTGTAGTTGTCATCCTCGCATCCCAGGGAAATAGACTGTGGTACCTGAATGAATTCCTAGCTGGGTTAGCTTGGTTCCTGTGATGCCGAGGAACCTCTGTGACTCCCCACAGGAAGTCAAGCATGAAGCGATTTCATTAATATTTCTGCAGGAGGCAAAAGTGTAGGATTTTTACAATTAGGCCTGTCAGGTTGAGGATACAGTAACCCCTGAGCATATTCAGACCAGGCAGCCTTGCCTCCTTCACACTTGTGTCTGCAGAGCTGTGTGGTGCCCACTCTGGGTCATTCCGGGATGGAATTGAGACCCAACAGAACTGCAACAAGAGCTCCATGGAGGCATTAGGCCAGTTTTCTGTGAAGACTCAAGTAGCATGAGCTCAACAACTTGGACAAGACACCTCCCTTGAGTCTCACTGTGCACATTTACAAAATGAAGGGGGTCAATAAGATCAGCTGCTCTCAAACTGTTCTTTTAGTCCCAGAACACTTTCTAAAAGGAAACAATACCAAGAAAGATAAGCAAATAAAGCAAATAACAGCAGAGCTCCTCTGGTTGAAAGAGGCCTGGACAGTGAGGGAGGCTGCAAGTCTGCCTGCTCAGCCAGATGAGCTCTAAAGCCTCTCCATAGGACTCCTAGGGCTCCACAGAGCACAGCTGGAAGGACAGTGGGCTAGATGATCTCTAGCAATCTTTTCCTCCTCGCTATTCTGAAGTCTGATTGTAAAGACCCTATCTGTTATTAAGTTTCAATTGTCCCTTGACTGTTATTAACTTGTTACCCATCTTCTTAATTCCAGTGACAGAAATGAAGGCCCACTTATTCAGGAAATGATAGGATACATCCTGCCCTTATTTCTTCCCTGAGAGATTTTAATCCAGAGATGTTTAATATTCCAAATTGTAGTATACTTTGTTATGGTACACAACTGTATTTAGCAAAGGTCACATCACTACCCTCCTCAAATATGTCTTCATGCAGCTGAACATCCCAGTTGCCCTGCTGTGGGTATTGGTTGAGCTCTCTGCACATTAACCTTAAACATTAGTTTGTTGCACTCTTAGCACCTAGGCAGGTGCTAGTTGGGCATCCTTCTTGGCAATAGTCATGATCTTTGTTTTAGTTTCTATACTTGGCTTCCGAATATCTCAGGTCATATTCTCTACATACAGGTCTGTGATCACTAATCTTTCTTACCAACTATTAAAAAATCTTCTAGAAGTTGAATCATTTGTTTAAATTTGCCAAATATGATCTATTTTAATGAGATGTACTTGCTAAAATCAGTAATTTGTTCTCTAACAAGTATAGTAATGTTATAGTCTTAATGTTTGTGTATCCCAAAAATTCATATGCTGAAATCCTACCCTGCAAAATGATGGTATTAGAGGTAGGGCCTTTGGAAAATAATTAGGATTAAATAAGATCATGAGGGTGGAGCCCTTATAAGAGTCATGAGGGAGATTGCTTCCCCTCCACTCTGTGCCATGTGAGGACACAGCAAAAAGTCAGTAGTCTGCCCCCCAGAAGAGGGTTCTCCCTAGAACCTGACCATGCAGGCACCCAGATTGTAAGACTTCCAGCCTCCAGAACTAAATGTCTGTTGTTTATAAGTGATCCGGTATATGGTACTTTGTTACAGTATCCTCAACTAAGACAACTATTAAAATGAAATTTGGCATTCCCTGTCTGCCTAAAAAAAATACAAATACCTATAAGAGCCAGGCAGGCTCAAAAAACTTTAAAAAAAATTTTTTTTAAATGTACTGACTGTACATTCAGTCAGTAGATCAGAGTGGGCCCTGACAGCTATATATTAAAAAACAAACAAACAAACAAACAAACAAACTCTTCAGGTGATTGTAACACACACATTTTTTTTAAACAAGAATCCAGCGTAAGCATCTCTTCCTTCATGGAGGCTTTCTGACCTCCCCACTGTCTCCTAAGCCCCAAACTAGATTCTCCTCTTCCTCTATGGTCCCAAAACATACTCAATTTACCTCTATCTCAGAAAAAAAAGTCACACCGTACAATTATCAGTCTACCTATCTTCCTTTTCCCCCAAGAAAAACTTGAAGTTCCTGTGGAATAAAAATAAGCCATTCATCTCTGTATCCTTGAAGCCTTAGTATCTTCCTTCAAAGTACTAAAGTCAGAAATAACAGCTATCATTTAGTGAGTTGCATAAAGGTTAAGTAATTGTCCCAAAGTCACACAGCTAGTAAGTAATAGAGTCTGAATTTGAATGAACTCAAGTGTCTATCCCAAAGATAGCACTCTTAAACACCACTCCTGTCTCCTGTTAAGAAGAGTCAGTGCCATGGGAGATTCAAGGATGGAGAGAAACATGGGAACTGGGAAAGTACAGTCAGAAAAGCCCGGAGCTGGGTCTGGAAGGATGATTTGTACTGAAAGAGTGGAGGTGTATAGTGAAGAACTTAGCCCCACCCAAAGATAGGGCTGGCTTGTGCCTGGCTCCTAGAAGGTAATTTCTAAACTCTTGGAATTTCTTGAGTAACAGCAGTGTCTTTGTTATTTGCTGTGGGCCCCTTAAACCACACTTGACAGTTTATGTTGATGAGGTGGCCTGGAGTGGGACCCCTATAACCATGTGATATCAGGCGGACCTCTGGGAAAGAATGCATTGGAGATTAAATCAATCAATCATGGGTATGTAACAAAGCCTCTATAAAAACTCTGGACACTGATGTTATGTTGAGCTTTCCTGGTTGTTAATACTCCATGTGTGTTGTCACACGTTGATGCTAGAAGGGTGACAGGTCTGAAGACACAGAAACTTCACATATGAAAGCCTCCTAGATTCCATTGATTCGATTCAGACTTTATCATTATAGGTTACTCTGTAATAAATGATAACAATGAGTATAATAGATTCCTAAGGTTATGTATTTTAATCGTGGCAATATAGTGCAAAGATGCTGACACTAATAATTTAGGCATCCACTGCTTTAAGAAAACCCATGTACAAAAACCAAATTCTGGAGAGAGAAAGGATATGAAGTCACAATTTGTATTACAAGAGGATTTTCTTTTTATTAACTAAGGCTTTCTCTTGGTTTCTTTTAAATATCAGTGGTTTTCAAGTGATTTAATTGACAAAAATTTCATTTACCCATGAGTTGTCATGAATGGGTTCATGTGGAGCACGCTCCTGTGTTACTAATTTTTAATGATTATGAAGAAACATCCATCTACACTTGATCTTGACCAAAAAGCTGGATTTAATTGATGTCCCCTACTCAGCCAAGAAAGTTCCCATGCACCATGATATTAGGGGGGTGGGTCCCAGAGCAAAAGGAAACCAAAAGTTTTGTTGGGTTTCAAGGTCTCAGAGAACTTTCTGAGAAAGAAAGATTCCCACATTATGCCATTGCAATGACATGGACCCCTGGGCTCCCTTCGGAGTCAGATAAACATGGGGTTGAATTTAAACTCTGCTACTTACAGGAAATGTTATTTACAGTATCTGAGCCTCAGTTTTTACCAATGTTTTTACCCTGGTCAAAGCACTCCAATATTTTCCTGTGTCACCCAGAAAAACATTCAGAGGCCTCATTATCCTTATCATGTGGCTACTGCTGACCTCTTTGGTCTCTTACTCACTAAGGTCTAACAACTCAGATGAAGCAAACTGACTTCACTACAAAATCTTTGCACACACTCTTTCTGATCTTGGGAAGCAATTGCCCTGGGCCTTTGCATGGCTCCCACTCTTAACTCATTGAGGTCCTTGATCAAATGTCATGTCCTCAGAGAGGTTCTTCCTGGCTATACATCCTCAAATACCTCTCTCTGTGGCCCTTCCACTAGCTTGGTTTGATTTGACTTCACAGTACTTATCATTGCCTGACACATACAATATTTATTCATTTGTTGATTAATTTGTCGTCTGTCTTTGTTGATAAAAATGTAAGCAAAGTCTTTGCCATATTTACCCTGTGTATCCACTGCCTATGACTTTGCCTGCACTTGGTGTATATATTTAACGGTCACAGAACAAATGACCTTGGAAATAGTGATCATAAGATTGACCTTGCAGGTATTGTCAGGATTAAGAATGATGTAGGTAAAGCCTGGAAGAGAGCAAGTAAATGGTAAGTATTATCATTGTTAATATTATTAGCACAACCCCAGTAAACTCTAAGTTCTCTGTAAATATTTGCTGAATCTGTTGGACTTGAATGGCCCTGAAGGACCTTTAATGGACAGTGAGTCAATTCCTCTTAATCAACATACCCCAGGAAGCTGTGTTTCTGCGGTGCCTGTCAAAACTCCCTCCTCCTGCTCATGGGTATAAAACTCAGATGCTTGTAGGGGCCAGGCAGAAAGTAGAAAGAATGAGAGTTATTGAACTGGAGAGGCCATGCTCAACTCCAGGTAAAGATTCAGATTTTCAGAATATTTGCTTTTTCAAGAAACTCCATATTTTTATGTAAAATCTCCTTATTTTAAAACAATAGTTAATGTGTCCAACATTTAGAGATTCATTAGGATTCACAGGACTCAGGATAGTCAGGTTCATGGCTAAGTTTTACAACAGTGAGATTGTAGGAGATGCAGACCCAATATATGGGGGGAGCCTGAGTAGATCTAAATGCCCAGGCTTCCTTCTGTTCTCTTTCCCCCACAAGGGCTCACACAGAGCTGGCAAAGCAAAATGTGACTACTTGTGAGCCATGTTTCTGTACAGGGAAGCCATTAGGGGCTTAGCACCCAAGATTTTTACTGGGGCTGGTCACTCCGTTAAGCACATATTAAATTCTGGACTTCTAGGGTAAAGTGTCCAGCATAAACCACCTTGTTTCACAGTCTAGGCACAGTGGGCTGCTCTTTACATTTAGAAAACATTTACTCTCTATATAAGGAGCTGTTTACCACAGGTTCCCAGACTCCATTAAAGGGCTACTTTTGAAAGCAGACCTTCCTAAGGATAGCAGTTTCAGACATGTTATGTCAACTTTTTCATAATTACTAAGTGTTCAGCTTTTACTATGAAACATTCCAAATATATAAACACAAAAAGAAAATCATACAATGAACCATCATGTGCCCATCACCCAGCTGCAGCAATGAACACATACCTATATTGACTCATCTGTGTTACCACTTCTCATCCCACCTCAAATTATTCTGAAGCAAATCTCAGACATCATATTCCATCTGTAAGACTTCAGTGGGTATCTCTAAGTGATAAGGACTCTTGAAAAATGATCTGGAGTGCAAGCTGCCAGTTTGCAACCTCCACCTTAGCCCTATGCCAGGAATCGTTTCCAAATGATGATTCTCAGTTGACTAGCCACCTTGCCAGATCCTCCTCTGCCAATATCACTACCATGAGGACTTGAGCTGAGGGGAGTATTAGAGAGCACATTTATGAACCCCCACCCCCAACCCCCATTCTCCTACCGGTCAGAGCCTCACAGCCTAGCGCTGAATTTTAGCAGATATTTGCTTTGCCTGAATGATTCCAGTGGTGTATTTTGTGCATAACATAGGCTTCCTTGGCTTGATTGTAAATAAACCATCCAAGGGCAGTAGCTAGAGATGAATCTACACCAAAGGGAACTGGCCCATCACCTAGTAAATTCCAATCCTCTCTTCCCTTTCATATTAAAACCACCCCCCCAGGGACACTGAGACACCGGATTCTTTTAGTCCTATAACTGAATCTTATTTGGCCAAACAGAAGCAGCCTTTAATTCCCCCAGAGGACTCCCACAGGAAGCAGATGTAGGTGTGTTTTGAGCATACAGACGATCAAAGAGAGAAACCAACTTTTGTGCCAGTAACTCTTGATTATTCAGGGGCGGATGATCCAATTTGTGGATTAGCTGGGCCTCTTGACCTTCCCTGATTTCACTGATCATTAGCCCATGGCCCCCTCAGGCCAGGAAGATAAAAGGAGTGTCAGGCAAAGCGGTCCAGTGGCTTCTTGGCTGATCCTGTAAAAGGGGGCGGGGCAGAGAGGCAGTCATATGTAATGGGGAAAATGAGGTTTAGGGATTATCCGGATTTCAATGAGCTGGTTTCTCTCAGCTCCCTGGCCCCCCACCTGAGTCCCTAACATTGCATAATGGACACTTTACCTTAGATGGAGTGGGGCATAGAAACAGAGCTCAGTTGATTCTGAATGTGGTATTTTAAGTGCCTGGGGGCAGGAATGTGAAGCTGCCCTTTACAGGTAGGAGACCCTCAGAGCACCAGGCTACTCACTATTTTTGTGGTGAGTGTCTCATGGCAGGGATGGTGTGGGAAGGTGGTGGTGGCTTTTACACAGAACATCTCTGCACCAGGAACAGCAATGTTTTTAACGTGAGAAGGAAGAGATTTTATTCTCTTCGGAAACACTTTCTGGGATTCCGAAAGTTTCTACAGAAAAGGAGATGGGGGCGGGGAAAGGGGAGAAGAAGGAGGAGGAGGAAAGAAAGAAGAGGGAGGAAGAAAGGAGGGAAGGAGGAAAGAAAGGAGAAAGAAGGTGGGGAAATGGGAGAAATTGCAGATCAGTCTTGAAGGGGCTTTGATTCCAAAAGAAAGTCTTGAATAGGCCTTCTCAATGGCTGGATCAGATTGCTGAACAAGCACTAGGTCATAAACCTAACCACACAGCAAAGTCAAGACATCTGGAAAGAGGGCCAGAGGGATTTGGCAGAAGCGGAGACAGGTCTTCAAAGGCATGATCTGCCACTTATCCACTGTGTCTTTGGGCAAGTTACCCTCGAAACTTCCATTTCCTCATGTGAACAGTCAGAATAATAAGAATGCACATTTCTTCACATGCTAAGAGAAAGAACTGAGACTCCCAGGTATAGTATGAGCCCAGTATGGGGCACACAGAAAGCACTGAATAGATTAATAGAGTTCCAGAAGGGGTTGGTGAAGTAGGCCCCTGCAGGGATGCCCACATCTATATCACCTGCATTCTGTTCCTGTCATCTAAGTGTCTGGTTGCTCCAACATCCCTTGGTGTTTCAGTTGTTCATGGTAGGCAATCAGGACGCACTGGGATCATTTATGGACTCTCCCAGACCCACGGTCTAGTGACAAGGAGTCTGTTCTAGGCATTTTGAGATCCAGGTGCTGCATAACACTGGCTCATTGTGCGATACTGGAAAGTCATATACTTTCTCTTAATCTGTGTTGTTTTTCTTAAAATGGGAAGGAGAATTCCTCCTCCATTTGTGTGGAGTTGAACAGTATGAGTTGAGGAGTGAAGAGTGCCACAAATAAAAGGATGATGCAGGGGGTAGGAATCTAATTTTTTTATTTACTCAAAAAGACTTGCTAATTTGTACAGTTATTAGAAAGTGTTTATACTCTGAGGCTCTATGTCTAGGCATGAGCCAAACAAAGGAACTTCATGGAAGCAGGTGCCTGGGGAGTAACTCCAGGATACCCTCTTTGTCCTCAAGGATGAAGAGGTATAGGCAGTCCTCACTAACTCAGCACCAACAGCCAGCTTAGCTAAGTACTAGAAGCCAGAGATGCAGAAGTTACCACTTCCTACTCAGAGACAAAATAATCAGGAGCTTTACTTCTCAAACCTTTACAGGATTCCTTTATATACTTAAAAAATATAATGTTAGTTATGTCTATTTATAGTTATCATATCATAAATTAAACAAATTTTCATTTTTTTCCTTCTACCTCCTCCTCTCCCTCCTCCCCTCTAGTAACCACTAGTCCATTGTCCATGTCCATGAGTCTCTGTTTGTCCTGATCATTTGTTGCTTTAAGTTTATATCCCACATATAAGTGATATCATGTGATTTTCAGCTATTTCTGCCTTGCTTATTTCATTTAGTATGATTATTTCAAGGTCCATCCATAAAACAAAATTTTAAAACACAAGAACAAACAAACACACATTTCCATACCTGTCAGAAGGCTTCCATCCTCACAGGTCATGGAGCTTCTGGAAAATTCCCCTGTACATTTGTGTGCAAAAAAGAGTTAAAAAGGAAATGCAGTCTTAGTACTATCATGAAAACAGTTTTGATTTCTCAGACCCCCTTCAAGAATTTTAGGGACTTCCAGTTTCCCTGGACTGCACCGTGAGAACCACTGTGCTGGAGTGGTGCTGCTCAAACTTTAATATACTTGCAGACCACCTGGGAATTATGTTAAAATGCAGATTCTGATCAATAGATCTGAGGTGGAAAACAAAATTCTGCATTGCTGACAAGTCCCCAGATGACGCTGATGCTGCTGGCACTTGCAGAGCACTTTGAGTAGCAAGGCTATAAAGATAAGAAGAAGAAAAGCTTTGACTAAAGTGACCATAAATTGGATCTTACAAATTAGGCAATGTAATTTCAAATAGTGGGAATGGGTAGGGAGTTCATTCCATGTGGAAGAGATGACATAAGCAAAGATGTAGATGTAGAAAAAATGCAAGTTTGGCTGAAGTATAGGGTTCATAAAACCCTCAAGCCACCCACTACTCCAACTTTAAGGCTACAGCACTGTGTGTAGCTTCTGGTCCAGGAGAGAAGCCACTAGTCTTGGCATCTCAGTGCAAGAGATGTTACACCTATCTGTACCCATTCATTATTATACCTCATCATTATTAATCTACTGAGCACCAGTAGGAAACAAGGAACTCCAGTGGACACTGATAGTCTTGCTTTTCCGTCCCACTTACATTTTCCTTGAGAATCATTATTTTCCCACGCTCAGTCTAAATAATTTGAATAGGGTTGACGCAAGAGAAATATATGGTCCAGGTTTAGCCAATTAAAGCTGGCCTCCCTCTGGCCACAGTAATTGGTTCAAGAATGGGCATAGGACCCAAGCAAGCCACTGAGAGCTCCCCCTGGTCTTCTGCTAGTTTTACAGAGAGACCATGTGGAGAGACCACCATTTTGGGGAGAGATATGCTCAAGGAGTCCCAGTTGTCTGAGTCTTCCCAGCTCAAGCTCCAGACACATGAATGAAGAAGCTTTCTAGATGACCCCAGCTCCAGAACCATCTGACTACAATTGTCAGAGGAACTTCATGCAGGAACTGCCTGGTTTAGCCCAATCAACCTTCAGATACATAAGCAAAATAAATGAGTGTTGCTTTAAGCCACTGTTTTGAGTGGTTTATCATGTAGCAAGAGATAACCAGAATTGAGTCTGGTTGGTTTTCCTACTAATTCCAGAGCTAAAACTCCAGGAAATGAATCAAAACCCAGGAAAAGAAAGCCATTGGACAAATAACAAATTCTCCAACGGTCTTTACTTTGATCCAACATGCCAACGGGCTCTGGCTGTATAGCTGCCTAGGGTAACTGTCATTTTCCTGAGCATTCGCCATGGGGCCAGTCATCTTGTCAGACATTTTAAAGGCTACATCTTAAATCTGAACAGAAACGTATCATTACCCTATTCACAGACAAGAAAAGTGAAGTGCAGAGAGATTAAGTATAGCTGGTAAAGGATGGAGCAAAGACTTGAACCTGGTCTTCAGACCCAAAGCTCTTCTTCCTAAAATACAAGCTGTCTGCCCATTCACTGATTTCTTCTCTGTTCTGCAATGCTTTAACAATTGCCCACAGAATTGGCACTTTCTGCTGTGAGGCAAGACCATAAAACAACAAGACTCTTTTCTGTATAGCATTTCACATGTGGTCTCATCACATCTCCAGACCCTGCACTCTCCTATTTTCAGAAGTCTGTGCATTAAACCCAGACTTACATATAATATGCTATCAAGAATAAGAAGCCCTGTGGCATAGGGTGGAAGAGCAGGGCTTTATGGTTAGAAGTCCTGATTAAAATCCCGGCTTTGCCACTTCTAGCTGTGGGACCTCCAGGCAGTGATCAAAACACTCTCTGGATCAACATCCTCTTTCCTAAAAGAGGTGTAGTGTGCCCACTGCACAGACTTGTCATGAGAATTAAGCCTATAGTCCAGCCTACATTAGAGCAGTGTGAGAATTCCATAAAGTTTAATCATTTCCATTATGATCTAGAACACTGCCCACTCACCGATGTTTTACTGGCTCAGTTGGTTTCTCCATCTCAGATCGTAAAATCCTTGCAATGAGACATTTCTAAGATTTCTTCAGGGTCCCAAAGCCCAGGATAAAGTATTAAACATGTATTGGTGCTTGACAAATACTTGTCAGCAGCTTGCCTGGTTAAAATCTTGGCCTTCATATTCCACAAAAATCATAGAAGGCTACACTGGCCAACAATGCCGTTTGATGATATAGATGATAAAAGCATACAAGAGATGTTGTGCAAGAGAAAGATATAGTTGACAGTCCTTGGATGACTTCCCCAGGACTTACAGAACATGGAGCTGACAGACCTGGACTCCAATACTGACGTGGCCATCAAAGATTGAATCCCATCCCCTGTAAGTCTCAGCTTTCTGATCTGTAAAGTGGGAGTAGCAATACCTACAAAGTACTGTGGTGATTAAATGAGACATTTAATGGAAGGCATATGCTGGCATGCATAGGCACTCATAAAATGAAATTATTATTAGCTGTACATTTGGGGATAAAATCCCTGGGTTACTCACCCTACATGGCAGTTTTGTCAATCAAGTGAGAATGGATGGCATGATGCTTGTAAAATATTTATAAAGTTCAATGTAAATGAAGTTATTAAAATCCAGAATACAGTCTAAATCATCCAACATAAATATCCTTTCTGTTTGCATATGCAAAGCAGGACACAGAAAATAAGGAAGAAACTATTAGGAAAATTCAGAGAAAGAGAGGCATCAATGATCCATTGGTCTGGATCTGGAAAGAACTTTCGAGATCATTCAAATCACCTCATTTTTCAGATGGGGAAACCAGAAGCAGAGAGTGCCACTGTGTGGATGGGTCACAAAACCTGGTTGACACAACCAGGAAGGGGATTCTAGACCCAAATGCCCAGTCCAATGCCTTTTCACAATTTTCCATCCTTCTGGTCTGCATTGGCTGTATGATAATCCAAGTATCTGCCCTCTGGAACATTCTCAAGCAAACACAGGATACAAGTGAAAAAATAATAAGTACATAAATGCCAGATCAGTTTGAACACCTGAACATTTTCTTGTGCCTGGGAGTTGCAGAGAAAATGCCTCTGGGATATCTTTCTTTAACTTCCTTTCTCAATAATGGTATAAAAATTGAAATCAGTGGTAAGAAAGAATGCATTGTAGGGAAAACATGCTTTCTACAGGCTGCTTCTCCGTCCATCCCACAGAGGCACTGAGCTCTGAGATCCTGGCTTTAAATCTGGCTGAGGCTCAGCCATGAGCGCAAGTCTCAGGCTTTGACAAAGAAAGCTCTTCAACATTGGGAAAAGCTCATTAATATTGGTATCTGAGTTTATCTGTTTTCATGAAGCTCTCCGTGTTTTAAACACTCTGCATGTAATACTGAATTTAAATGTTATTTTAATTCCTTGCATATAATGAGGTTGCTTATTTTTCCCTGGTCACCCAGGTTTGAAGGCCCAGTAACCTTTGACCTGCGTTTCTGCTTTGAGCCCTAAGTCCATCCAATCCCGGCACAATCATTTTTTCTTGCTAACCCTATGCCACTGGCCTGCAGAAGCCCTCACACCTCATGCCTACCCTAGAGTCACCTTCCACAAATGCCTCTTTGGTCTGTCACTTCAGGACCCTCTAGTCCACAGGACAAGTCTGAAAGTCTTAGTGTGGCAGTAGCTCTCGCCTCTTTCACTTCTGTCTTAATCTCCTTTTGTCCCCTGAAAAATGAATTTGCTGTTTGTGATGGTGAATGCTTGCCATTGTCTGCATCTTCACTGTCCTCTCTCACCTCAATTTAATCACAGTCTCAGCCAGCCTTCGACTCCTAGCAACTCCCATGCGGCTTCTTCCACGAAGTCTGCTGGTTGCTCCACCCGACATTCCACATTCCCTTATCAGACCTCCTGTAACTTCAGACTGAGCCACCACCTTGATGCATCCAAACCCTTGCATGTCATAGAGCCCCTCCTCGAAGACATAGCTTGTTGGGGCAGGAACATATTTCATTCTCTACCCTTATACAACACAAAGCATTTGCCTTCCACATTCTAGAGGCTCAAAAATTATCTTTTGATTGAGTAAAAAAAAACAAACAATAAAACCACTCACCTCTTTTTTTTTTTAAACCCATGTCTTCCAAGACACCCAGCAGAATCCAGTAGACTGAGGATTGAGTTCATCAATTCTGATTTTCCTTTGGATATTATTTGAAAGTTCACTGGTTGTCCCTGTGCCTCAGTTTCCCATCTGTAACCATATGACAAAATATCTTCTTCCTAACTTACTTTACAAGGCTATTTATTTTCAACTAAAAGGTGGCAATACCGTGCTTGTTTTGTTTTGTGTTTTAATTTTAAACAGGCTAAGTACACAGAGACATGGAGGATTCTGTTTGGAAGAGAAAGACCCTGGGCCCCGTTGCTTGGAGTTCACTGCCAGCCCAAGGGAGAGAGGCAGGTTCTCTCACCAACCAGAAAAGAAACAGCTGTGGTGACAGATGTTGGTGGCGCTGATTATTCTAGGGCTGTTTGCATTCAGATTTCCCAGGCAGTCTTGGTTTTTTGAAGTCAGTCTCCTTTGACGGGTTTCCCCAGGTCTTGGGAGTGAAAACATACCGCCCCCTTGTCCCATGCATTTCATTTGCTTTTTCTCTACTCCACAAGCACACAGATAAAGGGCACCCATCCACTATACACACTCCCCATGCCTGTGTGGCTTCAGATTGTGGTCTGAACATAAATGGTCTGGGGGAGAGAAACCCTTATTCCTCCTTAGGTTGCTTTGTGTTGTTGTAGGTGCGTGGTGGGGGCAGGGGGGGGGCGTGGAGTTTGGCTAAACCACATCCAAAGCCAATTTCTCCAAAAGATGTGCAAACTTCTGATCCCACCAGGGACTTCAACTGAATACCAAAAAGGGATCTCTTTGTTCCCTCTAAATGAAGTATTTACTTTGAGCTGCTAAAATGAATTAATGAAAGGAAATGACACCTTCAGCTTTTTTTTGGGGGGGGGGTGGTAAGTGAAACCAGGAGTGAAAGGAACTTTTCTTTCCTCTCCTCAAGTAAAGAGGAAGAAGGGGCAGATGAGGATGGAAGATGGTGAGGGAGGATGGATCCTGTAGGGTTTTCTAAAATAGACTCTGCTAGAAAACAGGCTACTTTTTCCTGGGATTAAAAGTTGCCTCCTAATACTGTAAGGCCCATGTATATGCAAGCAGTGTGGAGTTATTACGGCCTAAAATAGGAAACCATTCGCTTGATCTTTTGCTTCAATCCTATTAGGGGCCCCCTGGAGTTCAAGAGAGATACCAGCCTGTCATGTCCCTGTTGCTGTGACGACCCTGTTTTTATAGAACAAGAAAGAGAAATGGGAGTGATTGGCAGACCTTGCTTGCCCCCGAACGTAACACAAAGGGCGACAAAACGAAGAGGAAGTGAGGCCCTTCTCAAGGTCTGATGCTGCTTAACCCTACACCACCTCACACCTGGCCCAAGGCGCCCCCACCCTAGCCTTCTCCAAGGGAAGAGAGGGTGTCACTGCTGCCCAAAGAGCACCAATAGAGAGTAATACCATTTGAAAACAAAACAAAAACAAAAACAAAACAAAACAAACAAAAAACCCGGTCTACTATCAACTTCTGGAGAAAAAAAAAAAATGTGAGAGGGGCCTGGAAGCGAGTGAAAGAGCCGATGAGACGTTTCCAGCCCCGGGCCGGGCCGGCGACATTGTCAGCAGGGGACCGTTTGCCCGACGTTTGGGGGGTCGGGGTTGGAAGGGGCCGGGCCTGATAAATCCCACCATATGGTGCCAGACTCCAACTTGCCGGCCATAAATAACCGCCTCCCTTTCGGGTTTTCTCGCCGGGCTCCTCCGATTCCCGCTAAAGTGGCGGAAAAGTGCAAAATGCTGTTCGTGCTCATTTTCTGCGCGGTCTGCGCGGGAAGAGGGAGACGCGGCCCGGAGGGGGCGGGGCGGGGCTGGGCCACCCGCCAAAACCGGGCGCCGGGCCGGGGCGGCCCCGAGACCGCGCGGACAAAGGCCGCGCCCGCGCCGCGCTGCCCCGGCCGGGCCGCGCTCTCCTGCGAGTCGCCGGTCCCATCGGGGGCCGGCGATGCAAGAGTAAAACCGCCGATCCCAGAGGCGAAGGCAGCCGTCCCCTCGCGGTCTCGAAGCCGGCGGCCGGGCGGCCCGCGCGCCGGTCGCGTCGCCACCTCCCGCCCCGCACAGCCGCCGCCCTCGGGCTGGCCCCTCGCCCGGGCCGCCTCGGACGCTCCCTGCAGCCCACGCCAGGTTGCAGCCTCGCCCGGGAAACTACACCCGCGCGGTGGCCGAGGCCCCGGGCGCCCAGACAGTTACCCCGGTCAGGAGTTAAGCGTGATTTCCGGGGTCGGAGCGGGACGCTTTGTGCGAGTACTTTTCTCCCAGACTCTTGGGGTGGAGAGGGCAGCGGGGAGAAAAGAAAAAGAAAGGGGGAAAAAAGAAAGAAAAGAAAAGTTTCTTTCGGGGGAAGCAGCGAAATAGGAAATGAAGATCCGCTCTGTAGTTTAGCTGAAAGGAAACGCTGTCTAATCCTGACACGTATCGCATTGAAAATAAAACTCTTTTATCTTCATGCGTGCCGAGCCCCCCAAACATTGTTCGGACTCCTACAGGGGGAAAGACGTCATAAAATGAGAATTTGTTTCATTGTGGGTCTCTCTGCCAACAGGAGGTTTTTAAAGAGACGCCTAACAAAGCGGGTGCCAGGAGGGGACTTTCCAGGTGAGCGGGAGAAGGGGTGTCAGCCCCCCTCCAAACGCCTGAGAGAGAGAGAAAGTTGTTCAATAAAACCGACCATCCCCTTCGTAACACCCCCGGCTTCCTTCCCGAGACCCCTGTCTCTCTCCCAAATAAATTACAAGCGACTCTCTTCCTGCGCCAAGCGCCCTTGGCTTCCCAGTAAGCCCCGAAGATTTTAAGAAAAGACGTTCAGGTTTGGGAATCGAAAGGCGCGGACGTGTGTGTGACCCGCTGCCGTCCTGGGTTCAGTGTTGTTGGTTCTTTTCCTGTCAGGCGTGATAAAGGAAAATATTTTAACTGCAACCTACAAACTTGTTTTTTAGTCTTTTTATCTCCTTTCACTATTTTTTTTTTCCTTCCGAGACACAAATCAAGAAAAACTAATTACAAGGCACGGCCCCGAAGTTAAATGAAAATGTAAGCCGGCAATACGGAGAGCAAATTAATTTTTTAAAAGATAGATTTTAGTTTGAAAAAAAATACGTTGTTCAGGTAACATTTGTTAAAACTATGCTCGATTTCGGGCTGAAAAAATCAGTACTAATCCAGAACTCTGAGGTCACTTCTGGGTGCGTTGTCTTTAGAAATTCTAATTTGAAAATGTTCGAGCCTTCTTTTGGGTCTTTGTTTTGTTTTCTATATAGGAAGGTTTGGTGGTTTTTTGTTTTGTTTGTTTTGTTTTGTTTTTATTTTTTAAAAAATCCCTCTCTGTTTAAACCGAGTGGTCTTGGAAACTGGAAGGATTTAGGAAAGGATTTTTTGAAAGTGGCCCAGTTGATATTTTACTGAAATAATAAATAATTAAAAAAAAAACTTTCTCTTTTTCGGGTGGATGTCACATCTCTAAAAATGCTCTTGACTCTTGGAAAAGTGGGCACCATAGCACATATCTGATAAGTTGATCCAAGCCAGGACTTGCTTCCAGGGGCTCCCTTCATACCAAATGGAGAAGGTTTTTGCTATTTTTGCTGTTAATGGCGAGTTTTTTGTTTCTGTTTGTTCTTGTTTGTTTTTAAAACACTTTTGGTGGGTCTCCTATATTATCTTCCTGGGGGAAGTTTTAATCTTCATTTCAAAAATGAACAAGCTGCCACACCAATAGGAAATCACACTCCTTCCTAAAGACATTTTTAAATGTCCAAACCTTAAAGTACAATAATGAATATTTTAAAAATGAATAAAATGTATGTCCCATTAACTACTTCTTTCCTGTTTGTTAAAAATCTCCAAATACGCCATTTTCTTACTGTAGTGTTTATTTGAAGTCATTACAAACACCGTCTGGGTAATTTTCTTACATTAAGATATGAAAAATCATCTTCCTCAAATCTTCATCCCGTACTTGTTTTGTTTTGTTTGTTAACTTGACCCCACATCAGCTGAGTCCCACAAGAAATAACTTGACAGATGTTAAATGACATGAAGGCGAGTTATTTGTTTTTGTTTTTGTTTAATAGATGGAATCTTCCGTCTGTTTAATTTATTTTTAAATATGGGAAGGTTGTTTTTTTTTTTTTTCTGTTACTGTACTTGCTCAGAGGAGGGCTCAAGAAAAGAAAGCCAGGTCCGCCTTTACTGTATCAGCAGTGAATTTGCACCACCTTCTGGTAGGTTAGAGAATGATGAGAACACTGCTGCTTCCATAAAGAATTCTTTTATTCACCATGCTTCTATGAACATCGTCCTATTTGTACGTGAACTCAGAGTGTCAATAAGCTTTTCTGAGAACTCATAGCAGATTTTTCTATAGCCTGATTTTACAAAGGTTCTTTGAACCAAGACACCTTTTTTTTATCGCATCCTCAAAAGGGCTCACAAAGTCCTTTACTGGTCCATGTGTGTTAATTTACTAAAATGACTGGCAGGGAAGTAAAGGATGGCTATAGAATAGTTCTATTCTATTTTGGCTTTCCTCTATAGAGTGCTTGAAAAACAAATGGGTGGGGGTTATAACTGGAGCAATGGAGAAACAAAATGCTTCTCTTTCTTGGGTTCATAAGACCCTCATTACCCACAATTAATCATAATGACATGCTGTATTCAGGCATCTTGCTGAGATCTGGCGAGGAGCACACAGATGTGGCTTTCTGGAGATTCCAATCCCTTCTGCAATATGGATTTAAATATACAAAGCTTGTTAGTACCCATTACCAGCTCCCTAGGTCTGCTGTTTCTCTCAAAAGTGCTGGTCAGCACTAGGGTGCCAAGTGTTTTTTTGTGGCCTTCAAATAGAGAGCATTTTCCATGGCCTTCCTGCCTGGTGATGAAGACCACAGGGTCCAAAGGTTGATACTTATTCTTTATAGCCAAACTAGATTTTTTTTTAAATAGAAAATCTGTCTAATATTATGCAGATGCATATGTGTGTGTTACTTCTATCTTCTTATTTGAAGATGTCTTTTTCAAGAGAAAATTAACTTGATGCTGTGCTTTAGAGAGTGTGTGGACAATGTAGACCATGTTCCAAAAAAGAAGGGCCCAATGTTTTTGCCTAAATAACTGAGCTCATAGAGAAAGGTGTGCAACTGAGTGAAATTGGTGATGTCATTTGCTGAATTATTCATATTATGTTAACCTACAAGCATTGACTGAGCCCCATGGACTGTGCCAAGTCTGTGAAGCTGAAACAGCCATGTTGGCTGACATGGGATAGTTGCATAGCAGGTAAAATTGTCTTCACCTGGATTATCAGGGCTTTCTAGCAGAACTCTGTTCAAGGCACCTATCCAGACAAGGATGTTTGGTTATTTACACACCATTGAGATGACCCCATCAAGGAAGACTAACAATTACTTGTCATCAACATAATCTAAGATCTTTATTACACACTTAAGAAGATTATAAAGAAATTATATGTGAAAACTACAAGCTTTCTTGAGGGATATTCCAAAGTAAGACAGTTGTTGGGAAAACATACTATCCATTTGTCAAAAAGGTAAATTAATACAGACCTTAACTAAAAATAAATTTCATATTGCTAAAGATTTACATGCATAGATTAAAGTGTAAAAGAAAATGAGCAAAAGATACAAAAAGGCATTTTACACAGCAGAAAAGCACATAAGCCAAGAATAGACTAGGTACATGCAGAGCAAGGTCATAATGAGATACCATTTTCTGTACAATAGCCATACTGATACTATTTTACAGATACCCTAACACTATTCAATTGGCAAACAAAATTTAAAAGTCTAGCAATAACAAGTATTGGAGAAGATGTGGCCCCACAGGATCTCTTAACGCTTCTGAAAGGGAAAGATATATAACCACTTTGGAACACAGTTTGGCACATACTAGGCAACTTGGCAATTCTAATCCCAGGTGTACACCCAACAGAAACCTTTTCACCTGTACACATGAAAAAAATTCATACAGGTATTTAAGACGGTGCTAGGTATAATGGTAACCTAAATGTCCATAAATGAGTGAGTATGCAAAGCACAATGGTACATGGACTGAGTGTATACAGCAGTCAAAATAAAGTTTAGTGAGATATAGGTATAATGATTAAGCTGAGCAACAATATTAAATGAGGGAAAAAGTAATATCAGAAGATTACATGTAGCATGATAATCTTTTTGTAAGAATAATAAACAACTTAAATACAATATATACTCCTTCGAAAAACATATAGATGAGATGAAACTATAAAAAAGAAAAGAATTAATGCATACTTCAGAAAAGTTTCCTCAAGCAGAAAGAGGGGAAAGATAGGATGAGGGCAGATCATATAGCAGAATGTAAATTATTTCAAGATCCTGGTTATTGGGTAGTGGGTTTATGGATGCTCATTACATTCTTAAAATCAAAGGACTAGAAGCATGCACCAATGAAGAGAGTGTGTCTTGAACAAGCAATTCTTTGCACCTAGGATTCAATAAAGATTAAAGAAAATAAAACATGAAAAAATAAATGTGTTGTACAATTGTCTTATGAGGAAGGTTCTTACAGACATATCATCAATAACAAAAACCAGAAAGAAATTATTGGTAAACATGACTATCTGAAGCTTTTAAAATTTTTTATATCAAGAAACAAGAGTTAAAAGCTGAACAAGTTAATAAAATGTTTTTAATACATATGACCTTACTATATAAAAATTCCTTTAACGCAACAAAGGGACATCCTAATTGAGAAATGGACAAGGAGTATAAACAGACAGGACACAAAAGAATATCTATAAATAGCCAATAAACATAAAAAACATGTTACCACTCATTAATGATCTAAGAAATGCAAATTAATGAAACAATGAAACGAGGCAAAAAATGGAAATGATTGATATTGCCTGATGTTGGCAAGGATGTGAGGCAATGGGCTTCCTTCTATAGGCTGGTAGAAATCTCTGCATCATTCCTGGATTCTAGTCAGAATCATAATCATAATGGCAGTGCACATTTATTGAGCCTTTATTATGTGGCAAGCACTCCTCCAAGTGCATTCTATGTGTTGAATCCCCATAGCAACCTCAAAAAGTAGGTACTATAATTACCCACATTTTTCAAATGAAGTATTTTGAAATGTGTATCAAAAGTCATTAAAATGTGTTTACTGTATTACATTAGCAATCTCCTGTGCCTCGATTGCTACAGATAAATACAGAAGGAACTGGCATCTTTTTAAAATTTCTTTCTGTTCACGACTTGAATGCTCACATAACTTCAGTGCCTCTTTGAATCTTTCTATATATCAGATGCAAAGGGGTCCTGGAAGTGTGAAAAAAAAATTATAACCCTTGACCAGCAATTCCATTTTTAGGGATGTATACGAAAATGTGTAAGGGTATGTGCCAAAATTTAGCTACAAAGGCATTTATACCAGAGTTTTCTGAAATAAGAAATTATAATAATCCAAATGTAAGATAGTAAAGATTGAATGAATAACTTGTAGCATATTCAGAGGATGCAATAGTCTGCAGTCCTTTTATTTTAACCTATCAAATTATATTTTAAATTAAACTTTGATTTTGAGATAATTGTAGATTCACAAGCAGTTGTAAGAAATAATACAAAGAGAGTCCATATACCCTTAACCAGTTTTTCTCAATGGAGGGAACATCTTGCAAAACTATAGAGCAATATATCACAAGATACAAAATATTTCCAATTCCATGGGGATGCTTCTTGTTGCCGTTTATAGCCACATCTACTACCCTCTCACTTCCTTTCCCTCCTTAACCTTTGGCAACCACTAATCTTTCTACATTTCTAAAATTTTGTGATTTCAAGAATGTTATATAAATGGAATTATACAGTATGCAACCTCTTGGGATTGGCTTTTTTCACTCATTTTAATTCTCTGGAGATTCATCCAGGTTGTTGCATTTATCAGTAACTTGCTCCTTTTTACCGCCGAGTAGTATTCCATGGTACAATGTACCACAATTTGTTAACCATTCACCCACTGAAGAACAAACAGCTGGGTTGTATCCAGTTCAGGGATATTACAAGTAAAGCTACTATCATCCTCTCTCTACAGGGTTTTGTGTGACATATAGGTCTTCTTTCTCTGGGATAAATGCCCAGGAGTGAATTGTTAGGTTATCTGGTAGTTTCACATTTAGTTTTTTAAGAACTGCCAAACTGTTTTCCAGAGTAGATGAATCATTTTACATTCTCACCAAGAATGTAGGAAAGATCCATTCTCTGCATCATTTCCAGAACTTGATGTTACCATTAATTTTTATTTAAGTCATTCTGATAGGAGTATAGTGATATCATTATTGTAGTTTTAACTTGTATTCCCTAATGGGTAATTTAGATGCTATATATATATATATATATATATATATATATATATGCATAAATTTAAATAGACTTCCATTTTCAGAGCAGTTTTAGGTTCCCAGAAAATTTTAGAAGAAAGTATAGAGAGTTCCCATACACCCTCTTACCCGCTACATGCACAGCCTCTCCCAATATCAACATCCCATACCAGAGTGGTACATTTGTTATAATCTATGAACTAATATTGACACATTATCACCCCAAGCCAATAGTTAAAATTACATAGTTTACACCCAAATCCCATCGTTCACTCTAGTATTGCACTTTCTGTGGGTTTTGACAAATTTATGATGACATGTGCCCACCATTATTGTATCACACGGAGGTATTCTATCTCCTCCTCTTCTCCCACTTAAGCCCAGGAAACTACTGATCTTTTTAACTGTCTGGAGTTTTGCCTTTTTTTTGCGGGGGCGGGGGGGGGGTCGTACAGTTGGAATCATACAGTATGTAACCTTTTCAGATTGACTTCTTTGAATTAGCAATGTACATGTAAGATTCTTCCATGTCTTTTTGTGGTTTATTAGCTTTTTTTTTTTTTTTAAGCATTAGATAGTAGTCCATTGTCTGAATGTACCACAGTTTATTCACTTACTGAAGGGTATCTGGGTTGCTTTCAAATTTATAAAAATTATTTTATAAAGTGGCTAAAAACCTATGTGTATACATTTTGTGTGTGTGTGAAATAATTTTTCAGTTGATTTGGGTAAATACCAAGGAGCACAATTGCTCGATTGTTCGAGTATGTTTACTTAGTCTTGTAAGAAACTGCCAAACTATCTTCCAAAGTGGCTATTCCATTTCGTATTCCCACCGGCAACAAATGAGAGTTCTCGTTGCTCTGTATCTTCACCAGCATTTCATGTTGTCAGTGTTTTAGATTTCGACCATTCTAATAGGTATGGAGGGGTATCTCATTCTTTTAATTTGCATTTCCCTGAAGACATAGGATGTTGAGCATCTTTTCATATTTGGCATCTGTGTGCTGTCTTTGGTTAGATGTCTGTTCAGGTCTTTTGCCCATTTTCTAGTTGGATTGTTTGGTTTTTTTACTGTTGAGTTTTAAGTATCCTTCATATATTCCACATATTAGTCACTTGTTAGATATATGGTTTGCAAATATTTTCTCTCACTTTATATATTTTCTTTTCATCCTCTTAATAGGATCTTTCACAGAACAAAAGTTTTTAATTTTATTTATTTGTTTGTTTGTTTGTTTGTTTGTTTTTAACACTTACAGCACCTGGTCTTCCTAGGTGGTCTGCCATCCAAGTACTAACCAGGCCCAACACTGCTTAGCTTCCGAGGTCAGATGAGATCAGGCACATTCAGGTGGCATGTCCGTAGTAGTTTTTAATTTTAAGTACAGTTTATCTATTTTCTTTCTCTGATGTATCATGCTTTTGGTGTTAAGAACCCTTTGCTTAGCCCTATATCCAAAAGATTCTGTCCTGCTTTTTAAATCTAAGTTTTATAGTTTTGTGTTTTACATATAAGTCTATGATTAAATTTTTGTAAAAGGTTTGAGACTTAGGTTGAAGTTCATTTTTGTCAATTGTCTGGCATTATGCGTTGAGATTGCTGTCCTTCCTCCATTGCTTATGCACCTTACTCAAATATCAATTGAACATGTTCGTTTGGGTCTATCGCTCAGTTCTTTATTCTGTTCCATTAATCTGTGTTTATTCCTTTGCTAATATCATACAGCCCTGATTTCTGTAGCTCCATAATAAATCTTCAAAGTAAGTAGACCAATTTCTCCTACCTTATTCTTTTTTTCAAAATTGTCTTAGTTATTCAAATTTTTATGCCTTTCCACATAAATTTCAGAATATTCTTGGCTATATCTACAAAACATCTCACTAGAATTTTATAGGACTTGCATCAATTTGGGGAGAATTGACACCTTAACTATGTTGAGTCTTTCAATTCATGAATATAGTATGTCTCTCCATTTATTTGGAATTTCTTCCATTACCATTGTGTTGTTTTCAGCACACAAATCACTTACCTATTTTATTAGATTTACATCAAAGTATTTCATTTTTTAGAGTGATTATCAATAGTATTATATTTTTAATTTCAGCTTATTGTTAATATATAGTTGAGCCTTCATTGCTGCTTGCACATCAATGGGAAGGGTTGATCTCTCAGGCTGATAGGTTGTAAGAATTGGCTGTTGTGCAGGGGCTGATCCTACGTAGCAAAACTTGCTTTAGCAGAGCTCTGATGTCTGCCCAGTCTACCCTTTGGGACGTGTTGTCTGTGGAGGTGGCCAGGGATACTCCAGCATGATCTAAAGATGGTCACCAGGCATGCTGGCCCTGGGGCCTTCTGGTCAACTTCAGCCACTGCCTGTGCCCTGCCCAAAGTCACCTGGCATGAGCCATAAAGCAATCTACAGGTGTCTTCCACCCACTCTGAGCTTGAAGGTGCTTTGAGAGGCCAAGCTGCAGACCGAGTCTGCTTAGCAGGAAGTATAGGACACACTGAGGCCAGAAGCTGCTTGTTTTGAGTTTGTGAACCTTTGAGAGATTTTAGGAACGTCTGCAGCATGAGCTAAGACAGGCCATTTGTATGGAAAAGCCACTGGAAGTGGCTTGGGTGGGCTTGCAAGTTAAGTGGGGTGAGGTCTCAAGGAATCACCAAGTAAATGATGTTAGTCAAGTTGATGGAGACTCAGATATGGCAGCCTCCTGTATCTGCATGCTGGGTAAGGGCAGGGCTCAATAAAAGAATAATGGCTTCTGCCAGTACTTCTGCTGGAAAAAAGCTGCCCCTCCAGCCTTTTTTTGAGGCCAGACAATTTAATTTCTGCCAGTATGTCCCTGGCACTTTTCAAGCTGCTGCTCCAACACTGGAGCTCAGAGTGAATAAGTCCATCTGCGAGTATGCTTGTGTGTAGACTCATTCAAAGGAATGCTTGGAACTTAAGCCACCCTACGTCTCACTCAGCCACAATCTCTGCTGCTTTTCATAGCCAGAAGTTATGGGGACTTCTCTCCTCAACACTGATACCCTGAACTGAAAAGCCTGGTGTGGAACTGAGACTCCTCGCTCCTCAGGGAGATCTCTTTAGCCAAGATAGCCCTCCCAATTTTTAACTCCCACACATGGGTATGAGGATCAGCTTGTTCATCATCTCTGTCCCTCCTACCAATGTCCTTGTGTCTTCTGTATGCCCTTAGTTATAAGATTTCCATTTAGCAAAGCATCAGGTGACTCCCAATAATAGCTTTTCTGTAATTTAGTTGTAACTTTGATGTGGTCATAAAAGGAGGCAAGCATAGCGTTTACCTACTCCTCAGCCATCTTGACCAGAAGCATATATGTTTTGTTTTGTTTTTTAATCAAATTTAGGAAGTTTTCTCTATTACTTCTTTTCTAAGAGTTTTGTCATGAATAAGGGTTGAATTTTTTCAAATACTTTTCTTCATCAGTTGATATGATTATGTGATTTTCTTCTTTAGCTTGTTAATGGTGGATTACATTGATTGATTTTAAAATATTGAATCAAGCATGCAACCCTGAAACAAAACCAACTTGACCATGATGTATAATTTTTTTAATGTATTGCTGAATTCTATTTGCCAATATTTTGTTAAAGATTATTGTACCTGTATTTATGAAAGATATTGATCTGTTTTGATTGTTTTGTTTTTATTTTGTTTTATTTTGCTTTGTATTTGGTTTTGGTAGC
Source organism: Eonycteris spelaea (assembly GCA_003508835.1). Lineage (NCBI taxonomy): Eukaryota > Metazoa > Chordata > Mammalia > Chiroptera > Pteropodidae > Eonycteris > Eonycteris spelaea. The sequence continues at coordinate 812,580 of PUFA01000326.1, forward strand.
AAGGTAATACCAGCCTCATAAAACAAATTGGAAGTGTACCTTCCTCTTCTATTTTCTGGAAAGGACTATGTAAATTTGGTACTAATCCTCCCTTAAACATTTTGTAGAATTCTCCAGTGAAACCATATGGGCATGGTGATATTTTATGGGTGTTTTTAAATTATGAATCCAATTTCCAAAATAGTTATAGGGCTGTTTAACTTATCTATTTCATACTGGATGAGTTGTGATAGCTGTAGTTTTTAAGAAAGTGATCTACTTATTCTAAGTTGTCACATTTATATCCGTAGAGTTGCTCATTGCATTGTCTTTTAATCCTTTAGATTTCTACAGAGTCTATAATTATATCTCCTATTTCATGCTTGATATTGGTTGTTTGTGTCTTCTCTCTCTTTTTTTTTCTTTTTTCAGGTTTGCCAATTTTATTGATCTTTTCAAAGAACCAATTCTTTTTTCATTGATTTCTCTCTATTTTTCTGCTTTCTATTTCATTGATTTCTGTTTTTGTTGTTATTGCCTTCCTTTTGCTTGCTTTGAATTTAATTTTGCTCCTTTTTTTTAGGTACTTGAGGTGGGAATTTACATATTTATTTGAGACATTTATTCTTCTCTAATATATGCATTTAGGGATATAAATTTCCCTCTAAAATTATCTGCATCTTACAAATTTTTGTGTTATATTTTCATATTCATTGAATTCTATGTATTTTTAATCATTCCTGAGACTTTGATTTTGATTTATGGGTTATTTAGAATTATGTTGTTTAATTTTCAAAGGCTTGGATATTTTCTGTTATCTTTATGTTATTGATGTCTAGTTTAATTCCATTGTGATCCGAGAACACACTTTGTAAGATTTCAGTTGTTTTAAATTTGTTTTATGGCCTAGGGTATAATCTATTTTGGCATGTGCACTTGAAGAGAATGCGTACTCTGCTGTTGTTAAGTAGAATGCTTTATAGATGCTAATGATGCTGCTGGCTGATGGCACTGTTAAGTCTCACATCCTTGCTAGTTGTCTGTCCAGGTGTTCTATCAATTCTTGAAATAGGGGTGTTGAAGTCCTCACTTATTGTTGTAGATTTGTCTGTTTCTCCTTCCATTTCTATTGGTTTTGGCTTTCCATCTTTTTCAGCTCTGTTATTTGTTGCACACACATTTAGAATTATAACATCTTCTTGTAAGAGTAACTCTTTTATCACAAGATAATGTTCCTCTCTGGCAATTTTCTGAATTCTGAAGTCTACTTTGTGTAATATTATATATAACCACTTTTGATTTCCTTTGATTAATCTTTGCATCATATACCCTCTTCCATCTTTTTAATTTCAGTTTGCCTAAGTCATTGTATTTGAAGTGAGTATCTTTTAGACAGCAGATATTTGGGCCATACTTTTCATTCCAGTCTCAGTTTCTGCCTTTTAATTGATGTTTTCAGACTATTTGATATGTTAGTGCCCAAATCTACCATTTTAGTTTTTATTTTCTGCTTGTTCTTCCCGTTTCTCATTTCCCAGTTTTGTTTTTTGGTTTTTTGTTTTTTGCCTTCCTGTGTTTTACTTAGACATTTTATCAAACTACATTTTGATTTAGCTATCTGTTTTTAATGTATCTTTTTGTATAGCTTTTGACCGGTTGCTCTAGATATTACATTCATGTATATATAACTTATGTATGTAAGGATCCTGTGTAGTATCCATTATCCATTTAGCAAACAATTAATATTTGTTAAATGTAACCAAGGTAATTGCAAAGTGATACAAGTTATTTCTAATTTTATTTTAATTAGTTTCCCAAATGATCATTTCACAAAAAAGAAAGTCATTCCAGAGCTACTCATGAATGTAGCACAACAGAAAGAAATTATTTGATAATGTAAAATTCCTAAAACAAAACATTTCTGAAGGAGAAAGAGAGAAGACAGAGATGGGGTGGAGGGAGGGAGGGAGAGAGGGAGGGAGAGCAGTCAAACTGCACATTGCATTAAACTCTTCCATGTAGAGAATTGGTCATTTGGTTAGTCAGAGAGTATCTCTAGATAGGGAAGTTCTCAAGCTGGTGGCCTGTGGACCTAATCCAGCCAGACATTTTTACTCTAAATTGGTATTTTCCAGCTTCTTTTGAAAAATGGAGTGATCTAGAAATACGAATTCACAAATCCTTATTCACAAATGTCTACATTGTCTGGAGCTAAGCAGTGCTGCCCATTAGCATGGACGAACAAACTCTGTGCCCCAGAGCCAAGCACTCCCTCCTGTCTTTCACCGCCTTCTTCACTGAGGTTTCATTTGCCATCCTACCGGCTCTTATGAATATTTATTTAGCATTTTCTGCTACGGAAATCTCTAAAGTTTTTCTACTGTAAAAAACAAAATGTAAAAATCCCCGAACAAGGAAATTTCAACCAAAGCATACGTTCAACTAGTATTTGTTGAGGGCCAGGTGCCAGGTCCTCAGACTGGAGAAGCAGATGTAAGTTTGATGTGGAGCCTCCAATTTAGTAGGAAAGAAAATTAAGTGCATAACAAATCACCATAATTGTTCAAAAGGATCAGGGCTGCACGAGATGCACAAAGGGCTAATCAAACCCTTAAGGCAATGATTGGTCCTGCTGTCTGTGAAGATGTACGCCAAACATTTTAGGTCCTCCTCTGGGTGACACATCAATGGGATACCCAGACATCTGTTAAAAATCTACTACTCTTGGTAAGAAGGTTCTCTCTCCCATCCAGAAATTTGCCAGCAGGTATACACAGCCTCCATCAGTCTTGCCAATTGATGGGTCTAAGGATAAAAATCACAAAGGAAAGTAAGACAGTTACCCACATCCAGAATAAGGAACTCTTCCCACTTATTTCACTTTCCTTTGAATATTAGGAAACCTATATCATGAAACTCTACTTTACACAGAGGTAATTAGGGTAAAGTTGTGAAATGTATTTTTCTAAAAAGGTCATATAGGAACAAACACATGTACACACACCCATATGTGCATATATATATATATATATATATATATATATACACACACACCACACACACACACACACACACACACGTGTGTGTATTTATATAAATATACATATGTATGTATAAAAAGTCTTACCTATCAATTCATCTATCTAAATAAACTGACTAAATCATGTTGGTTTTTTAAGGGTAGATTAAAATATTTGGGCATATTCAGAGACACCTTTAGAGATGACCTGCCCCTCACAAACATCCAGGGACAGATTGGGCTGGGTGTCCCATAAGACTGACCCAAATCACGTCTTCCCTGGTGCTTTTTCTTATGTTAGTTCTTGTATTTATTTTCTGACACTGGTTCCATTTAGAGAGAAAAGGTTAAAGCTCTTAATCCCTCTCTATGCAGAACTGAAGGGATTTGGGCCCTCTGAACATAAGGGCTGTAACCTTCTTTGGGTTTATTGAACTGCATGATTACAGCCAAGAAAATAAATGTATGGAGTACTTGGGATATGAGTAGCTTGAACGGAAAGTAAGACATGAATAATTAATAGGATTAAGAGAGAGGAGTACCTACATTTATTTTAAGGTGCCCCTGGCAGCTCACGGGGCCAAATGCCCCAGACTTTAAGGATGCAGCATCTCCATGGAAAGTAATACCAGCTTTTCATGTATTAGTTCAACTTCAAAAGTCCCAAAATGACTGACAATATGTCTGACTTTTAGGGTGGAAAATACAAGTGCTGAATCTTCGTCTGGCATTTTAGATACAGCTGCTGAGGATACACGGCAAAAATTATATCAGACCCACAGCATAGCTCAGAGGAGAAGCTGCTATGGACATGGCAAAGGTTGAAATGTAATTTTAGCTTTGCTCTTAACCAGCAAATGACCATGGACAAGTCAATCCCGCTACATGGTCTTCACTTTCCTGTGTCTATAGTAAGAAGAGTGGACCAGAAGAATCTTAGATTTTTCTTAGCTCCAACCCTCCCTCTGACTGTTCAATCATGGTATGGTAGACTGAAGAGTGATCCCCAGAAATGTCCTCATCTTAACCCCAGGATGTGTCACTTTATATGGCAAAAATTATTTCGAAAATATGATTAAGGATATTGAGATGGGGAGATTATTCTGGATACTTCAAGTGGGCCCTAATTGTAATCACAAGGGTCTTTATAAGGGGAATACTAAGGGAGATTTGATACAGAAGAGGAGGAGGCTGTGTCACCAGAGCTTAGAAGGATGTGGCCACAAAACAAAGAACACCGGCAGGTAACAGATGCTGGAAGATGGAAGAAATAACTCTACCCTGGACCCTCAAGAGGAAACCAGCCTTGCTACCATCTTGATTTTAGCCCTGAAGATTCAATTAGACACCCAGCCTCCATAACTGTAAGAGAATAAATTTTTGTTATTTTAAGCCTTTGAGTTTGTGGGGTTTATTATAGCAGTAACAGAAAGTAGTGCTCACATAGACACTGGCCTTCCAAGTGGTTTCATGGATGTGATGCCTTTTGCCTGCTGAGTGGCCTGCTTTATGCAATAATGTTACCTGCTTAACCCCTGAGGGCACTGGAGTTGCCAGCCCTGGCACTCCTCAGGAAGGTCAACTCTGATGCTACTGTCACCATATATTTATTCACTCATTCAGTTATTCAACCAATGTTCACTGAGTACCTGTAGGCCAGGCACTCTAAGGTGTAAGAATGGACAAAACGTGTTTCTCCCCTCTACACAGTCTTGGATGACAAACAGAGACGATAGTGTTGATTTAGTAAAAAGAGTAATGCAAATGTGGAGAAGTAGAGAGGATGGGCCTTGCCATTGTTGGTCATTGAAGGGGATTTCCTCTCTGGGTACCTGACAGGAACAGAATGGGAGGTGGAAATATGCTAGAGCAGGTCCACATCACTACTCATGGCCACAGGAGGACAACACCTCTGATTCCAGGTCCAAACACCTCCTCACTGACTCCAGCTTCCACCACTACCTCCCATGCTCAGGACAGAACCCAGGTTAGCCAACTGGCCAGTGCTTTCTCAGAATCCTGCCTCTTGGTGGTTTCAATTAGTGTTTTTCAAACTGAGAGCCATGGCCCATTAGTGGGTTGTGAAATCAATGGAATAGATTGTAGCACTTTTAAAAGCAAAATGGAATTGAATAGAAAATATTAAAGTGTGTTGTACCTTGTCAATAGAGACGCTGTTTTGGAAAAAGTTTAATTTCAGAAAACTATACACACACACACACACACACACACACAGAATCATGATGTAAAATACATTTGTTACCATGGGTCTTGAATAAAATAGTCTGAGAGCCACTGATTTAACTATTTCAAAATGAAATAAGCTGCCGTGAGCTTTTCTGGAAAGATGTGGACAAGAGGTGGTACAAAAAATACTTAAATGAAAAAGCAAGGGAGTATAATTGAGCTTACATGAACAATCTCCAACCCAGTAAGCACACACGCATCTTATGATGTAGATGGCATTATCCTTGGCAATCCAAAAGGCACAATAACAAATAAGGCCCAGAACTCATCACTTCCAGCTCTCAGAAAAGGTGACATATGAGCACACCTACTACTGATTCTGGGCAAAATGTAGTTCAAGTACCAGAAAGGCACCTCGAAGACTCTGGGCCTGGAAATTATAGATATCCTTATGGAGAAGATGGCAATTGAGCTGGCCCTTAAACTTGGGTTAGCTTTTAAGTGAGATATGGGAAAGGCATTTAGGAAGAGGGTACAGCACGGATATAAAGGCAGAGGGGCAGAACAGTGCAGAGCCTCTCCAAGAAGTCGGAATTACTCTTATTTGATTGAGTACATTATGAATAAGGGTAGGTAGAGTTTCTGTGAGAGAAAACACTACAAAGATAGACTGGGACCTCCGGCAGGCCATGGACCCTCTTTGACCACCAGTTTCTTTTCTGCTCAATGAAGTTAACGGGACTTACTTTACTCACCTCTCCTGTGTTAGAGATTATAAAGAGAGAAGTCATGGGGCAATGCATTGAAGAATATTGCCCAATTCATCTGCTCCCTCAACAGAAGTTCCTGAGCCCCTGCTGTGTGGCCAGGACTGTTCTGAAATATGTTGGTATATGAGCAGTGCCAAGCCCTGTGATGCATACAGAAACTCGAAGAACAGATCACTCCCTCTGCCTTGGAAACTCAGGAAGTGTCAACAAGGGCAGGGCATGTGGGCTGAATCTGGAGGAATAAGTTCAAATTTCTGAAGGAGACAGGAACCTCAGGTGGAAGGAACAGCACATGTCAAGGTTATAGATTCGTGAATGGGGTTGATGTGTCCAGCGGGTCCAAAAGCTGGGGCTTCTGGGACGTGGGGGTGTAGACAAGGCTGTCTTGCATGGAAAGGCCCTGCTGAAGGCACCAAAGAAATTTAAAATTCAATCGTTTGCCATGGCTTTTCCAATTCCCACAGAGGCGCCATCTGCTGGCCACACTTTGTACCTGCAGGGATGGGTTTGCCAGAGGGAGCTTCCTTTTCTAACTTGCATCAAGATTGTACATGGGCTAGATAAAACTTGAAAAGGGAAGACTTATGGGAAAGGCAGATGAGTTCTGAGGGGAGTGGGAAGGAAATTCCCTTGAATAGCAAAATGAATGTAAGCACGTTCATCATCAGTTCTCCTCGGTGTGAACTTCAGGACTCTCCTCCCCATTCCCAAACTCAGCTCCCTACCAAGACTCTTAGCTATAGCTCCAGTACTTAATTTTTTTCCCTTCTCAGACTACTTCTGACCATTTTCTTCTTCCAGCTATGGTATGCCCCTCTGCCACCACATCCAGACAGGTTTCCCAGATTCCCTCACCAGGAATAATCCCTGCCTTCCATTCAGTCCCTCTCTTGCCCCTTGGAGGTTTGCATTTAAGCATGTCTCCTGTGTGCAGGTGATATGCACACCCCTATGTTTCAATCATTTGTGTTTCTCATATCTGCTCAGCTTATCAATATCATGGATACACCTTCAGGTCACAGACCCCTTCGTTTTCCCCTTTACGATGTCACCTAGCTGACATAACAGATAGTGTCCCACAAAGAACCATTTTTGATTTACTAAGAAAGGAACTAAATCTCTGATGAGCTGTCATAGGATAGGTGCCAAGAGCCTAGAAGAGCTCTCTCTGGAAGTGGAAGGGGGGTAGAGGCATTCAGCTATACCCTCCACTTCTACTCTAGCCTCCTCACTTCAGATATTTCCATAAAGAATCATCCTTTCAGGCCCTAATCAGAGAACAGACTGAGAACATAGAATATCCTGGAGAAGAAGGATATTCTGGGTGAAGACAGAATGGGAATTAGCGGGATCCAGAGTTGAGAAAAGAGCCCAGGAGCAGAGGTCCATGTGACAAAGGTCAATATGTCAGATAAGAAGCAGAGGTAGTGCATAATGGAAAGAGCAAAGCCTTACAGGGTAGATGCCATGAACTGAATGTGTAAGTCTCCTGACAATTTATATATTGAAGCCTTACTCCCCAGTGTGATGGTATTTGCAGGTGAGGCCTTTGGGAGGTGATTAGGTTACAAGAGTACAGCCCTCTTGAATAGGATTAATGCCCTTATAAGAACAGACACGTGAGAGATGATCTCTCTGCCATGTGAGGACACAGCAAGAAGACAGCCATTTACAAGGGAGCTCTCGCCAGGAACCCAGTTGACTAGAATCTTGATCTTGGACTTCCGGCCTTCAGAATTGTGAGAAATAAATGTTTGTTGTTTAAGTCACCCAGACTGTGGTAGTTTGTTATAGTAGCACAAACTGACTAAGACAATAGACAAATCTGGACTCTCTCCACCACATGTTCCTGTCCTTCCCAGGAGAATGTCTGGCACTGTTGTGAACAAAGGTGCTACAAAAATGAAGACAAATAAATTTATATTTGAGAGTAGATTAAATAATCTTGCCCTAAAGAGGCTGCTAGGATTCACAGCCAACCACAGTACAAAACAGATTATAAATTATATGATAAAGCTATAAATAAGGTAATGTGGAAAGATAGAAAAGAGCTGGTTTAATTTGTGCCAGAATATATAGAAGCTTGAATGACATGGCAAGGCCTGTGGTCTAAGTGTGGACATAATAAGATCAATCTGTGTTGACTCATCTACAATTTCTGCTACGTTGGAGGGCAGGGGTTAGAGCTAGAGGATCAGTTAGAAAGAAATCACAATGAAAAATAGTTCCTAATCTTAGAGCACTTGTTTCCTTTGTGCCAGGCTCTGTTCTAAGTGTTTACGCATTTAACACAATTGAACCACAGTGGTGTGGAGCCAGTGTCACGGGTTGAATTATGTCCCTCAAAAAGGGATATGTTAAAGTTCTAACTCCCAGAATCCCAAATGTGAACTTATTTGGAAATAAGGTGTTTGCAGATGTAATTACTTACATTAGAATAAAGTCATACTGGAGTAGGTAGGCTCTTTATCCAATGTGACCAGCGTCTTTATAAGAAGGGGAAATTGAACACAGGTACGCATACAGGGAGAACACCACATAAAGATAAAGGCAGAGCTAGAAGTGATGCATCTACAAGCCAAGGAATGCCAAAGATCACCAGCAAACCACCAGGAGCTATAAGAGGAAAGGAAGAGAGGGAGAGAAAAGACAGGAGGCGCCATTTTAAAAATCATGTTAGAGGAAACTCGGCTGATTGTGACAGAGGTTGAATTTCATCTCCAAGTAGACTCAGAACCCAAGTCTCCTTTTTTACCACCTTGGTCATTTGGCCTCACAATATAGCCAACACCAGCCACTAGTGAGCTCCTTGTGTATGGTGTTATTGTATGCAGATGCACTACTGCAAAGGTGGAAAGAGCACTAGATTGGAGCCAAAAAACTGGGCTCCTGTCCCAGCATGACTGCTCACCAGCTGAGTGACCTTGGATAAGAATTAGTTGGCCTCCACCCCTGGCCTGCTCCCTGTGTGCACATGAGGGCCTTAACCCAAAAGGCTGCTGTCATCCTTCTCTCCTCAATTCCTGAGGGATCCCCCTTCTAGTGTGACTGGAAGTCACTCCTGACCTTTCATTCACGTTCCTGCCTCAACAGCATATTTCCTGAGAAGATTTTTCTGGTATCCCAGTTTATGAAGAGCACCTTCTACAGAGCCCTCAACTCTGATGGTGCATCCCACAAATGGGCTTGAGCCCATATTTAGCTTCTGCTGTAGGTGATCCACCCCCCATGGATCTGTACTCGTTCTCAAACTAGTTAGAGAATTTCTTGAGAGCTGAGCATGTGTTTTGTATTTCTTCTATATCTCTCACAAGAATAAAAACAAAGTTAAATAGAATACCTATAATAATGGCAATGATGACAATGATGATGATTGACAGACTTTACAGAGCATTTCACATACATATATGCTCTTCTTGTCCTGATAACCACCCTGAGAAGTATTATCTTTCTCATTTTGCATTATGGAAGCTGAGACACAAAGAGGTTACCAGGCTTGTCCAAGGTACCCCAGGAGGAAGAGTTTGGAGTCTGGGTGGCTCTGACACAGAACTCTCGTATTTAAGAACTACATGCTATTGCCTGCCAAAGTGTGACAAGGTGCTGAGCTCTCTGTCCTTGCTGCACACATCACATCCATGCACACAGCTGTTCAAATGCCTTCAGTTTGTGACACTTTTACACTTTTGTCTGATTTATCTCTATTCCTGGTACCTGGCATAATCTTCAGTATACGAATGTCTGAACGAATGGAGATGTTCTGAAAGAGAGGTCACCCCATACCCAGGCCTTGCCAGCCATTCACAGGTCCAACACTGTTTATTTGTCCATGTTAGATCACTGGGAGGATGGAAGATGCCTCCCATCATATCATAATACCCATAAGGCTATTAGCACAAGCTAAGAAAGACCCCACTCATTTTAAATTATGTATTCAAATGGTATTTATCTAGCACCCTCTCTGAACACAACCCTGCACAGGTAATTTATCTTTCACATTTTCTTTTAGATCATTTTAGGACTTCTTAATAAACTCTGGGCAGCTAACTAATTTACATATCTGATGGCACAAAATGCACATTTTCACAGTAGCTTCTAAAGAAAACATGCCAAAAAGTTCTTCAATAACTCCCTGCTAAGTTATTCATTCCACTTTTCAGTTAACAGGAGACTAAGACAGGATTCTAATTTTTTTTTTTTTGCTTCTATCTCCAATGCCACTGCCCCACACCAGTTCAGTCCCAAACTTATCAAGAGTCTTCCAATTCAAATCAAATACAAATTGCCCAGGGACCTTGTTAAATGCTAATTCTGATCCAGTTGGTCTAGAGTGAAGATAAAGAGTCTGTAGTTCCAACAAACTCCCAGGTGATATGGATACTGGACCACAGTCTAGAAACAATTCTTTAACTTTCTCCTTGCTTCAGCAGGACCTTTCCCTGCCACATCCAGGCCCATCCTCCATCTTCCCAGTAATCTAACACAGGAGTCCCCAACCTTCTGGTCACCAACCTGTACAAGTTTGTAGGAACCAGGCCGCACAACAGGAGGTGAGTGGTAGGTGAGCAAGAGAAGCTTCATCTGTATTTATAGCTCTGCCTCAGATCATCAGGCATTAGATTCTCATAGGAGCACCGGTTCCTGGTGCCAAAAAGGTTGGGGACCGCTGATCTAAGACACAAAAGTGATCACATCACTTTTCTGCTTGCAACTTTTGGGATTCTACCCGCGTTTCTAGGCCTGGCTCTGGTCGCAGTGGTCATCTCAGAACTCATACTGGCGTCCTGCCTCCCCTCCCTTCAATCGCCCCGTCGTACTACTTACTCTTCCTAAATATGCTCAGTATGTTTGTCCTTTCTCTGTGAAATTGCTCACACGGTTATTCCTGTTGTTTCACAAAGCCTTCCCTGACCTCCCGTTTCTTCCTCAAGCCTGATGAAAAGTCCTTTCTCTCTATCTCCATTACACCCTCTGTATACTTCCACCAGAGCACAGGTGTGTTGATCCAGGTTGGTCTCCCCACCAGACTGAGATTTTTTTGCAGGCAAGGACCAACCATGTCTTGCTTATCTCCATGTCCTCTGTGACTCATATATTTATGGAATGAACAGATGAGAACTTCTTTGAAATATTCTTTGACGCAATGCATAAAGACAGTTAATAGAATTTCTAGAAGAAACAATAGCTACTTTGTTTTTAAAAATACAAATCATGCTACTTTTTAAGGCTAATTAGATGTTATTTGCATTGCAATGTGCAGGTAAACATTCTAAATGTTGAATTGCATTCATTTTTTTAAGAGTGTTCCACTTAAATTCATTTAGTCCATGACCTGCAAAGGGGATAATGCTCATTGAAGTGGCTGCTGCACAATCTTTATTCAACATTGGAGCTACTGTTTGTGAAGAATGGTTTCTTTTATTTTATTAAATTCATTGGGGTGACATTGGTTAATAAGATTATATAAGTTTCAAGTATACAATTCTATAGCACATCATCTGTATATTGCATTCTATGTTCATACAAAGTCAAGTCTTTTTCCGTCACCATATATTTGACCTCCTTCACTCTCTTCTACCTTTCCCTCCCCTTCCCCTTCTGCTAACCAGCTGCTGTCTATGTAAGAATGGTTTTGTAAGAGATCACTAAGAATATTTGGAAATCACTAAGAATATTTGCCACAGATAGGTAGATAGGTAGTTTTTACACAACATTATGAATAAAAATAACAACCACAGATAATAATAACAATAGTTTACTTCACACTTAGCATAGGGCTCACTCTTACATCTACAATTTCATATCATCCACAAACTAACCCTGCAAGACACTGTCCACTATCCCTGTCATACCAATGAGACTATTGAGGCTCAGAGGGATTGAGTGACCCATCAGTGGGTACGCATTGATGAGTGGCAGAGGCTTCTTTCACATCTCTGTCAAGTGTTTATAGTGGTATTATGTGGTTCAAAGACAAGTGTCAAGTGGCCATATAGTATGTATACAAAGAAAGTGGAACAGAACCTCCATTCTCTGTGAGTTGCCAGCTTATAGACTGATCAGCACCCAAGATGCCTGCATTAGTGGGAGAAATACAAAGCAAATTTGATAGAACCCCACTTGTAGGGAGTATGACACAAAATAATCTAAATAAAAATTTAATAATTAGGCATAGAACCCACAACAGCTGCATGGAACTAAATTAAACAAGAGTTACATAGGAGCAGCCTATAGTGGAGATCAAGGTGGTTAAAATGGCTGAGAGAGGAAATGATAAAACATAGGGAGAGCCCAACATGGGCTAGATCTCGTCCATGCCTTCACACATGTCATCTCATTCATTTCTCAAGGTGTTCCTGTGATCCACTTATAGTTGCTGCCATTTTACATATTCTAAAACTGAGGATCAGAGAGACTGAGGATTTTTGCACAAACAGCAGGACGGTCTTTTGAACTCAGGTCTGTCTTGTGTTTTCTGTGTAGATTTGTGGAGTGTGCTTCACCTATCATTACCCAGGTCTCTATAAGACTGCCATTTCTAACAGATTTTTTCAAAGTTATCTAAACATTCACTTGCCAGTAGACTCAGCCCAAGGCTGTGGCAAACACCAGCCCTCAGCAAAGGATAGAGACTGGAAATTTGGGGAAATCATGGGAAATTAGTAACAAGGGCATTTATACCTATTGAAAAGGCAGGAGAATAAGGAAAATTTTTTTTCATTTTATTGTTGGAACTTGAAGACATGAAAATATGGCCTTTTCCTGCCTCCCCTGCTTCTAAAAACTGACAAAAGTGTTTCACATTCCTGCAAGCTATATTAGCAGAAGTATCTCCAAATGTGTGCTGCCTTCTGGGAGGTCAAAGTTTCAATTTCTTTGTTTTTGTTTTGTTTTGTTTTTGTTGTTGTTTCTCTTTGTTGTTTTGTTGTTGTTGTTGTTGTTGTTCTTATTTTTTTGTTCTTAGGCAAGAACGGTGGAGGATTGTCCAGGTGGTTTTGATATGGGCGAGGCTCTGGCCAGACAAAATGGTAATTCAGCAAGTTCTTCAAACCATATTTGTTTCCTAACTTAGAGATGTCCTTTCCCACCTAAACATGAGGTCTTCCAAGCATCTGACAGATCTAAGGAGAATCCTCAAGTCAGAAACCTCAGGGCTTGGCCCTATCCCTGAAGAGAGGAGACCATAGAGTGCTGGAAAGTATCTCCCTTCCAACTCTTACTTCTCTGAACCTTAATTTCCACATATGCAAAATGGGAGGTTTTTGCCTACTCCATGGAAATTTGTGGGGAGCAAAAAACAGTGCTCGGTTAAATTCTAATTTAAGTGGGTATCCTGTTTTTTATCTGGCAACCCTAATTAGAAATTGAGGATAAAAACCCTGAGAAGACAAAAGAGTTGCGACAAATCCTGGGCATGCAAGTACTTTGAGACAATTGACTCATTTAACAAATGCCTTTTAACCTATTTCCTCATATGGTTTCTGTCTACCAGGGCCAATATGTATAAGTTATGCATTGAGTTCTCACAACATCAATTTTTTCTTGGGGACACCATTCATAATGTTGATGTTAAAATTTGCTTATAACTAAAAAAACAAAAACAAAACTCAGTGCTTTAGCTAAGCACTAGTTTTAACTAGCATTAACCAGCATTAACTATGCACTTAATAAAAGAAACTAAGCACATGATTGCCATTCTCTACAATCATACTGAAGCATAAAAGTCACCTTAAAAGGACAGATGTCCGGGTACATGGAGGGAGAGGCACCCTTTTTTCCATTGCCATGAAGGACTGCATGTCTGTAGAGTTGCAGGCAGCTCTGTTGCACTAGGAAAGAGCTACGTGACCATGTGGGGAAGAGCTACATGACCATGGAGCAGGCCAGTGGCAGAGACTTCTTTAATGGGAAAAGCCTGGGTCACTGCAACAGCAACATGAGTCAGACCAGTGCCCAGGCAGCCTATCCTGCACCCTCAGCTACTTTTACAGCATAAGTTGCATGCTGTGCATGTGCCCTGCATGAGAGCCAAGGAGACAAATGAGGTCTGAAACCTTGTCCAGTCCTCCAGCACATCCCCTGGCTGGAGAAAGAAAGCATTGAGAAAGGAAAATTCTTTTAAATTTGCAGAAAGGTATGTAGGGGCTAGTGGTGGCCATGTGCACCCTCTAGAGTTCATAAGACTGATCTTGGATCATAAAAGAAGTCTTCCTTCATCCTTTCTTTCTTCCACCAACCTTTTTTAACTCTCTCTTCTTTGCTAGCTCACTAAGCTACAATCCCTATCTCAAGGGGCCCCAGGGAATGAAATGTGAAAGTGACTGACTAGAACAGAACAACATAGTTAGGAAGGTGCTCCTGAAGAGAGAGAAGGAGCATCTTCCCAAAGAGGTAAGAAATTGGCCCCAGATCACATGGCTAATTGTCACTGGACAAACCCCCAATGACAAACTTAATGAGAAAGGTAAAGACCTATAGCCAAATGAAAAGAAGTTATTTAAAAGGGGGAACAAGAGGACAGGAGATGAAGGAGCAGAAGGAAAGAATTAAAGGAATATTAGAAAAGGGTGTGGTGGAAGTAAAAGAAAGGACAGCTGAAATGAAGAAGCCTGTGACTCTGTGTGTGTGTGTGTGTGTGTGTGTGCACGCACGCGCATGCACACATGCACACATACATGCATGTGTGTGTACTGTGTTTGAGTTTATGTGTGCTCACATCAGAGAAAGACACAGTAAGAGTTGGGTGCACTCTGTGAAAACCATTGAGATAGTCACTTTACAGACATTGCCTCATTAAGTATTGTGGCAATTTTGTAAGATGGTCTTTATTATTCCTATTTTACAGGTAAAATCTTGGAACTCAGGGAATGAAACCCAAGAAGCCCCAGTCGATGTATAATGGAGCCCAAGCTGTCTGCAGTGTACCACAGGAGAGGCAGAGCTGTCCTTTATGTCTGGTGATTCAGTTCCTCCAGTGCTCCTTCTTCTTCCCTGTGACAGGCTATTGGTTCAAGGCATCAGCCCAGAGTCCCAGAAGCCTTGGCCTTACCAACACAGTGATTTCAAGAGCCATAAGTCGGTGAGGTTAAGGTCACTGGCATGGAACCAAAGCTGCCATTAGCACAGAGTGAGATAGCATTTATGGAGCTTTCTGTCTCTCTTAGCCTAGGTACACAAGGCCTCCCAGTTATGTTAAGTAAATAAATCTAATCATGGAAATGAACTGAACCCACACAAGACTCAGCCTCAAGTTCCTGGTGATTGTCAGAAAATTCAATTAAGATAGAGCTGAGTCTACCATGCTTCAGAAAGATAATCGGGGCAAGGGTATAGGTTAAGGAGCAGGTAAGAAAGAAAATCATATCTTAAAATCCATTAAATGAACCTTCCTCTTAAGCAATACTCTCTTGTGCCAAAGAGGGTCCAGGAGGAGTCTAGAAGAGAATTAAATGGAAATTGTGAATCAGCCTATTCTCCCTTTTACCTTTTTTCCTGATTTCTGGTTGGGAGAGTTATGCGTGCGCATAGGCGATCGGGCATGCAGGCCTCATTATGCCACTAGAGAATTGGGCTAGAATTGCAAAGGCCCAGGGTCAAAATACATGTTGGCTCTACCATCAGTGAGCCATTTGACATGTACTCATGAGCTTTAAATAAAATAGATGCTAGAACTGACCAAAACCACCTTAGAGAGTAGCTTCAGAGACCCAGGACATAAGTGGATATACAGGAACTTGAGAAAGTAAAATCTTATTTTGTCATATGAGCTGTGTTTGCATAATGAACCAAGCAAACAAAAATTGGTAGGTTGTTCAACAGGAATAGGGAGAAGATTTTATTCTTTCTTTCATCCATCCATTCAACAATGATTGAGTAACTACATATATTCCAGTCACAGAAATAAATATAACATTGTCTCTGCCTATGTGGTCTGTTTTTCTTCCATTATACCCTCAACACATAGCACTACAACGTTAATATTAAAAAGAGTAGATATTCAATAAACATTTGATGAATAACATTAATGAACTATCAACTTTTGGGGTTCAAGACAAGTAAACACATTTTCAAAAAACATGATAAAGCTATGAGAGAGATAAAGGAGCCCCGGGAATAAGGGGCACCTCTCGGGGTGAGGGGAAGGAAAGAGGGAGTTTTGGAAGAGTGTGCTGTGAGAGAGAAGGTGCCTCTGGAAAAGAGAGGAGAAAAACGGACCAAAGCAGGTCTGGAGGGCCAGAGACACTCCTGGAAGCATCACCATCCTCCATGAGGAAGAAGGTCTCAAGGATGGAGAAGTCAGAGGTAGCTTTGCAATGATACCCTGCAGGTGTCCAGCTGAGAGAGAGAGAGAGAGAGAGAGAGAGAGAGAGAGAGAGAGAGAGAGAAAGCCAAACTCGTGGGAGTGAGACTTGGTTTAAGCCAGTAGAATAGGCTGTGCTGGGGACCAGAAACTAAAGTGGGGAGTTCAGGAGAGCAGGGCTGCGGAAGAAGGGAAGGAAGTTGAGAAGGATAGGCGGCTGTGACTTACTGGGATGGAGGCAGGAAAATTGGTAGAGGCGTGGGTGAGCGCATGCGCACCTCTGTGTGTGTGTGTGTGTGTGTGTGTGTGTGTGTCTGTGTCTGTGTGTGTCTGTGTGTCTGTGTGTTTGTGTGCGTGCGTGCGCGCGCGCGCGCGCGCGCGCCCGCACAAATAAGAAACCAGCCGATGAAACTGACAAAGGGGAGGGTACTGAGCAGCCCCCAGTGGCCACCAGTCAAAGGTGCTCGAGGCGTGGGGGAGGGACAACTGGGCCCCTCGCAGAGCCGTACACGAGCAAAAACAAAGCCATCTCTTTGGAACAAAAATGAAGCAGATGTGGCCGGGGAAAGCCAAATATTTTTTAGATGATGTGAACAATGGGGAAAAGTCAATTCAGGCAAGTCTGGAGCCTTCAGCGGCTCTGATTTCTAGACACTTTATGAGAACGTCCTTTGCTCCTGCTTTCCCTTTATCCCCGAAGGAAAACAAATCTGGCTAAATGAGACTAGACGGCAGAAAAGAAGACCGTCTCTAGACTGTCGCAGATGGCACAAGCCGAGCCGGGTCAGAGGTGCTGTGCTGGTAGCACTGCGGCCAGTATCTCAGTACTGTCACCCCCAGAAACGCCCACCAGCCCCTGTGGGGCGGAGAACGTGGCCCTTCATAGAATTGGGACAGGCGAAGCGCCAAGGAAACCTTTGTTTTTCTCTCTAGCCCCTCCCGCCAACTCCTTGGTATTTCTACCTTATAACATTGCTTCTTGTACCCATCCCTGATTCTCAGTACTGCAGCCTCTCAGCCCCACCCGCAACGCCAACTGAGAGTCACCTCCCCCTCCCTTCTCTAAACCACAGCATCACACAGGAGGGCCCTATTGCAGTTACCCATAAATGTAAAGGCAAGGAGCCACCAATACCTGGTTGAGGAGACTGTGTTCAAATTAGCACACTCCAGCTGCCATTAACCCTGGCTCCTGTCCCACCTCTCCTCCTCCTCCCAGTGCCCTCTCCCAACTGCCCTGCTCACCCCCATCTATGTAAAAAAGCCATAAAGCCTTTCTCCAATCGCCTTCTTGGAGTTTATGCAACCTCCAGAACACAGGTTGATTGGAAAGGTCTCTCTCCTGGATAACAACAATTCAATGTGCCTTGACATTTTAATAGCCTGCCATCCTGGTGAACACAATCGAGCAAGGCAGTGAAGCAAAAATCATTAGGTAAGCAAGATAATCTAAGCTGAATCTGCTGCCTGCACTCACATCTGGGGGCAGGTTGCACAGCTGGGTTAGTCCACAAAGCTGGGCTCATTTTGCCCTACAGTGCCTTCGCATAAATGCACCAATATATGCTCTTGTTTAGCTAGAGACACACCCCTGCAAACAGATTTTCAGAGATAAACACACTCAGTCAGTATAAACTCACTGAAACCCCAATATGAGGTAGCTTGAGAGTAAACGAATTTTCGGCGAATCAGAATAACTTCCACCCCACCAAACCACCACCAAATTAAACTTCTTGCTCTCATTTCAGGTGTGCTGTATCCTGAGATGAGGCCAATATTAGTTGGGATTCCTAATATCAACCATCTAAAGGCTTATGTATTTCCATGCATATATATGTATTCATTTATGTAGAGATTTTGAATATAATGCCATGACTAAATATATAATTTAAATATAAATATATAATATAAAACATTTATGCTTACTGTATACAAAATACTATTATAAATGTTTCACATCTATGAATTCATTTAATCCTCTAAACATGTACTATTATCCCCATTTTACAGATGAGGTAATTGAGACACAAGAGTTGTCCAAAGTTATATTCTGGTAAGTGGTAGAGCCAGTATTTGGATCCAGGCAATCTGACTCCAGAGTCCAGACTGTCACCCACTATACTATGGTGTCTCATAAACAGTAAATTACACAAATAAATATAAAATGCGTTGCATGTCTTTATAAGGTCAGTTCATTCCTTCTCAAATGTGTATATTTACAAAGACGCAACACATGTATTTATATTGATACTCAAAATGTGCAAAGCAGTAAACTGACTTCTTTTCAACACAAACACCTGCGTTTATGTATTCATTCACATTCACATAGAGCATCTTACAAGGCCCAAAATCATGTGTTGGTATTGGGAATACAACAATTAGACACAACTGCTGTCCTCAAGTAGCTCATAGCTCCTGGGGAAGTCAAACCAGCAAACCCATGCTTAACCTTGCAGGTGGCAGGTTAGAGACCTACACAGAGCTTCAGAGGCTGAGAGGACATTCCACACATATACCCCCACCCCTTCTCTCTCCCCTACCCCAAGCTTCACACATTCCTCTCATAGAGTCTTCATGGGAAGCCATATGCCTACTCCCATGGAGTTACCCTTACTCCAAACACCTGGAGAGCTCCGTTGGGGAATCTCCTTGAAAACCGGATTATAAACTGCCCAAGAAAATGAGCCTTGTTACTTGATAATTACACATAACACACAAACTCACACCCCTTTCTTAGGAAAGAGGTAGGAGTGACATCACAGAACCCCCAGGTGGAAGGAGGGGGCAACAGATGACAGAAAATTTTTTCTGTTGGATTCCAACCCTCCCCGGTAGGCTATGCTCCACCCTCCCTCCTGCGCGGAAATTCCCGCATAGATCCGTTTCCCTGGGTGCTGACTTGGCAAGCTATTCACTTTATGAATATGACCCTCAAAGGGGAGAGCCCCTCTCAGCAGCCCCCGAACTATGTTATCACCGTTATTAAGGAGCTTAAAGAGGAGCTGGGAGGACGAGACACCACTGGAATTGCAGCCTGATTGTGATTGATGTGTTCCTATTAGCGCCTCAGTGTTATCTCTCTGGATGGCAAGAACAGCCAGTGGCTTGTAACACAACAGATTACCTGAGTTCTCAGCCTTAGAAGGATGTTTAAATAAAATATAGTCCCTCTTAGCAGGAGGCTCATTTTCTCCACGAGACTCCCAGACTATTTCATGTCAGCTCTGATTCGCTGCAACTCTCCTCAGTAAACATGTCTTATCATTAATAATTCTTTACAAGCACAATCTCCAAGAGTCCTATCTCTCTCTCTCTTTTTCTAGGTGGCTGGACCCAGACACATCACGCCTCAGTTTGGGTTCCAAGGTGCTTCTCTCTGGATTTTCACCTGCCTTGCCAAAAATGATTGATTACCCCAGGCCGACTGGGTGTCCGCAATACCCCAACAAATGACTTTGGCCCCTAACAGCAGCCTTGGCCAGATTATGAAATCAATATTTTCACCATTAAAATCTATCAAAGAAGAGTTAAGGCACCATCTGTCCCTACCATCTCTATGGTGTGTGAACATTAAATCCGACACTTGTACTACATGGGTGATCAATATATAGTGGTTCACAGATCATTTGTGGTTCCCTTTTAGCAGTGATGGATGTCTAGAATCGTTGTGATTCATTTTGTCAGACCATTAAACAGGATTCTGTCCAGTTCCTTCCTGATTTCATTTAAAGGATCATTCTTCACAGTTCATAAGAGGGAAACGGTTTTACCAATCTGCTTCTATTTCAATAAGTCACTTTATAGAGATTTTGTGTCCTCCAGACTGTAAAAATTCTGGAGAGATAGTACAAACAGACCTCTAAAACTATTCACTGCATGACATATGCATAAAGTGTGAAGAGAGGAATGTAAATATGTTTACCTCTTTATCTTCAAATGTTGGTTTTAACTGTCTCTTGGCTGGACTGCTGGCCTGCAGGTGCTCCAGGAACAGTGCCTGCCACAGCAGTGAAGCTGGAGATTGGGGGCTAATTTACAGAGGCAGAGGGAAATCCTCTGAACCCTCTATGCCATGACTAAAAGCAAAGGCATTGGCTTTCCCAGAGGTTGCATTTCAGAGACTTTGATTTCTAGAGTCAAGATGAATTATCTCTTACCCAAGTGATTGGCAAGTGCCTCTCTGTGCTCCTGTGTAGTGTGCCATCCCAAGAGAAGAGACATTGACCATGCCCTTGAAGGCAGCAATGGACAAACATAAGGACAAGCATGACAATAACAGCTACCATTTGTGGAGCACCAACCTGCGCCAGGCACTGGATGTGCACAAGTCAAGTCCTCCATAGTCCTATGAGACAGGTACTATTTTCCCCACTTTCCAGTGAGGCAACTAAGACTCAAAGAAGTTAAATAAATTGCTTAAAATTACTCTAGACAGGGACTATGAGAATCAGGACTCCAACCTAGGCCTGTCACCAGAGTTCACAGGACTGTGATCAGCTCTTTACTGGTGGCCATTATTTTGTAGATCGTTTTGTTTCAATCAAAGTGAGTTTCTTTCAGTCCTCCTGAGTGCACCAACCAATCAGAGAACTATTAGAAAATAAAATTTTATTTTACTATAATTTAAGTAAATCTGTAGCAGGATCAACAAATAATGTGCTCCAAAGCCAAACAATTGATATTAAACTATTTTCTGGTTCTGAATTATTGGACAATTATATCACTGTAGCTGATATTAGTATAGATAAGCAGATATTGATTTAAATATTAATAGAAGCATATGCACATGTGTACATATGCATATATAATTTATATGATTATTATTTGTTATATAATAAATACATATAATTTTAAAAACTTTAAATAAAAATAATTAGCTTTCCTTATTTTCTTTCCTTTTGAAATAAAATAATTAGGTCTCAGAAAGAAGAAAACCTTGGCCCTGGGATAGGAATCATTTTCTGACTTTGAAGTCAAAATACTGTGCCAAAAAAATTATAAGTAATAGAGTGCTACTCAGTTATGATTTTTTGGTGACATATTTGTTAAAGGGACGATGGGAGAGAGTTGTACTTAGTTTTCAGTTGAGTAGTGGGGGAAAACCTCCCACTGCTCAACTGCAGTGAAATTCCCATTCACTAACCACAATGCCCCCCTGGCCCGAGGGGAGCATTCCTTATAATAACAGCAGACGGTAAGGCAGGTCATGCCACCTCAGACCCAAGGCCACCTGGCCAGAGCTATGCTGGACACAGCACCACCCATGGAATTTCCAGGCCAGAGCACTTTTCGGAGGTGTGTGGCATAGCAGAGTTTCAATCTAAGCTTCAGAAAGCCTAGGCAAAACTCACCTGTGCTGCTAGTTAACTGTATCACCTCAGATAAGTCACTTAACCTCTCTGAGCATCATTCTCCTCATCTGTAAGAGTGATGCTGATCACACCTACCTTACAGGGTAATTTTGAGGATTAAATGAAACAGTATAAATTTCAGAACAAGTCCTAGCACAATGCATGTTAGTTAGCATCCTTTTATCCTTTTCTTCTCTCCTTGCTCTCTCCTCCACATTACTCTATAAATTTCTATTATACTATATTTCAGCCTTCAATAAAGAACTTGTAATGAGTTCTGCCACATAAGAATTTATCTAAGTCCTTCCTGATTTAGAAACATAAAACCTAGAAATTA
This sequence comes from Eonycteris spelaea, assembly GCA_003508835.1. NCBI lineage: Eukaryota > Metazoa > Chordata > Mammalia > Chiroptera > Pteropodidae > Eonycteris > Eonycteris spelaea. The sequence goes on from PUFA01000326.1 coordinate 834,523, forward strand.
AATGGAGAATTCTTTGGTCCAACTGTTGACCCAGTGTGGGAATCACTTTCACCACCTGCCTGACAATTCATTTTTGATGATCATGAGCTCAAGATGTCACAGGGATATCCCCTCATTACTGGACAGTCTTTTAATGATAAATTTCTGCTAAACCTGCCTCCATGTAAATCTTATCCATTAGTCCCAGTAATAATTCCAATCCATGATCACCTCGTGTTCTGTATAATAATTTAACAGAATGAAAAGAAATGTTCCTTTTAATTTGTGATAAAACTACCTTTCTGAAGCATTTTGATTGTTGGACTAAAATACAAGAGGCTCGTGACTGTGCCCAAGTTGCCTTTATCCATGTCTTTTTGGCATTAGCTCTGAGTACATCCCAACTCATACTGAGTGTAATAAAGAGTTGTGGATTTTTTCCTTTCTTTCTCTTATGTGAATCTCCTGGTTTCTTACTACTCTCTGGGTTTTCTCTGTCTCTGCAGTTTCATTCTTGAACATGAAACCCAGACTTGCATAGAGCACTTTGATTCAATGTTATGCTTCAGATTTTAACCATCCATTTCTTCCCTCTTTTATCCTCCTATTCACTTTTCTTTCATCTACTTGTCCTTCCATCCAATATCCCAATCAAAGCAGGAATGGCAGTACATACCTTGATCTGAACAATGGTCCTTAATAATGGAAAGTGATAAGCTCCAGCCCAAAAAGCAGTGCAACCTCAGCAGCTGTTGAGCACCTATTGCCCACCTTCGTCAATAATCCAGACATCATAAGCCCCAGGTAGGTAGGCTTTCATAGATGCCAGCACCTCAGGGCACGTCATTGTCTCTCAGCTGTTCCCACCACTCACATACTTCAAAATCATAGAATTGAAGTCAACAATTCTCTGTTGAGCATTCCTAAGAAAGCCACACTTACCTCTTATGGTCATTCAAGCCACAGCAGCCACAACCTAGCCACCAGTGCTTTGCTGTGCTAGGTTGACCAGTTCCATGATTACTCCCATCACACTTAGGTTAATCATGTGGGTACAACTCAGTTCCCACTTCAGCTAATGTGTCATGTCCCAAATATTACTATCTTGAAATGCCAGATTGCGTGAGTACATCCTTGACCAAGGGTGCTAAAGCCACACTCAATTAGAGACCAGTCAAGACTCAACATGCATGCTTGAGCCCCTCAGATGTATAGTGGTACAGTAACACAGCCATCAGTACACTCTGAGGTTTGAAAGACACTAACCCAATCTCTCTCCCTCTGCTGGATTAAGTCATAGCAAAACTATTTCTGGTGAAATAGGTCATGTATTCCTGAAGATTTCCAGGAATTCCAGACATTCTCTTGCTCTTATCCCAAGGTAAAACTATTTTTTTCCAAGATTTTTTAGAGCTAATTTCAGCCCCTCTTTCTCTAGTTTAAGCCCATTCTGTGGTGTCCTTTCATAAGCTATTTTCTTCTCTAATAATAGCACTATTAATTGTAAACTTATCATATGCCAGACATTATATTGGTTGCTTTATAGCATTATTTCATTTAATTCTCACAGTGGCCCTCTGCTAAATCTGTTTTGTTATTCCCATTTTTAGATGAGAAACTGAAGCTGTGAGAATAATTCACATAATATCACGCCGCTGATAAATGACAGCAATAGGATTCAGACCCAAGCTGGACTGACAGCCAGAGCTACCAAACATGTGGCTATACGTCTATCAGAAAAAAAATATAGTGTCACATATTCACCTTACAACTATAGTGGGTTTTACATGGAGTTCTGAAAGCAGAATCTAGGCCTGATTAGAAACTTTTATCGTTGTTAAAAACATCTGCTTGACTTATCCTCTAAGTCATACCATGTCTCTAAACATCGATAATATTTTTTTAATTTCACTTTCAACTCCTAATCAAAGGGGCCAGCCAGCCTATAAGATCCTGTGCAGAAGGGATGACTTAAATCATCCCTTTCAACTCAGAGCCACATGGGGACAGAGTATCAAGGAGAGGTCAGGGCATTTCACGTCTTTCCAGTCATGAAGCTCCTTGGCCAGCATGGGCCTGGTGAGGATTTGGGAGCCAGGCTGATATCTGCCACCTGTGGTGAGGAAAGAAGCTGGGCAGCTAGACCAGTCCTGGCAGCCTGCACCTGGGCCTTGATCACAGGCAATCTCAGACCATCAGAGGCTATTTCCTGGAGGTCAGCCAACTCATGGTGCCCTCACTCTGGGGAAAGGGCTGCAGGGAACAAATGAGGAATATTACAACTAAGAAACTCAGTCAAGGGTCCTCAACTGGAGTGTCTTCCTGGATGCACTAAGAAATGTGACAGTGACTTGTTGCAATGACTGAAGGTACTGTGGGCAATTAGTGGGCAGGGCGGGTTATGCTAAGTGTGCTCTAATGTGTGAGACATTCCCAAGCAATGACAAATTGCCCATTCAAAATGCCAGTGGTATTCCACTTACTGAGTCCAACTTTCTCATTTTACACATGGGAAAGGATTTGAATGATTTTCCCCAAAAGAGACCTATGGAGAATTTTTGTTTCTGTTCAGTAATGTCAATGTCTATTCAGCTCCCCCAAGAAAAAATTTCATGAACATTGTTGCTTCTCTTTAAATTCATCAGTAGGCCCATAGTCCCTATGAATGGAAAGGGAAGTGATAGTCAGTGAATGTGCCAAATCCTGCTTTAAGTACAATACTTAACACAGACTATCTCATTGCCTCTCTGATAAAAAGAAAGAAAGAAAGAAAGAAAGAAAGAAAGAAAGAAAGAAAGAAAGAAAGAAAGAAGAAAGAAAGAAAGAAAGAAAGAAAGAAAGAAAGAAAGAAAGAAAGAAAAGAGAGAGAGGGAGGGAGGGAGGGGGAGGAGGGAGGAAGGAAGGAAGGAAGGAAGGAAGGAAGGAAGGAAGGAAGGAAGGAAGGAAGGAAGGAAGGAAGGAAGGAAGGAAGGAAAACTAAACAAAAACCCGAGAATCAAGTAGTATTGGAGGAAAGAGCACTGAGTCTCAGAGTGATTAAGTAAGCTGACCAAGGTCATACAGCTCATTCCTTGCGGAGGCAATTCCAATTCAGCTCTCCCAGGCAGCAAAGTGCTTTCATGAAGCCACATGCAAGCAGTGAGCTGGGCCCCAAATCAGACCTCTCTCCAAACAGCACAAATCACACCTCATGTCTTCTAGAGACTCCGCCAATTAGAGCAAAATTGAGAGAAGCCATCCTCATCTTGGAGCCTCTCTCCTCCCCTTGTGGTTCCTTCAACCAAATCCCTACCACCACCAGAGAAGGCCAGCAGAAGCCTGTTCTGGGTTACTGTTACCAGGAGTTTTGCTTTTTCTTATAAGAGTTCCTATACTGTGTGAAAGACACAAAAATACAGGAAGGAAGCTCTCATTGTGGAATGGGAATGGAGAGGGTGATTAGTAGTAAGGAAATGCAGAACATCTTTCCAGAACTGCTATCATGTCACAATTTGCCTTCCATAAACCAACTTTTAGAACCTGTCAAAGAAATAAACAGGCTTTTGTCTTGTACTTCCAACCAATCGAAGGAGTTTCCTTTCTTTCTAATTGAACTTGACCCATTCATACAGGGAGGAGGGGAAATAATAGTGAAAAGAGAAACTACGAAGGTAGGGGAGATGGCACTTCAGTTCAGGCCCCAAGACTTTCGAAAAACAGGAAAATGAAAAAGAACAATAGTGCCAATAAGATAATGACCCATTTTGACAATTTTTGAAATCTTTGTGTATTTACTCAGAAAGTGGCCAGTTTGGGGTCCCCATTCTACTGCTTATTAGCCTGTGATCTGGTTAAGTGCCTTATTTTAGCCAAACTCCAAGTTTATCATTTGTATAAACAGGTCATTTCCACTTTATAGTGTTGTCAGTAAGAATGAATATGGAAATAAAATACCTACCACATAGTAGGCATTCAGTAAGTGAAAGCATCTAGGATGGAGTCATTCAAAAATAGAGTGCATAAGATGGCTTTGGATAGGTAGGTGCAAAAGAGCTCATCACCTCCAAAGCTCTGACTCAGCTATTATTGTCAATCTCTTTTTTTTTCCTAAAGGGTGGGTAGGGGTGGGGGATCAAGGAGGGGAGTTTTCAGGGTAACAAGACTAATCAGGATTTCACCATCAAAGCAAATATATCCAATTAACAGCTATTAGAGAAGCATTTTCTGGCACTGTGCACAATGAAGGCCATTCCATCTAGTGGAAATTAATCTTAATTATTGGTACCTGCATACATACGTGCAAAGGGAAGCAACTCACATTAATCTACATTAAACTTAATAGCAGTCCGTGTATTATCTATTCTGAGTCAAAATTGACTGCTGGCCCCTGTACAGATATCTGCAGTGCTAACTCAAGTAATTACAGTGCAGTGGGTCTCAAAGACACAATTTGTTCCCTTTATAATAAATCAGCTGCTAGAGCTTTTTATAATTAAAAACCAAAAGAAAAAATAGAACTGTATAGGCAAATGTCATTTTCTTCTAAGGAAAGTTAGGAGAAATACATCTTCTGAAAGGAAAAAGAAACACCCTTCTCGAATGGAATCCCAAACGGAGAGATAAATACAGTGTTAGGTTTTCAGAACTTTGGAAAATAATGTTTTTAAAACCTCAAATTTAGAGTTTCTAAGAGGCCTTCATTACGTTTTCAAGGTGACTGGTAAGGCTATATGAGAGAGATGTCTTATATTAAGTGAAATTTCCAATAGTCTGGGTCAGGATGGAAGGCAAAGTTGATTTTATTAAATTCTACTTAAGAGAGACCCTTTCCACTAACCATGGGGAAAAGGGGAATGATGACTGTGCTCTCTATCTCTTTCTGCCCACAACCCTTTACATCAGAGCATTATGCATTTATTCAATAAATTTGTTTTTAGAGATTGCCTTTCTTTCCATAGATCTCTTTCATTTTTGTCATCCCTATCTGCAGAAACCATGAGTCCTACTTCACCTCGACTATTTCAGTTAGGGCTTTTCTTAGTTGCCCAGAATCATACACCTACCGGTGTTCTATGACTTCCGAGGCCATCTAGTCCAACCTCCATAGCAACCAGTGTTTCCTAAAGCGAGGCTACAACCACTGAAACAGGGGTGATTAAGCAACGTAGAGAGAACTCAGTGACTTCATTTGCCAGGTGCTGACTGGCAGGCACACATTCCACATCAGTAAGAGAGCCCATTCAACCTCTGCAGTTGGGAGACAAGCTTATCCATGTCAGATTTTCCCAGACCCGCTATCTTCCGTCCCATCATCTAGACTCTGGCTCACCCCAGTGCAAGACTCTTTCTAAGCTCCTGGCTTCTCCCTGCCTATTCTCAGCTCTCACTCCTGGCCTTCCCCCACAGGCCTTCCCTCAGCCCACTCAGTACTCCTCCTAAGTCCCAACCAGGGATGCCATGTCCAGCTATTGAGGTTGTGTGTATAACTGCATGTTGAAGGATGCCTTCTAGAACTATGAAACTTGGTAGGCATGACAACCGCTTGGTACCCCATCACCACCATCTTGCCTCAGTCTATGGCACCTGGTATTCCTAGGAAGTATCCCATCCAAGTACTAACCAGGCCCAACCCTGATTAGCTTCTGAAATCAGACAAGATCCGGCGTGTTGAAGTTGGCATGGCCGTAGACTTGACTCAGACTTAACTCTCTGCCTTGTACCTCCTTCAGCCTCCCCATTCCTTTTCCACTTGCCTCAGTCTTAACTCTCTGCCTTGTACCTCCTTCAGCCTCCCCATTTCTTTTCCACATGTGCTACCTGCTCTCAGTCTCCAGGACTCTTTCTCCAGCAAAAGTTATTTCCTTCCCCTCAACCCCTCACTGTAGGACATAGAAGATCATCTCTGACCCTATGTCTGGATCCTCGCACTCTCAATCCCTCCTCCAATCTTTCCCAGTAAGGCTGAAACTTTCTCTTGGATCACAAATCTCCTCATGGCCATGGTTTTTTTTTTTTTTTCCCAGCTCAACTCTCTAAGTGTGTGTATAGCTCTCACTGTTTCCCTCTACCACTGACATCTATCTGCTTTGTGCTCATTACCCAATAGTGTCATTTATCACAATTTTAAAATAGAAAACCATGTATATGGTCCCTAGAGAAATTTTAGAAAATATAAAAAAATTAAAAAGGCATCCTCTTGGTGTTTACTACTTAAATCTTCTTTCTGCAGATATTAAAATGGACACATAATTAATACTGATTATTAAAATTATTGTTATTTCTTTTTTTGAATAGGTAATATATTCTCTGGTCTGTCATCATCCTGTTCCAGAGTCAATCAATATTACCTGTTTCTTTTATACTTTCTAACAATAGATTATGTATGATACACACACACACACACACACACACACACATATAAATGTATCTTTTTATACAAGTGAAGGGATCTATCATTTCTAAAGACCACTCCTTCTTTCCTGCCCCCCACCCAGAAACTATATCCAGCTATAAGCTGGAATTTTTAGTCAACTTACCAATAAGCACTTCCTGAAAACTTCCAGCCAAAAAAACAAAAGACTGGTTCTGTGTCTCAACACTGTATTTAATAATGTACAGGAAATTCACATAAACAACTAAACAATACTGTAAATAAAATGCCTCTATTAAACAGTCAGGCAAGGTTACTGTTGTGAAAGGAGCATAGGGCTTAAAGGACCAAGTGTTTGAATCCTGGCATTGCTACTGCTCAGCTGACTTTTGGAAGTATGCTTCAGCTCTCTGAACTTATCTCTACAATGAAAGTAATAATGCCACCTCACAATTGTCCTAATAATTAAATGAAACTTGATAAGATGACATGCAGGAAGGTGGGCAGAAAATGCATGTGGACTTAAGAAGGTGATGTATCAGAAGTAGGGCACTGAAGAGAGATGTGCAAAAGGAGAGGGGTCTGCATTGGCAGAGGAGAGATCATCTATGCAATGTACTACTGGCACCACCACTAAAAGGGAACTCTCCACCCTTGATCCTGGTCTTAGCCTCCCCATTAGGGCTCAACACCCATAGAGTCACTTTGTGTAGTGATCTGTTTTTCTGGAAAGAATTAGAGAACTCATAAAAATTAAATCTTTACAGGACTTCTGTATGCTCTTTTTCAAGATGTCAATCATTTGGGTTAAAAATGCGGCAACATTTTCCCAAGGACTTGGAGGAGGAAACCACCATCTAGAAAGGAAAATCTTTCAAGCTGGAATGTGCTCTAGGCTGCCTATTTAAATGAAAAAAAAAAGTTATATGCCTGGGAAACATTATATCTGCCAAAGTGATATGAGGGTCGCGCTGTAATAATGATAGCGTCAACTTCACGCTGCCTTTCATCCTCAAGACTCCAAGAAGAGCCTTAAAAATGAAATTTTATACGAGTGCACACAAAAACACACTATTGGCAAAATTCACACATATATCACTTTGTCCACCTCTCTAATGAAGGTGGAATGCAGTGGCAGATGTTTCACAGCTGCCTGACCCCCACCCTCTAGCAGTTTAGGACAGGAAACCAAGGACACTCGATCCAAGAGGAATTGCAGGGAGAGTCCAGGGAGGTAAAATCTAATCCTGCAAATTGGAATTTAGCCAAATACATGGGATACCCTTCATATCATTGCCTCATCCCTTACTCCAAGAGACTGAATGAAGAAAAATTACAGGCATCTGTGTTCATCAGAGAGGTCGTGCTTTCCATGTGAGGATAGTTGAAACTAGGAAAGATCTCTAACACTGTAGGCATATGTGATATCCATCCATACAGCCTGCAGCCCAGCCTAGTAGAGTCAAGGTTATATAGATTTTGTTCCTAGACCAGTTAGATATCATTACTCTGTTGAATAGCCATAGGCTGCATCCCTGTTGTATAGATGGCTCCCAGCCCTAGTACAGGATAAATCCTTTCATAAATAATGCCTCATTAATGTATGTGGGTGGTTGGGGAGAAGAGGGGTTGGGATTAGTATCTTGTCTCACTACGTCAGGCATGACAGACTACGTGAGGTGAAAAAACTATCTGTAGAGCATCTAGCTCAGGTCAGGTCTTTAGCTAGGATCTTTACCTGTCATCTCATTCATCCTTACTAGGTCTTATTTGAACTTTACAAATAAAAGGCAAAAAAAAAAAAAACAGACTTTGAACAGGTTAAGAAATTTGGGAGGTTATACCCCTAATAAGCCAGGATTCAAGTTCAGGTGTACCAAACCCAAAGTGACACGTAGCTGTTACCACCACATCAGGACATAAAACATTGCTGACATTGCAGAAATCTCCTCCACGTCATTACTCCTCTTCTCCAGGTAACTACTATTCTTCCTTCTATTATATAGATTAAATTTTGCCTTTCTGCGAAATATTTATAAATGGAATCATGAATATGCATTCTTTAATTCTGATTTTCTTTGCTCAATAATTTACTTGAGAGATTCATCCATTTTTATGCAAAGTAGTAACTTATTCATTCCCATTGCTGTATAGAATTCTACTGTGTGAATATATTATTCATCCATTCTACTGTTCACTGACATTTAGACTGTTCCATTGAGGGATATTATGTATGAATAATGTTGCTACAGATTTTCTTGTCCACATGTTTGCATATATATACCTAGAAATATAATGCTGAATCATAGGATGTGTATTTGTTCACTTTTAGTAGATAATGCCATAGTTTTCAAATTTTATAGAAATTAATACTCCCACCACCAGTACATGAAAGTGCCATTTGCTTCACAGTCTCTAAAATTGGTATTTTGAGTTTCTGATTAAATTTTAACCATTTCTATGACTGTGTAGTTGCATCATGTTTTAGTTATAATTTCCTTGAAAACTAATCGACCTTTCCATATATTTATCAGCCATTTGGATCATTTACTCTTTTGTGAAGTAGTCATCTATTTTTATATATTGATTTATAGAAGATTTTATATATTCTGTGGCTTGTCTCTTCACTCTCTTTGAGGTCTTTTAGTCCTTAATTTTAATTATTTTAATAAAGTCCAATTTATCAATCTTTTTGTTATAATTTTGTATCTGATTTAAAAAATTCTTGCCACCCAATGTGATAAAGATATTCTCCTATGGCTTCAGAACACAAGTCTTAAATTGTTCTTCTTCTTTTTTTTTTTCTAATCCCTGAAAAGTTTGTGAATGATTGATCTTGTCATCTCTTTAAATAATTAGAAGAATTCACTAGTGAAGGTATCTGGGCTTGGTGTTTTATTTTTGGAAAGATTTTTATCTGCCAGAGGAAAAACAAGAGGAATAAATAGACAATAGAAGCAGACCTATAGGTAATCCAGATATTAAAGTTATTTGATACAGTCTTTACCTGTGATGAATATATATATCTATTATAACATATAGAATTATTTATAATTTCTGTCTGATTTTTCTTTTTTCTTCCTTTTTTTGGTCAGTATTGGCAACTTGTGTTATTCAAGAAACTTATCTACTTATATTTCCAAATCTGTTAGCATAATATTTTTCATTATATGACTTTTTAATGTGTCTAGGATCTGCAGTAATTCCTTCTTCATTTCTTCATATTGATACCATCTTTATATTGGTACTGTGTGTTATTTTTTTTCCTCTTGATCACTCCTATTGAGGCTATATCAATTCTTTTAGTCAATTTAGAGAAACAGCTTCTAGCATTATTGATTTTGTTTCACTAGTTTTGTATCTTATTTCTTTTTTGCCTTCTTTCTACTCTTTAGGGTTTACTTTGCCATTACTTTTTTATTAAAATGGATGTTAAAATAATGAATTTTAATCCTTTCTTACTTTTTAATACAATAATTTTAAGGGTATACATTTATCTCTAAGTATAGCCTTAGCTATATCGCACAAGTTTTGATACAATTTATCTTCATTATTATTCACTTCAAAACATTTCTAATTTTTATATTGATTTCTTTTTTGAGTTATGGATTTGATTTACATATAGTTAAACTTCATTATGACCAGAGAATCTATTCCATATATAATATCAATCCTTCAAGATTTGTTAAAACTTACTTTAATGCTCAGTTTATGGTCTATACTGGTAATTATTTTATGAGCAATTGAAAAGAAAATGTGTTATAGATTCCAGTATCTTAAGGACTGAATGTCAATTAGGAAGTTTGTTAATTGTATTGTTTAAATTTTCTTTAATTCTACTGATTTTTTTCTATTTGCTTCATCAGTTATTTCTTTTTTATTTTTATTTTTTGCTTTATTTAAGGTTATTTAAAATTATAATTATAAAATTATTTTAAAATCTTCCTCATATGTTCCTCATTTCACCTTTCGAAATGTCCCTATTTATCTCTAGAATAGCTACTTCTAAAGTCTGCTTTGACATTATATAACTACACAAGTTATTTTGGTTAATGTTTCCTTGTATATATTTTCCCATCATTTTACTTCCACTCTAAGTCTTTAAATTTTAGATGTGTCTTTTATAAGTAATATTTAGTTGAATTCTTAATTTTTATCCATTTTGACAATCTTTATCTTTTAATCGGAGTATTAGTGAATTTATATTTAAAATAATTACTGATATGTTTTAGTTTTTCAATCCTCCATTTTATTATTTTTTTTTCTAATTGTCCCATTTCTTGATTCATACTTTATTTTCCTTTTGGACTAACCAAGTATTCCAATTATTCCATTCTCCCCCTGTATTGGTAATAGGCAGGTAGTTATAAACTCTTTTATTATTCTTTCAGTTGTTATTCTAAAGCAGTGTTTATCATACTTTAGCGTGCATCAGAAACATTCAGAATGCTTTTGAAAATAGTTTCTAGATTTCACTTCATATTTTCTGCTTCTGCAGATCTAGGGGAAAACTCAAGAAACTACACTTATAATAGGTTTCCAGGTGATGCCACTGCTGCTGGTCCAGGAACAACACTTTGAGAAACATTGCCTTAGAAATTACATTGTATATCCCTGATTTACTACAATCTACTATAGGTTGATACTTTTACTATTTCCCAGATAGTACAATAACCTTACAATTATTTAACTCCATATTCTTATTTCTATTTTTATGCTTTAATTTTCATGCATTCTATCTACTTTTAAACCCCAAAGACATGATTTTGCTGCTGTTGTTATACATACTAAATATTCATTTAGTTTATACATATATTTATCTTTTGTCCTGATCTCTATTTCTTCTTGGACTTCTGCATTTCCATCCAAGATCATATTTCATTTGCTTAAAGAACTCCTTTTCGTATTCATTTTAGTGTCAGTTGGTAGCAAATTCTCTCAACTTTGGTTGTCTAAAACGTCTTCATTTTATATTCACTTTTAAAGGATAATTTTGGTGTGTATAGAATTTCAGAATGAGATTTTTTTTTTCTTTCAGCATGATAAATACGTCATTCCATTTTTTGTTTGTTCTTTTCTTCCAGGATTTTTGTTGTGAAGTCAGCTGCTGCTTCTTTAAAGCTAAGGAGTCTTTTAAAAAGTCTCTTTTAAGATTTTTGTCTTTGTCTTTTTGTCTTTAATTTTAAGTAGTTTCACTATGATATTCCTAGGAATGGTTTTATTTGTATTTACTCTATTTGGTATTCATAGTGTTTATTGAATTTGTAACTAGATGATTTTCATCAGTTCTGGAAAATTCTCAGAGAATATCTTTCAGATACTGCTTTTTTCTTATTACCTTTCTTCTCTTTCTGAATTAACACTTACAGGTTTTTGAAACTTTTTAACATTTCCTATGTGTTTCTTCCACCCTTTTTTGTATATTTTCCAACCTTTTTTTCTTTTTGTGCTTCATTCTGATATTTACACTAGCTACACTTAAGTTTTCTAGTCATTTCTCTTAAAATATCTATTATTATGTTTAGGTCTATCTATTGAGTTATTTATTTCATTTACTGTAGTTTTAAGTTCAATAAATTCCTTTTAATTCTTAATTATAGATTCCAGCTCTCTGGTGAAATTTTCTATCTTGTCATTTATTTTTTGCACATATTAATCACAGTTATAAACTGTGTCAAATAACTTTAAACTATGGGTCTATTTCTATTATCTGTTTCTTTCTCTTGTTATTTCTTCTGGCGTATTCAGTGGTGTTTAGTTGAATGCTGGACATTATATATAATAAATTGTAGAGGATTTAGGTGATGTTATCTTTCTCCACAGGGATTTAATTTTATTTTGGCTGGGATTTGAGGTAAGATCATCTTGTCTGAGTAATAACTGAGATAACTTAAAACTCGACTTTTGTTTTCATGAGAGCATATTTTAAGTTTGCCGTTAATCTCAGGGTATATAGTCATATAGGTCTCTATTGAAAGCTTCAGTGTTTATATGGCCCTATCCTTTACAGTGTCCTCAACTCTAGTAATTTTTCTCTAGTATTATGAGAAAGTTCTGTGTTGCTTTATAGTCTCTCCATGTTGGCCCATGCAACTCAGAAATTGGCAAATGTCTCAAGGTGAAAGCAGGACAGAATATTGAGCTCACTTCTCTGAGGTTCTGTCTTTGCTGGGATCTTGGTCTTCCAAGTTCCAGCTGCCTAAGTAGCCCTAAACTCCAATTTTTTTCTTGCTACCCCATGAAACTGCCAAAAGCTCTGATTCACTGCTTTCTCCTCAGTCTCTCAGCCTCATTCTGCTTTAAATAAGCAAACACTTTAAGAATAAAAGTATCAGAAAATATTGAACTTGAATTTATCTACAGGGCTTAGCTTTTTGGGTTATTCATCAATGCCCTCAAGAAGTTTTTTGTTTTCCCTTTTATAGAACTTGTATAGTTATCTGCACTGGTAAATATACTGTCATTCAAGCTATTTATAGAGCCAGAAGTGGAAGTTGATTAGTTGCTTTTAAGGTCCCTACGGTGGCTCTAATATGTAGTCATAGTTAAGAATCACTGTCCATCTTATCATACGCTCTCATGCATGTGTAATTTCCTCAGCCATCTTCTACCCAGCTAACCACTAGAGAAAGTCTTTCTTTACTTAAGGACAAATAGCCATTCTACATAAGCCCATAAATCATTATATCTACTCTGTTTTATCATTAATCCCACTATATTCTAATCTGTATGCTATTGTGTCTGTCACCTTCATCAGATTGTGAGTTCCTTATGGATAGGGGCTGTCTATGAATTCATCTCCTTTTTTATTGCATCTTGTAAGTATGTAAATAAATTATTTTGAATATCATAGTGCTCTTCAGTCCTCAGTGTTCCCAAACGACAGTCTTCTCCTCGTTCTCTAATTCCGTGGAATAGAATTTGGATTTATCCCAATACATCTGGCCTTTTAATCCTCTGAGGCCAATTTAATTCCTCACCTTCCTTGGGTTAATCAGTATGAAACATTTCTAATTATGCTACCTTGAATATCCTTCATGCTTCCTCTTTCACTGTCATATGTGCTTGACATTATCTTTCTGCTAAGTATATATGTGTATGCCTTTGTGTGTGTGCATTATTTTGATCAATCAATAACCATGTATTGAACTACTAATAATATGTACCAGCTGTGGTGAAAAATATGGCAGATTTCATTATTGAAAGTTCAGCTCATAATTTATTAGCTTTGGGAAACTTCTCTTTAAGTATGAGGGATAGTAGTTCTCCTATATTCAGAGTTCATGGCCTGGTTGAAAAAACAAAATGACCCCACCAGAAAAGGATGGAAAATGTACCTGCATTACACTCATTATTTAGCTAACTGCTGAAATAGTGATACCCCACTGGAATTTTTTTAGATATATAATGAGAGACTTGGAGAGGCGGGGTTAAAACTTGTTAACAGCTCAAAGAAAAATATTTTTCCAACAGAGTGGCTGTTGCTAAGTTTAGTTAATGTGTGTCCTATCAGTGAAAAAAACAGAAGCCTTCCTTAAAATGTCATTTTTTGTTTGATTGCTTACCTCTTCCAGCACTGATTAGCTTGTTTTACAAGTGCATAGTTTGCAAGCGGGGTGTGTGTGTGTGTGTGTGTGTGTGTGTGTGTGTGTGTGTGTGCGCGCATGCGTGCTGGGGGTGGACAGAGGAAATGGAAGGGAGAATGTCTTCCTCATAGTTGTGACTCCAGCTGGGCTCCTTCAGTGTCCTTAGTATATTTTCCCCAATGGTATTGGAATAGTGCTGTGGACAGTAATAAAATGTACTGTGGAAATTACCTAGACTTTTGTTCTTGTCTTTTAAGCATCAAGCTTCTTTGTGCAAGAAAATGCAGATCCTGAGATCACTACGTGATAATCTCTCAAAAGTCAAAAAAGAGCCACACAATTTCAAAACAAAACAAAACAAAAGGATCCAAGCAAGGAGAGTATCTCTCTTTCCAGAACGCAGAAAACACATTTTATTTACCTTTGTATTTTCCATGGTACTCACTGCAGTAATTTCTACTAAAAAAAAAAAAAGAGAGAGAGAGAGAAACAAATTCAAACAATGATAGAGATCAAGCTAGATTGTCATCTGTCTAAGGTGAGTGAGATGCAACTCTGGCCAGAAGTAGGAGAATTGATAATATGAGCTCCTGGATTCCTTTCAGCCCTAAGAGTGATAGTGAGTAACCTAAATTTCCTCTCAGACTTCACCTATCTTTCCCCCTCTTAATTCTCTGTATTTCCAGGTTTTTGTAGATTGACACCAACAACCATATTCCAAATTAATGTTTACCAACTGTTACAAGTACAAGGCACCTTTTAAATGACAAAAACATTCCCCTTACTTCATACATGTTAAAAAGTTGTACTTTTAGAATTCATTGGTTGAGAAAATACATGACAAAATCAACTACATATTCAATATCATTTTTGAAAAATATTTAAATCAGTATAACATTTATACATATTTAAAATTAAAAATAAATTTTTTGTGTATGACATATGTTAAGCGTACAATGTTTGATATGTATATGCATCTGCAATATATTTGAAATAACTCTCACTCTTTGTTATCTTTATTTTCTTTCTCCTATCTCCCCCTCCCCTGCTCACTCTTCCTTATCCTATAACACTCTACCTCAGGGATATCATCTCCCCTGCTTTCATACTTGTTTCTGTCTCCCTCCTTTGTCTGGCCTGCCTTGCCTGCTCTTTTTTCTATATCCCTTGCTTAACCATCTCTTCCCTTGAAATCCAATTGTTTCCTGTATCCTTGTGGAGACCTCTCAAACTTTGTTGGCTTTGTGCAAAGTTGGCCCTGCTCCTGACCGTCAGCATCTCACCCTCACCTTAAGTGAACTGAGTATAACAGGTGTTCTTCCACTATCTTCCTTGTTTCGCTGTTTGCCTGCTCTGTCTCCAGTTGTCTTTGCTTTGTAAATACCAATTTTTTGAGTATTCATCAGTAATATGTGAGACCTCTAGCCGTAACCATGTCTATTCTTTGCAAAAAAAAACTAATGTCTGGGCCCTGCAGTTTAAGGGGTTCACAAATCTTTGTTGAAAGGATGATGTTATAAAGTCAGTGCCATTTGTATTCTCAGGTGTCCTCTATTTACAGAATCTAACTGATCTTTGCAAATTAGATGAAAACATTGTGGGTCCTACAAGTGAGACTGCCCTGACCTTATTGTCAAGGCCAACACCGGGCCAAGCCAGAAGAGTAATATAACAAAAGGTTGAATTTTGCCATCCTATAATCTTCATTCCTTTAGATTTATTTTGTTTCATGGGTCCCACAGAATAAGCCGACCCTCTCTCAGAAGACAGTCCCTCATAAGTTAAATGGTAATTTTTATTTTCCTCCCTTTCTCTTCTCGCTGGTGGTTCAACAAAGGTTGAACATATCTGGTTTAGAGGTAGAACTGACATCACAGTTTGAATCACCAGAATGTTTGTCTCTGAATCAGGTCACAATGCAGTGTTTGGGTTGATATTATGTAAACCTCATTTATATGCCTTCCAGGACTTCTGAATTTTGGTTTGCTTTATGACCACATATCTGCCCAACCCTCGATATGTGTGCTGCCTATCTGGTTAGTGATTTCTGTTCCTCTCTTTGTCTTCTCCCTGGTGGTTGAGCAAAGGGAACTTCTTTAAGTTCCCTTACTGGTATGACTGCTTACCCAGTCACTACCCTCTAAATATACCCTTATTCATCCTTATTCTTCTTAAAGCACCCACAGAATAGGATTTTCCACTCAAGATGCAAAGAGGTGACACAGAGTGTGAGGAACCATTGCTTCCCCTTTTCTGATTATGATAGCCTAAATCCACACCTCAGTTTGGAGAAGCAGTGTTGACATAGAGTGTCATGAGACTTGTCATATATAATCACCTCTTAGTTGTATGCCTTTGAAGAGAACTTCTGGCTTCTCAAGGTTACGGATTTCTATTTTTTAAAAAAGTGCCTAACTTCATTTGTCACCAGGGAAATGAAAATTTAAAGCCACACTGTAGCACACTCAACCCACCAGAAAGGTTAAAATGACAAAAAGACTAATATCAAGTATTGAGGAAGACATGGAACAATAAGAATTTGCATATATTGCAGGGGAGAGTAAACTGACACAACCACCTTGGAGAACTGTTTGACAGTACCTCTATAGCTGACTCAGTATGTCCATTTTGGGGGAGATACTCAAGAGAAGGGAGTGTACAGGTCCACCAAAAGACACGTCTAAGAATGCTCAGAGAAACACTATTCATAATCCCACATACCTGCCAACAATAGAACAAACATAGTGATATAGTCACACTATGGAACACTACAGACATGTAATTAGAATGAATGAACATGAAATATAAGCCACAGTATGGATGGATCTCACAAACAAATGCTGAGCAAAAGAAGTCAGATACAAAAGAGCATATAGTCAAAGTAGGTAAAACTAATTTCTAGTGTTAGAAGTCAGTAAAGTGACTCCCTCTTGGATAGGAATGAATAGTGACTAGGAGAGAAAAAAGTGGGGCTTTGGGGTAGTATAATTGCTCTGATATTGATTTGGCTACTGGTTATATTAGTGTGCACAAGTTGTGAACATTTATTGAGTTTTCTGCTTATGATTATACACTTTTCTATAAGTATGTTATACTTTAACAAAAAGTTACATAAAATACACCATTACAACAACAATAGCAACAAAACTATGGTTGCTAGAACTTCTTCAAAACAACCAGTGCAAGTCCACGAAATTTTTTGCTATAAGAATGATGGCACACACAGCTAGGTCCAAATGAATCATCTCTTTCTTAGCATGTTCCACGACCAGGCTGGTCACTTTTGCACCTGTTCTGTGGACTTCGGCTTTCTCAGATTCATATCTGTTCTGCCTTTGAAGGGAGCACATTAGAAATTGCAAAGCATAATCACTACAACATATTAAGCACAGTACTGTGCGTCAGACAAGATATTTAGTTAACATTATTTTATTGTAGCTACCCAATAACTCTGTAAGAAAAATGCTTAATCTCTACTTTACAGATGAGGAAAATGAGAAAGATTAAGCTATTTGCCCAAATAAACATTAAATTAATATCTGGTTTAGAGGTAGAACAGACACCACAATTTTAATCACTAGAATGTTTGTCTCCGAATCAGGTCACAACACAGTGTTTGAGCTGACGTTATGTAAACCTTATAAGTCGAGGACTTCTGAACTTTGGTTTGCTGTATAACTACATATCTGCCCAACTCTCGATATGTGTACTGCCTATCTAGTTAGTGATATCCTACCTGTTCCTGACCTCTGGCAGTGGTAACACACCCAGACTTTTGGCTGGACAACCAGGAAGCCTGTGTGTTTCCAGACAATTTATTGGATATTCTGATCCTGACATTCTTCTGGTGTCCTTTGTTTGTGGATCTGGCATTGACAAGTTCCTAAATGCCAAGAAACAAACCAGATGAAAAGAGAAGGTCATATCCTAAAAGAAAGTCTATAAATCCTACAGGAAGATCCAAGTTTAAATCTGCAAATCTCTGTGGGGTTTTCATCCTTCATGGCTGAGTCCAGAGAATAAAATTGACTGAGAATGGGAGACCACCCCTTGACAATTTTTTTTTAAAGCAAGTTCTCAAGTGTTTCTGTTTTTTGGCTTTTAGCTTCATGATATTTCAGAGATTTCTTGTTCTTCTTAAAATCTGTTAGCAATCCCCAAATATACAAACAGGCTTTAAAAGACAGTGAGTGGGGGTGGGAGTGGAGCAGAGAATAGTGAGAAAGATTGTTTCAGGAGCGATCCCTCCATAAGGAAAGCCGAAACCTAAATTGGATACAGCTGAAAATATCTCAATCCTGCAAGATTAGTCTTGACACAAGCCCTGCAGCAGAAGCATTCTGTGCATTCAAGGAATTACTCCAAAGATTTTTCCTTTCTTATTGCCCACTTATTTTTCTGAATTTTTCTGAAAGGCCGTTTTCTGAAATGTTGTGTTTTACACTAAAGCAAAGCCTTCTGGGTTATCTTCCTAAATGGATTCCAATGGGAGACATTTTGCTGGGGGCCATAATTAAACAGGCTCCCTGGAATTTAAGGTGACCTGAGCCTGCATGAAGTGTCAACATGCCAAGAAGACCTAGCACTAGTCTAGGAGACCTGAGTGACCACGACAGAACAAAAAATCACCCATGTTAAAATGGAACAGGACCAATTCAATCATTGCTTTGTCCTCTAGGGAGCAGTTCTGATTTCCTATTTCACCTCTTTGGGTTTATAATGGTCTAACACCAACCCTCCCCCGCCCCCCCCCCCCACACACACACATCCTCTCTGAAGTTCCTTCAAAGGTCAGAGTTTTGTAGACAGAGATGATGTTTCCTGGGTCCTGATTGAAGTCAATAGAATAATCCATCCACTTTCATTCTCAAGAATCTGTATTTTCACCGCTGTTTGGATATCTATTTTCCAGCTTTATAAAATGGCAACAAGCTAAAATGGTTTAAATGGAAAATGAGAGAAATGAAACTTTAGTCAATCAGGATATTTGCTGTTATTACAAAGAAGGTCTGTCATAAGTTTGTTTTAAAACCAAGTGGACTATAGGACATCAGCTAACGAATGAACAGTATTTGGGGACCCAGTCAAACTCAAACATTTTCACAGGGCTTACTTAGTCCCCCAAAATGCTGGTTCACTTCTTCCATATACCCCCACAATTTAAATTTGCAAACTCAGCCAGATCTGATCTGAACTCTTCTTTTTGTTCTAGCTATCTGTAGTTATTATACTCCTCCAAGTGGCCTCTTCCTCAGGCACAGTCTTAAGGAGAATCATATAATCTATCGGAATAATATACCTTTTTCAAGAGAAGTATTTCATTTTAATAAAAATGTGTACTACCATATTTAATCAATCAGGCTGATTGACAACAGCAATAGTTGAGTCTTGCAGCAGATGCTGCTGCTACCTCATTCTTATTCCAGTTTCATTTCTCAATCAAATCCATGTGTAAAAAACATAATGTGCTGCCAACACAATGTAATAAAACCTCAACTGAAATGCACACCAGCGCGACAGAAACTGATAACTCAAAGTATGGGAAAAGTTAACTTCAGAAAAATCACTTCTGACACCCAAGTACTCAAGTTTTATGGACAAGAGATGCATCGTCTCACTATAGCTAATGCGAATAGGCCAAATTCATGAATTTGTCCTGAAACAGAAAATGATAATCTCTAAAGCAACATTTTCCAAAAGCTGGCAGAAGAAGCCTTTTTTAACAGCCCAGAAATCATCCTTAAAATTGCCTGAGTTTGTTTGAGATGCACCATTTGTGTCATGGAGCAATAAATTAGTACTTGAGCAGGATTTTTTTAGGGTGGTGCACACTGGTTAAAGATGATGTATCACTGGTTGTCACAGATTGAACCAGTGGTTTTTAAAGTTAATGATTCATAGAGAAATAAAGGTAACCTAATTATTGCAGTGCCAGGAACAGAACTCAGTTATTGTATTCAAATTCTGAGCTCTTCCAAATTTCCAACTGGGGGAATTGCAGGAACCTCTGTAGCACTTTATTCTTGCAAAAGCCCCAGTTAGGGGACAGAAATAGGAGTGTCTGGAAAAGAAAAATCAATCCATAGTCCAGCAAACTGTACATGTGCTAGATTGACTAGTTTCCCCCGAAAAACTTATGTCCACCCAGAACCCTAACATGTGACCTCATTTGGAAATAAAATCTTTGCAGATGTAATTAGTTAAGATGAGGTCAGATTGTATTAAAGTGGGTTCTATCAACATCCAATGACTAGTTCCCTTGTAAGAATGAAGACAGACATGTGAAGACAGAGGCAGAAATTAGAGTGATTCAGCTACAAGTCAAGTAATACCAAGAATTTCCAGCAACCACCAGAAGCTATAAATAAGCAAAGAATATATTACACAATGCAATAATGCCAACATTTAAACAATAATGCCAGAGTAATTTCCTCCAAGGAGTTCATTCATAATTGGGCACAGTATGGACAAATAGCCCATGTCACAAAATAATTTAACATCACAGACTGGCTAGAGCACAGGTAACATTTAGAATGAAATATAGGAAATCACCAGGAAAAAAAAAAAATCCTTTTTTTTCTTTGTAAATGGTGGGAGATTTTTAAGGTGGTACTCAACTCAAGGAGTTGTTCCTGCCAAAAGTCAGCGAAATATACAAAATCTTATTGCGGCAGGCTCACGCACAAGTAGACCACTCTTAGACAGTTGCAGCAGACAACTGCAGTTGCAGAATTTGCTCATCTCTGCACATGCCTACTTGAAGCAATCACAGCTAGAGTTCCAGAACGTGGCTGGCTGTGAGGCATTCTCAATATCCATCTCAAGCAATTACAGGCAGGTGAGAAGCCTGTGTGGTCAGCATATCAACTTTTACAGAAGGATGTGATCAGTCCATTGTGAACTGATCTGGATCCATGTGGGATGTAAAAGAAAATTCATTTGAGGTGCAATAAGAGTTACACAGGATCTAGTAAGGTACGATGGTAATTAAACCCAGGGCCCTGCTGTAGTTACTTTTGCATCCAGTTACTGTATATGCATACTTGTTTAAATTATTGTTAGCAAACTAGCCAGGGTTCCCCACATTGGGTTCGATTCATGTCAACTCAGTATTTCTCTTAAATTTTTGAAGCGTTCAGAAAAGAAGCCTTTTAAACATAGTGAAAAGAAAATATCTGGCCCATAGTCTGGATGATAACCGCAGCCAAGAGCCAAGACACATACCTCAAGCAAGCAGACCTTTCACAGAAGGATGCAGCTTCAATGAGACCTTTGCTGAGTTAGGAAGCAGGTGTGTGATTCCCTGATAAGGAGAATGAATCTATAGTCCATTACAGAAATCTATAAATCCACACCTGATCTGTGGTTTCTTTATGCATGACTGCACAGAAAATAAATATACTCCAAAATTTATATAGATTTACGTTCTCCCACTTCAAAATGAGTTATCTGTAAAAGAAACACTTTTACTGAACACTTAGCTGGGCATTGAATAGGGTTGTTTGGACTTTTTTCATATGTTTGACAGTGCTAATTGCCTTTAAACTGTTTCTGAGTCAGCTCGATCCCATGTTTAGAATAGGCATCTAGCCATCTGAAGATTGCCTTGACTCTCTTCAGGAACCAATGGGAAACAAATGAGTCAGTCTATGAAGACCCTTGAGTGCACAAACCAGTGGGGCTTTAAAATATATTTTGGTTGTCCTATGTCTCCAGGTTCCAAATTCTGAGTCTCACTAACTTGTTATTCAGGACACTGGGTATGCTGAATATAGTAAAAACTTTTACACATTAGGTCCTTTGGTTTGCATGTATTTGCTAGTCTCAGGCCTCAGATTCTTAATTATTACACAATTACATAAGCACACACACTCCCCCACTCCCCCACTCCCCCACCCCAACACACACACTGCATTATATTCAGAAATGCCTGGGATTATTTGCTGGCTCCTTGTTTTCCTCCCTGATCAGATATGCCTTTGAGTACCATCTTATGCTCCACCTTTCAGGAACTAGACTGGTTTAGCCACAGCCTTTGATCATTAATTTATAGCTGGTGAGAGAAGATTCTGCCCCAACATTCCACTTGCCTAAGGTTTGACAACCTCCAGAAAAAAGAAAAGGCCAAGAGAATGTGTTCCAGATGAGTCTTGGTAGAAAGAGAGAAGGTCTAATTCAGCAGCCAGAGATGAAAGCTAGAGCTAGAGGCATAACAGATAGCTCTAGTTAGAAAGAGACCAAGGAACATAACCTCAAGGGAGAAGCCAAGACACTAGACGAGTGACTCCTGAACAAACACAATTTGGGTGCTCCCTCCCTCTTACCTTCCTGTAAGAGGCTGGCATGTCAGCAGAGCATAGGCATGCAGAAGACACACTCTGTTTCCTCATCCCAGAGTATGCATGATAGCTGAGCCCTGACAAACACTGGCTGGGGAGACCACGTGTGGCCTAGAAAAATTTTGTCAAACAAGGGGGAAGAGGAGAGAGCTATGACAGTCTGCTGGACCGGAATCCAGGAACTGAATCATCTAGTCCATTATCCTGGCCACATGTCTTAACTTCCTCAGATATAAAAGAGAAGTAATACTTATCCAGGTAGGATTGTGAGGTAGAAGAACTCAGCACTCAGACCTGATATAGCACTTCAGCTCTGCCATTTCCTAGCATGATACCTTGGACATTTAATGTAATTCCTGAGTTGTAGTCCCCTTATCTATCTAAATAGGGGTGTTAACCAAACACAATGAATCATACATACAAAGTGTCTGGCTTTACACAGTAGGCACTTACTAATGACAGCTACCACTATTATCCACCTCACAGTAATCATTATCGTAAAGAGCAAAGACAATGCATGGCGAATGGTCATAAAGAGCAAGGCTCATTTTGTATGTCAGCATGAGTGTTATGTCCTTGACAGTGGCACCTTGGCAAGTACACATTTCTTCAAATGCTGCTACTGTTGCTTACAAAAAACAAACAAACTAAAAGGACTTCCTCTTTTTGCAGTTTTATTCATAAATCAATTTTACAACCCCATTTTGAGGTCTTCCTTATTAATGTGGTCTTAACCACAAAATTATTTGTTCATTTTCTATTCTAAAGAATGATTAAGACTAATATTTGGGCTATTTTAAAAAATGGAGCATGCCTTCAAAGACTAAGGATTTGCCCCACCAAGGAATTTTTTTTTTTAAGTGCACAGGGTCCAAAAGTTCAAAATAGAAGCTCCAAATATGTTCATCAGTGAGCATCCTCAGAATGTTGTCACTTTCAAGACAACTGATTTAAAAGTCAACTGAGTTAAGAAATATAGTTTTCTTTCAATTTCTGGAAAAGTTCAAGAAGAATTGGTATTAGCTTTTCTTTAAATGTTTGGTAGAGTTCATCAGTAAAACCATCAGGTCTAGAACTTTGTTGGGAAATTTTTGATCACTGATTTAATCTCTCAATGGTTATAGGTCTATAGGTCTATATGGATTTCTATTTCTTCATAATTGAGTCTTGGTAAGTTTTGTGTTTCTAGGAATTTATCTATTTCATCCAGGTTATCAAGTTTACTGGAGTACAATTATTCACAGCACTCTATTTTAATCTTTTTCATTTATCTAGAGTTAACAGTAATGTCTCCACTTTCATGTCTGATTTTAGTAATTTGAATCTTTTTTTTTCTTAATTCGTGTAGTTAAATGTTTGTCAATTTTGTTGATGTTTTCAAAGAACCAATTTTTTGGTTTTGTAGATTTTTTTCTGTTATATTTTGATTCTTTATATTATTTATCTTGACTCAAATTTATATTATTTCCTTTTTTCTACTGATTTTGAGTTTAGCTTCTTTTTTAATATTTTAAGTTATTAAGTCATTGATTTGAGATCGTTCATATTTTTTAATGTAAGTGTTTATAGCTATAAAGTTCCTCCTTAGCAACACTTTTACTGTGTTCCATAAGCTTTGGTATGTTTTATTTTCATTTTAATTTATCTCTAAGTATTTTCTAATTTTTTCTTTTTGGTCCATTGGTTCTTAAAGAGTGTATGGTTTAGTTTACACAATTTTGTAAATATTCCAGTTTTGTTATTAAATTCTAAGTTCATCCCATTGTAACCAGAGAAGATATTTTGTATGACATCTATCTTTTTAAATCTATTAAGACTTAATTTGTGGCCCAAAATACTGTCTACCATGGAAAATGTCCCATGTGCACTTGAGAAGAATGTGTATGCTGTTTTTGTTGAGTAGAATATCCTGTATATACCTTTTAGATTTAATTGGTAAATTGTGTTGTTTAGGTTTTCCATTTCCTTACTCATCTTCTATTTTGTTGTTCTATTTATTATTGAGAAAGAAGTCTTAAGTCTCCACTATTATTATGGAACTGCCTATTTCTCTCTTCAACTCTCTATCAGTTTTGCTTCATATATTTTGATGGTCTGTTATTAGGTTCCTAATTTCTAATTATATCCTCTTGCTCTGTTGAAACTTCTATTAATATATAATGTCATTTATCTCTTGTAAACTTTTGATTTAAAATCTATTTTTTTCTGATGTTAATATAGTTACCCTTATCTTTTGGATACTATTTGCATGAAAAATCATTTTCCACTCTTTTACTTTCAGCCTTTTTGTGTCCTTAAATCTAAAAAAGTTTTGTGGACAGATATAGCTGAATCATGTACTTTTATCCATTTTGCTATTTTTTGTCTTTTGATTCAAGAGTTAAATCCATATGCATTTAAAGTAATTACTAATAAGGAAGGACTTATTTCTGCCATTTGGTTATTTATTTTCTATATGTCTTAGTGCTTTTTGTCCCCTATTTCCTGCATTACTGTCTTCTTTTGTGTTTCATTGATATTTTTAGTGAAATGTTTAAATTACTTTTTCATTTCCTTTTGTGTATATACTATACATATTTTTTTTTGTTTTTTACCAATGGAATATAATTTCATATATTAAAATTATAACATTTTTATTTAAATTTTACCAGTTTAACTTCAACTGATAGGAACTCTGATCTTTTATAGCTCTCTCTCTACTCTTTGCAGTTTTTAATGTCACAAAATTGAATCTTTATACATTGTGTATGTATAAATATACATAAAAACAGAAGCTAATAACTCTTTTAAATGCATGAGTCTCTTAAACTACATAGAAAACAAAATGAGAAGTTACAACCAAAGTTACAATAATACTAGTTTTTGGATTGATAATTTTTAAAAATGTTAGTCTCTTAAATAATGTAAAAAAACAAAAAGTGAAGTTCCAAATCATTGTTATAATAATACAAGCTTTTATAATTGTCTATGTATTTGCCTTTATTAAGATCTTTATTTATATATATGACTTCCAGTTACTGTCTAATGTCATTTTATTTTACCCTGCAGGACTCTCTTGAGCATTTCTTGCAGGGCATGGCTAGTGATGAACTCCCTTGGCTTTTGCTAGAATGTCTTAATTTCTCACTTTTAAAGGACAATTTTGCCATTTGTGATCCTTGTTGCTGGTTTTTTCCTTTTAGCTCTTTGAACATATCGACCTACTGCCTTCTGGTCTCCAACATTTCTGATAAAAAAAATCTGCGGATAATCTTTTAAGGATACTTTGTATGTGAACAGTCACTTCTCTCTTGCTTCTTTCAAGATTCTCTCTTTGTCTTTGTCTTTAAAAAGTTTGATTATAATGTGTCTCAGTGTAATCTCTTTGAGTTTATCTTGGACTTTATTGGGCTTCTTGGATATTTATATTCATTTCTTACATCAAATTCAATATTTCTTCAAATATTCTCTTTGCCTCTTTCTCTTTCTCTTCTTCTGGGACTCCCACAATACACGTGTTGGTCTGCTTTATGGTATCCCGTATGTCCCTTTGGTTCTGTTCACTCTACTTCAGTGTTTTTTTTTTTTTTTTTATTTCTGCTCCTCAAAGTCAATAATTTCCACTGGGAAACTAATATTTTTTTTTAGCGTGACTATGAGCCAGTCATCTCGCTGGGTGCTTTATATCCATTATCATAGTTGAGATTCACAACAACCCTATGGGTTAAGTACTTTTTACTCCCATTAAAAATTAGGCTACAGAGATTCAGAGAGTTTAACTTGATTAAGGTCACTTAGCAGCCAGCCAGGGCAGGTTAATACCCAGGCTTATTAATGGCCAAATTCGTGTTGTTAGGCAGCTAGAATTGAGATTAGTGGTGAAATAGGATGACAACATCAATGCGAATATTGTTTATAAATTTTTAGGTGCTATGAAGAGCATTCTAGAGGTATATATGAACAAAGGAAGAATTATGTAAAGACTAGTACTGTGCAATTTCACTCACAACAATATTTTCACAGAACTTCAAAAAAGAGGTAATGAATTGAATCTGAAGTTTCATTTGCTAGAAACTCACAGGTAAAGAATTTACAATAATTTCTCCTGAATGAAAAGTGAGATACATGATGTATGCATGATAGATAAGTATTTGATCCATTATCTTCTTAGTTAACAGCATCTTTAACACTGATTATGTGACAATCCTCCAAATACATATAGCAAGGGAAGAATGAGGGAGAAGACGCACACAAGAAAAGTCCTGATTAGTTATACAGAGACAAGAGATAATTTGTTGGTATAAAA
Source organism: Eonycteris spelaea (assembly GCA_003508835.1). NCBI lineage: Eukaryota > Metazoa > Chordata > Mammalia > Chiroptera > Pteropodidae > Eonycteris > Eonycteris spelaea. The sequence continues at coordinate 861,061 of PUFA01000326.1, forward strand.
GAGGGACTCTTTTGCATGCACTTCCTTTCTACCAGTATCACCTAAGAAAATCTATAATCACAAATCTTACTTGAAAATCTGACTATAAACAGACGAGAGCTCATAACAAAAGGACCCATCCTATAATCACACTTATGGTGAACTGCTCATATGCCCTGTGGATCTTCTGGACAACTCATCCCCAACCAGCCTCTGGGTTCCCACTCCCATTATTCTTCAAAGTGGTATGACACATGATATCATCTAGCTATCGTCAGGTAACAACAACAACAAAAACCTCAGAAGCTAAAACAGCAAAATTTATTTCTCACATGTCTATGGGACCCAGCAATGATCCAAACTGGGCTGGACTAGACAGCTTTGATGATCTCAGTTTGGCTAGAGGGTGGCAGATCAAAGCTGGCTTTTGCAGAAGTGACTTAGCTTTGCTTCATGTGTCTCTAATCCTCCTCTGGAATCAGTGGGGCTAGCTCAGGCATACCCTCATAATGATGGAAGCAGTATAAGAGGAAAAGTGAAACAAGCAAAGGCTCTTGAGGTCTAGTGTCCAAATTAGCACGTTACCTCTTCTGCCTTATTCTATTGGCCAAAAGGAGTCAGAGATGAGTCCAGAATCAAAGTGGAAAAGCACTGCAGAGAGGCATGATAAATGTTCATGGATAGAGTAAAGGGAAGAATGGGGACCATTAATGCAGTCCACCACAGGACCTAATCACACTAATCTGCTGAAGACTTAGCTATCCAGTTTGGCGGGAAAGAGGTTCCTTGAGGACAATAACCATAACCACCTATCATCATTTTATCTTTACAATTACTCTGCAGAATATTAATAGGATCTTCATTTTATAGGTGAGGATGTCACGGCCCCCAAAAGTTACTTAATAAAATTTCCAAAACTGCTTAAAATTATCTGTCCTTTCACATTGTACAAACCTAGAAAACTGAATTCTTAACACTAGTATCAATTACTAAAATGCTCTAACTATTTCAGAAAAGGATCAATGCCTCATTACTCCAAATCCTCACCACATCTTATTCTCATGATTGTACTGAGGAAGAAGCTCCTGGTTTAGGTTTTGGATTCTATGGAGAGGCAGACTTTGAAAAAGAAGAAAACAATCTTGTGAATACAAGGCATTGTCTTTGCTTTATGTCAATAGATATCATAGGATTTAAGGATATACACTTACTGCGAAGACTCTAAAAAGGGTTGGCAGCCTTTAGAAAAGACAAAGCAAATTTCCCTTTTATTTATTTATTTTTTCTTTTGGAAAGATGGGGTGGAAGAGTTGCACTGAACGCCACTCTTGGTTGCTTACAGCAAAACTACCTTAGACTATGGAGGCGGCAGTCATAGGTGGGAGGAAGGGCCTGTGACTAGTTCTCCAGCATAGGTGCTACTGTGGCCTCCCCGTGGAAGAGTTGAAAAGCCATGGGAAGAGTTTAGGACAATGCCCAGGAACTTCAGTGATGGGATCAAATGGGAGAGAGCCAGACCCTCTTCCCTCACATATACAGTGCACCTTTGCCTATGATCCTCAACATATGCCACCCTGGGAGCATATCACATGCTAAAGGAGCCACATTTTAGTTCATCTGAGTTCCATCACCTTCACCTGCCAGCACCATGATAGGTGTGGGAGATGTTGAAATGAATCATAAATGGTCCTTACCTCATAGAGTCCCAGATACACCAGAAAAAGAGAGAAACGCAGAGAAAAGATGTCATTGGGTTGCAGAGATCACCCAGTCGGGACAGCATGTAAGGGTCAGTGAGGAACCCCAGGAGCAGTGACTGAAGCTGGAAGTTGAAGTATGAGCACAAGTTTGCCAGACAAAATCTGAAAAAGAGACTTTTAAAAAAAGAGAAGATGCTGACCAAATCTTGGCTACTAACTTCTCCAAATTCCAAAAGCATGAGTATTGAAATCAGAACAAATGGTTTGAATATTATCTCTAGTGTTTACTCCTCCAACATATTGGATTAATTCAGAACTCTTAGACTTAATGCCAGTATCCTCATCTGTGAAATGGGGATAATTAGTACATCTGATAGCAGTATAATGAGGACTAAGTGAGACACAGTATGTGAAAACACTTTACAGGCTATATATATAAAGTGTTATCTATACAAACACTCATTGCTTTTATCATCATTGTTAGTGCTATTATTAGACATTAATTCAGTGCTATTATTAGTCATTAATTCAGCACCAGGGACTTGGCTTCAAATGCAGGGTTCTGGGATAAATAAAACAGAGCCCTGCCCTCAACATGATCACAGTCTAATAATAATAATAATAATAATACTAATAATAATAATAATAATAATAATAAAATAACAACAATAATAATAATAATTCATAGTAACGCAGTGGTGATTGTGTGCCACTTTCCATTCCCATGTTATTAGTTCATTTCATCTACACAACAACCTGGGAGCAGATGACTGCTTGGGGAAACTGAGGCAAAAAGGGATTAAGAAACTTGTACTAAACCCCAGTTGGTGGGTGGTGGCATTCACATGTGAGGTGGCTTCAGAGTATCCACTTTTCAGCACTACCTCAATCAGGGAGATGAACAGAACCTCCCATAACATAATGTCATTAGTGCTGTGAATGTGTTATGACCCAGTAAGTGCACTCAATGTCCTGAAACAATAAAGGGGTGGGGCATTGTCAGCAAAGCCTTCTTAGATGAGATGGTTCCTGAGCTGAGTTCTGGCTAGGAGGTAGGGAAAGGTGTGCCTAGCAAGAAAAGCATGTCGGCAAAGAAGCTGAGGGATGAGAGGAGAGCTTCTGTCCTGCAGTGTGAAAGGGAGAAGGAAAGAAAAATGGGAAGGAGCAGGACATGATTGGGGAGATGGGCAGGAGACAAGTCCCGGAAGGCCTTGGGTGCCATGCTAAGGAGTCCCAACTGTCTTCTGAGGGCAGCGGAATTGCGTTGGAAGGCTCATTCTAACTGCATTGTGAAGGACATATTAGGAGAGGGAATGAGTGAGATAAAGGCAGAGAGACAGTTTGGGGGCTGCCGTAGAAGTCTAGCTGCTAACTATTACTGGTGTCTGAAAGTAGGCTGTGCCAGTGGGGATGGAGAGTTTGAGAGCTATTAAGATAAGACTGATGAAAGAGAAAGTGGAAGAGGAATCAAGAGTGACTACTGGCTCCAGGCCTGGATGATGGATGGGTCAGCGTGGCAAGCACCAGGTCCTACGGAGGAAGACCTGGGAAACACACGCAAGGAAGGGCATAGGAAGCAGAGCCTGGAGAAAACTAACGAAGCGTGAGCAGAGAGGAAGGAGGAAGACAAGCAAGTTTTGCCCAAGAATCCAAGGGAAGTTGAAGGTTGAGGATTTAAGTCAGGCACCAAGAACTTCCTTCCAACAGAGTTCTGAGTACTTAAACTCAGGCTTAGATATCGAAAAAAATGGTGCTTTCCCTTGTGATTCAAAATGTCCTTGTTTTCAGTCTTATTTTTTCCCAGTCTTCATTTTCTAAGATTTCACATTTCACTGCCCCACTCATTTAGTACATTCAATTAATTTCTCAATATCTTTCTCTACTCGTTACTGTTCCCTGCACACATAGACATAATAAGATGAAGAAAGAGGTTCTGCTGATTGGTATTTGTAATGTACTGAGACTGATGAATGGACCGATAAACACACCGTCGCCATCACCAATAATAATAGCAACCCCTATTATTAAATGAGAGTCTCATCTCTTGTTTATTGAGCAGCTATTATGCATCAGGTGTTCTGTTATGAGTTTTACAAACATAGCCAATATACAGAGTAGAAACAACATTTCTCTTTTACAGAGGGAAAAAACTAAGGCTCGAGAAGCAGCTGAAGATCACACAGTAAATAGTAAATGGCAATGGGAAGTATGTGGACTATGGGCCAAGGGTAGAGCCTTCAGGCAGCCCTTTGAAATGTATTCGCATCTAAACAACTGACCTCCTTAATACCCTTGCTGTGATTTGGGGAGAGGAGGAGTTATGCGTGGGAAATAGAGTGAAGAGGGGGCATAGCAAAGGAAGTGAATTAAGTGGACTTGGATCAGAAAATTACTGTTCCAAAGCCCAATATTATAAGTTTAGTTGTGTCCTCAAACATTTAATCCCGCCCAATCTTTTTCAGAAACAAATAAGCATCCAAATGGCTTTTCATGCTTGCCATAGAGATTTATCCAAAGAAACAGAACACACTGATGTAAAAATTGTTGGCCAGCTTTCTTTCGAGTATACAACTTACAAATTTATTTATTCATTTAACAAACATTTACCAAGAACCTACTGGATGCCAAGCATTGGGCTAGGTTTTAGGGTACATGGTAAATATAATCGACTATACCACAATGTGAGGGTGAGAAGAACAGAGATGCCTTTCTTGAATTTTCTTTGTGGTGGGTATTTAAAAGATAAAGTGGTCAGAGGGGAGGTGGAGGGCCTTTCTGGCAGAGGGGTAGCTGGAGCAAAGGCCTCTTGCTCTCACTCAGTGTTTTCACTAATCTTTCTAGCCTTTTTGTCTTGCAAACTTCTACTCACCGCTTAAAAGGCTTGGCTGGCTGGAGTGGCTGGGTCCTTCTTCTGCACCCTCTGTACACGTCTATTGGAGCAGGTATTAGCAGGCAACCAACCTGCGTTCACCTCTAGTCTGAGCTCTCTGCAGGAAGGGGAGGAGTCTTTTTTAGCTCCATGTCCCCAGTGCCAGCACAGAGTAAGCTCTTGATAAACACAGTGGGAATACCCACAGCATGCTGGAATAGATTTCTAAGAACACATCAGGACTGTTTTAGGTAGTTCTGAGCAACACTGCCCAGTTAGCCAATTTACAGTTCCTTTTTGAGGAAGGTAGTTGCAGGTGATAGAAAGATCGGAGACCCAGGTTCTGCCAGAATGACTTGAGCATATCACTTAGAGTTTTGTTTTCCTCTCTTACCAAATGACAATTTGAACAACCCTGGGGGCTTGGGGTGATAGAGGACTTATCAGAACTCACGATAGGGTTGTGTATGCTACAGCAAGTCCAAGGCCAGCCTACATCCTATAGTCAAGATGGTACAAAGAGAGATGGTCTAAAAGGGAGGTAACAAGCACATTTGGTCTTTATTTTCATTAACTCTGAACTACAAGTGATTCACTTGAAGCTTTTCAACAAAAATAAAGTTAAAAGTGCCTAGCATAGAATACAATTGTAGCTAAAATAATAAATTTGATAGTTATGAAGAACTTTAATTTTTGAACAGGTAAAACGATCACATAGTTCAAAAAGGAAAACAATATAAGAAAATGTACACTGAGAACTTTGCCCCACTCATGCTTGTATCTGCTCCATTTCATACCCCTGTTCTCTGCCCCCATAATCACCAGATCCATTAGTTTCTTACCTGTCTTTCCAGTGTTTCTTTATGTAAATACAATTATGTGTGGAATTTTATCTTCAGTATCTATATAAATGATCATATGATTTTTCTCCTTACATCTATTTTGATGAACTGTATCTTTGCACTTTGCATTCTTAGAATATAGACCAAGTTTCATTTTTAGGATATAGATCAAATTGCACTTGGTTATGAAGTATCATTTTGATAAGTGTGCTGCTGAATTCTGATTGTTAATAGTATATTTAGGATTTATATATCGATATTTCTGTGTGAGATGCACTTATTGTTTCTTATTAGTACAGCCTTGGTTATTGATGTTGTCCTTACCGGATAAAAAGAATTTTGACTTGTTCTTTGTCTGTGTTCTGGAAGTTTAGTGTTAGGATCATGGATTCTTTCTGGGTTTGGTTAAATTTGACCAGCTAACTTCTAGCCCTGGTGCTTCTTAAAAATTAACTGCCGTACAATTTTATCTAACTTTATCTATGAAAATTAGCCTATTTAGATATTCTGTAGTTGGTTTCAGTAAATAATTATCCTCGAAAAGTGTCTGTTTCTTTCAAATCTGCAAATTTAGATAAAGTTGTGCAAAATTATTTGAAAAATTTCTTTGCTTACTGTATTATTTTTTCTGTCATTTGTTTTTTTTGAATTTGTTCTTTCTTCTTTGGTTTCTGAGAAGGCTTATATATTTTACTAAGTTTGCCCCAATGATGCAGATATTCACTTATTTACTTTGTCACCCCCACTCCTATTATCTAATCCATTATTTTTATTTATTCCTTATGCTTTCCTTGGGTTTACTTTGCTGTTATTTTTTCTAACTTTTTGAATTGATTCTTAATTCTTTCAATTTCTTTCCTTTTATACTTTATATAACTATTCCTTTTATATTTTAGGCTACAACATTTCCTCTACATATGGTTTTTGTTCTATCCTCTAGATTCAGAACCTAATATGTAATATTTCCATTATCATTGATTTTTTTTAATTTTTAATTTTACTGAACAGAAAATGATACCTATATTATCTTTACTTTTGAAATTTATCGTGGTTTCCTTTGTGGTGGTCAATGCTCAGGTCAATTACTGTGGCTGTTCCATGGGCATTTGAAGCAAAAACATATTCCCTACCTTCAGGGTACAGAGTTTGATTTATATTCATCATTACCTACCTTCATGTTTATGTTGGAGAAGTCTTTTGTGCCCCTATTTATTTTTGGTCCATTTATCTGAGAGGATATGTTACTATTTCCTGAGATGTGGAAAGGCTGAGGAGGAGCCAGTTCTGGGGAGAGGAGAGGGAAGTAGGGTGTGGAGAAATCATAAGGTCTTGCCATAAAGAAAAGTACTCCCTAAATTTGGCCAAGGTCTGTATTTTCTAATTTCTATTGATTATTTCTCAAACCATGTTGGAAAATCCAGTCCTCCTTTTATGTTTCTATGGTGGGTAGGACAAGTTCCTTTCATGGCTTGGAGGGGTATTAGGTGGTTATGTTACTAATAATAACTTGAGTACTTTCTGTGAGCCAAGCTCTCTTCTAGGCACTCTGTATGTCTGAGATTTAATCTTCACATCAACTCATAGTATCTCCATTTTATAGATGACAACAACAAGGCAAGTGGAGTTCACCTGAGTTCACACTGCTATTTTGTGGCAGAGATGGAACTCCAACATTAGTCACTATGCTCTGTTGCCTCTTTTAGAGACCAGCTCATTCAGTGGCTTCATTTTATAGGTGAGGAAAGAGACTCAACTTTGTTGAGTAAGCTCGCTAGCTACTAGAGGAGCTGAAACTATATCCCTGATATTTGGACCTTCACCCAGACAGAGGCTTCCTGCCACACAGTGATGCCCCTCAGTATGCATAGCATTAGTATTTTGTAATACAAAGAGGTTTTGTAACTTGCTGGATGAAGTGGGCTAATCATTGACCAGCAAACCCTGCCTGCCTCACCTCAGGGGGTTGGTTGGAGGGCTAAAACTACAGCCCGTGCAAATATATTTTATCTAATGCTACCTAAATAATGTATACTTTTGTTATTCCTGAACAAATCACTCAGCTACAGAATCTGTTTACTTTAACGGCATTACAATATAAAAAATAACAAAAAACTAAAATTCTACAAGGGATAAATCCTTCTAAGTGGGTATATCTTTAATAGGCATCGCCAATTCCCATGCACATGACCTTCATATTTTATGGATTGTGGGTGTCAGTCCTGGACACAGGCACTTTCCCAGGACAAGTAGAAACTAAAGATAGTCAATGGAAAAGAATACTAATCAATCCTCGGGGGAGAGGATAATCATTAAAAGCCAGCGCATAAAGGGGTGAGTTTCAAGTATTTCTTGTATCCAAGTCCAAAATCTTGTATCCCAGCCTTTCTTTATTGCCAAAAGTGATCTAACATCTCCCTACATAGCTTGGCTTCAGATGGCAAGATTTTTTTTTTCTTCATTCCGTATTTATTCCAGTAATTATGAAAAGAGAAAGGAGTTTATGACATTTGGGGGAAGACCGACCCAGTGTATCAACTTTACTAAGAAAGGACATAATAGTTTTGGCAAGATAAGAGAATTTCATTCTGAAATTGTAAAGACATCCTATCCCAGTGGAATTATTTGGCTTGCCAAAAATCAAAGTTGTTTAATTCGCTAGGCCAGGAATCTAAGCCAAATGACTAGAGGTGGTATTCCTTTACGACTCCACACACAGAGGTTTTCAAAACACATATGATTCTGATCCTGCAGCTGGTGGTGTTCCACTTGGATTTCTTCACGATGAGCCAGCAAAACAGGATCAACAAGCATCTCTTGAAATCCGTCCCCTAGTTACACAAAATGTAAGTATGAGAACAGAAATGGAGGTCTTCCTCTCTAATCAGGACGTCATGAAAAGATGTATCTCACAACCTGCCTATTTTGGGACCGGCAGCAGAAACTGAATAAAACACATTCCTATCATCTTAAAGTGTAAACTGATCTCCTAAGCCTTCTAACCCAGCTATTGGTAAACGCCAGAAGAAAACTGCTGCTGAAAAACTGGGATGATTTCTTGGTGAGGTTCTAGATTCTCTTTCTCCTGTTTTCCTAGCTTTCATTTCAAATAAGAAACTAAAATGATTTAGTTGTGGCCTAGCTTGGAGTCAAGTGACTTGCTTCGATGGTGTTTCCAGTTCCATTGATGTCAATGTTCTTATTTGCAGAAGAGCCTATTTAGAAGGAAGTGTGAGCAATTCATGCTTTACCACATAGGTTTTCAGGAGCCTCCTCTGTTATACCAAGTGAGGCAGTTGAGCCAGGGGATTTTATTTAGTTCAAGTTCAGTCATAAATTACAATGTATCTGGTAAAAGTGATTAAAGGGTTGAAAAAAGGCAAGTTTTGCATAAAATGGAGTGCAGGTCTTTTCTGAGAACCAAAGACCCTCAAAACCTCAAGTTTCATGGGGGCCTCCTAGATCATTTAGTTCAAACCATATGCATAACTGCTCCAAATAATCTTTGGATGATCTGTTTGGTGGGCAGGCTTCTCTTTCCATTGACGGACATAAGTTATCTGTAGGGCACCTGTAGCTTACATATTACTCGGAATCCAGCCTTAATCAGTAAAGGGAACACCAGCACACTATCTTAGTTGTAGTTGTTTAGTTATAAAGCAGAGAAAACCACTCAGTTTAAATCTTTTTTTCAAAGGGTTTATTGTAAGGCAAGTGTAGGTTTCATGAAAGGTAGAAAGACTGCAGATGGTTTCCTCTCTCTTCCCTTTTCTCATTGTCTACTGCTCTGTTCCTCTCTACAATTAGCAACATCTTCTTGCTTTTGCAACTTTCACTACATTATGACTTTTTGGCTCTGATACAGGAAATCTATATTTTTTTACATTTACCCTAACTTTTGTCATCATATCTTATCTTCTCCATGGAGAACCAGTCATGGATTAATTTAGCAATGGACCTGACATGACCAGAGCCAATAAGATATGATGAGATTTGCAGAGGCTTCTGAGAGATGGGACGTGAATGGGAGAGGATATGAGGTTGGAGCTGCCAATGCCATCATGCTCTACAAGGCCAGACAAATGCCAATATAGCAGATAGAGTAATTAGATAGAAATAAGCTGAATCCTATAGCAGTTTCTAAATCCCAGCTTTATGTAAAGCCCATCCTGCTCTTCAGTTTCATGAGTCAATAACTTCCTTTCTTGCTTAAGTCATTTTTGAATTAGGTATTCTGTCATGCATAACTCTAAGGGTCTCAACTGATAGAGTCATCATCCCTGGATTCCCCGCGAGCCATTCCCAAACCCTCAGCATGACCTTGTGCCTCTAGTCTCCAGACTGGCCTAGTTCAGAAGAGCATGCTCTGGGAGGAGTGAAGTTTAATGTAGTATATAGGACAATCTTTTGTATGTAGATCTAAAGGTGGGCAGAGAGAGAAGAAATAACCTATTGCTTTTATATTCATTCCATTCCCCAATTTGATAATTACCATAACTGTATTTTTTCTGTCCTGTCATCGTTAAGGTCATGAACTTCAAAATGTAAGGGATAATATGCAGCAATCACTTCCAACTTCATAAATAATGCTTATAATGTTTTTCTTTTAATTTTATTTCTCAATTAGAGTTGGCATTCAATATTATTTTATACTAGTTTCAGGTGTACAGCATAGTGGTGGTTAGACACTTATATAATTTACAAAGTGATCCCTCCAATTAGTCTAATACTTGCCTGGCATTATACATATAATTCAATATTATTGACTATATTCCCTATGCTGTACTTCACATCCCTGACTATTTTGTAACTACCAATTTGTACCTCTTAATCCCTTCACTTTTTTTACCCACCCACCTCCAAACCTCCTCCCATCTGGCAACCACTGAAATGTTCTAACTATAAGTTTGTTTGTTTTATTTTGTTCTTTAGATTCCATATATAAGTGAAATCATGTGGTATTTATCTTTCTCTGGCTGACTTTTTTCACCTTGCATAATACCCTCTAGATCTAGCCATGTCATTGAAATGAGAAGATTTTATTTTTTTATGGCTTAGTAATATTTCATTGTATCCATGTAAGTCTAATGGAAGTTTAGAAAATATGTAGACATACCAATAAAATTTAAATTTTTTTCAGTATTCCAACCCTAATTTTAAAATTGAAGACAAGAGAGTGGCTTAGAGGTTCAAATTTAAGTCATAAATAAAAATGTATCTGGTAAGAAGTGCTTTACATCCTATTTCTTTGTTATGAGAATATTTAACCCAATTCTTTGATTTAAAAAGTCTCTCCTTTAATGCCATGATGCAATAATCTTTCCCCACACCTCTTCTTTTAAGACATCCAACTTAGAAGAATAAGTCTCAGGCTCAGAACCCATTCGTTAACAAAGAATTGTACCAGTGAAGTTCATTGCTGCAACTGAAATTTAAAATTCTTAAGGAAGGGCAAGGGCATGATTTCCACATATATATTTCAGTTCTATATCCAACATTCCATAGGAATAAATCAGGTTCCACCAACATATTCCTGTGATAACATCACAGGCAGTGTAGATGCAGCCTGGAGAGAAAGAGCTTAAGACTCCATGCCAGCTATAGAGTCAACTTGCATGATGTTAGCAAGTTACGTATGATCTCTGTAAGCCTCTGTTTCTTCACATATAAAGGACTGACCTTACACCTTTATAGATAATCATATTCACCTCATAGCTTGAATGGGGTAATTAAATGAGGTGGTATGCATAAGGCATATAATAGATACTCAATGTTATTTACCAGCTGTAAAGGTAACAAATTGCCCTTTATAATAGAAACATTCATAATTCATGAATGTTCACTGCCTACCAGTTGTCAACATTACCATAAATTAAATCTGGATTTTTTCATGAATTAAAATGTTAATGCCATATTAAAGACACTGACATGTCTCTTTCTGCCATTAATTGGCTATGTGACCAGCAAAAAGCACTTAACCAATGTGAATTTTGCTTCTGCGCATTTGTAAAATGATGAGATTGAACTGTCCTAGATGAATTTTAGGGTCCCTTCCAGCTCTACCATTCTTCTCTGTGACTCTTATAATTCAGTTAAGTGGCTGCGTGATATATATGAATCGTCACAGGATAATTACATCTTGATTCTAAATGAATCCATATTCTTCTCAGAAGAAAAACTGCTGCAATTTAAAACTAATCTTTGAAACAAACAGCCTCGAGATAAAAAGAAGAAGGAGAGGTGTGATAGTACAACAGTAATTCATATACTCAGATTTTGTAATTTTGGAAATATTTAAAAATTTAAAGATGAATTTTGTGACACAGGCTTAGTCAAAGAAAAGTGTCTTGCAGGGCATGACAACCACTTATCCATTAGGTTTACGATCTATTGCTCCACATACAAAACTCCAAATCCAAGGTGCCTCGGCTACTGGAAATTACAACACTGATGTATGTCTATTTTTCTGAAACTGCAAAACAGACTTGTCTAATTAACCATTCCTTTGGTATTTATTTTGAAACCAACCCCACATTTCTTGGCTTCTTCACATAGAAATGATGCCGACTCATACGCAATTCCTCAGAATTCTTGTACAGTTCTCACTCATAGATGATAAACATTTCAAAATTACAAACCCATTACAAAGAGGTGTCTACATGTTTGTCTGTCAGGCACTGGAGGAAAAACTCAAAAGATGCCAGCACACCAAAGTAGAAAAAAAAGCTAATAAATTTCTAATGGACATAGCAACAGAAGAAAGTGCTGTGTGTGAAGAGCCCAGATTCTCTCTGACAGATGGCACAGAGTGCACACTGCTGGTGGGTCAGTGCTCAGGGGCTTGTTCCTTTGCAAATACAGAAACAAAAAAACTGCTTATTGGTTGTTAAGAGATATGTAATTAAGTATGATATCAACAGATAAAGGCTTACCAAGGCAGAACAGCCAGGATTTAAGGGGACTTAAAATGGGATACTATTTAATTGATACAAATCTCATTCCTAGAATGGCAAAACTTTAAGAGCTACCACTTGTATGTGTGTGTGTGTATGTCTGTGTTTGTCTGAGTGCGCACACATGTGCACAATTAAATCTAAAGTTTTAAATGGTGTGCACCCATTTGAAGTTTTGTTGAGCTCAGAAAAGCAAAGGTTGCAACCTTTACATTCAGTTGCCTTGGGCAAGCAAGAGAAATATCTGTCAAGACCCAGGTCTCACTGTTAAGGCTGAATTGAGAAATGCCCTCCAAATGCCTTCAAGTCAACATTAGCTATGACAGAAGCAAGACTATTATTTAACAGTAGCAGCAAATGTCAAAAACAAACTGTGCCTGGCATTTTGACAGGACACTATTGAAAGAGAACCACTTTTTCAGCACTTGTGTAACCGTGGGGGAACTCGACAATTAATATCCTGAGGTCTGGTAACAGGATTTCCAGGCTGCTTGGTGGTTTCCTTCTGATATACATGAAAGAAGTAGGCAAGTGGCGGACACAGGCAAAAAGAATCCGAAACGATGAGGACCGAAGAAAAGAACTGATACATTAGAAATCAGGTACCTTGTGGCTAATTAAAATGTAACTCTTTTTCGGGAAACTGCACTCTCATAGTAGTGACACCGTAAAGTACAAGGACAGAGCCATCATCCGTAGGCAATAAGATGCTGATAAAACCTATCTCCTATTTCCCACCTCCTTCTTTCCCTCTGGTGTCCTCATGCCATCCTGTGGCACCTCACCTTACCCTTCCTGGAAAACACTCCCAGCCTCACCTAGCCAAACCTTCAGCCCAACAATTAATTACTCAGGATAATAACAACTAGCCAGTTTTCTACCCTAGTTCCTTACGAACCTGCTCCCTGTTAACTAACCTGATGAGTTAGACAAGTGGTAGAAGGTGGTCAGAGGGCACAGAACATTATGCTTCCCTTCATTTTGACAGAAGCAATAGGAAAGTATTTGAATGCAAAGGAAATGCTAATGTGCTAGCTCAGTACCCATACTTTGAAATGAATAAACAGAGGGAAAAGGAAAGGAACTATCTAATTGATGCCCTTTACATATAGTTGCACTTAATCTTAACAGCCCTCAAAGGAAGGTGGTATCTCCTTCTTTATAGATGAAAAATTGAAGTTTAGAAAGCTCTGGGTGATTTGCTCAGGGTCCCGGGCTGTAAGTAACTCATCCAATGTTCAAGCCTGGAGTTGTCTGATTCCAAGGCTGACTCTTTCCTTTTTGCTACACCTCAGGATCACACCTTCATCAGTCACGGAACAGTCTTTTTCAATGAAGTCTGAAGATGCTAATAATGGCAATGCTATGAGCTGCAGTAAGTGGGGCAGTCTCAGCTTGCAGGCATCCTAAAAGTAACCCCCACGGGCAGCTGTGCACCTTGCCTGAGCAGAAGTACGCCTACCTGCTTCTAGGCTTGATAGGCACCATTAAAATCCCCAAAGAGAAGTAAATCCTTGTTCTGAGTCCTACTCCCCACCACCTTCCCCCCGCAATCTTCACTACTTTTAAGACCAGACATTGGATTCTTCAGAGTATATTCACCTATCTGCCCCTGTGGTTTCCCTATCCATCCCACATCAAAGAGAAATACTCTCACCTCATCAAGCTGAGTCTGACCATAGAGTTAACATCCTGTTCTTACTCTTACAGAATGTACCATCTATACAACTCACTTGCAAGGATCCCACAGGCCAGTACGTATGTATTACAGGGACATCAAAGACTACACTACCCAGCACAATAATTCACACGGACTTTTCTCAGACTGAACTTTTTAAAAGGTCAGAAGTCAAAACCTCTTTTAAAAAATTTATCTCCTTTCTATTCTGTCAGATTTCCATACACGCCTGCGCCTGTGGAGACTGCGGCAGCACATGTTATCAAGAAGCTTAAGGTCCATATCTAGGCACTCACTGAGGGCCGAAGGCATTAGGCTGAGAATGGTTATATTAACCTTCTAAAGGACCCAGATTCTAAAGTGAAGTAACACGTTAAACATGTCTATGAAGCCAAGGTTGCATTCGGGTCAGCAATGCCTATCGTGCCAAGTCACTTGCTCTAAGTGATGGCCTTAGAGATCTGTTGGAAACACACATGCGAAACCGCTTGCAGGCATTTGCAGAAAAATATGGGCACTGGCGGCTGTAAACTGGTCAATATCTGCAGGGTGTGGTGAGGATGCTTGTAGGAGGCACAAAGGAAACGCTTGGGTCATTCCCATCCCCTCACTTGTCCTTCCAGATGATAGAAAAAGACAAGCAAACACCTTCCTTCTTTCCCACTACTCCAGGACTTGAATATCAAGTTTATAGTTTATGTATTTTAAAGACTAATTTTAATTTTACCACCAAAAATATATATATTTTCTTATAATTGTGTTCTCTACAAATCACCTGGGAAGAAAAATACCCTAGTGGGAAAAGAGTGCTACAAAACATTTTACACCAACTGGACATTACCATTGATCACCCATACTTGGTTCTCCTGTCCCTCAGGGGAGGGATTACATATCCTAGCCCCTTTGCAGTTAATTCTGGCCATACGACCAGAACTAATCCTAACGACCATTTAAGGATTACTAGTTTATTTTTTATGGGGGCAGGGGGAGAGGGGAGCTGAATCCAACTTTTTTAAAAATCATCAATTTTATCTATATTTTGGAAAGAGTTGCTTCAGTATATACTGACCTGCTTTCTCTTCGACAAGCATATTGACACACACTAGGTCTCAGGCAGAGTACGTTCCATAAAGATTTGTCTTTACACACATCTTTAAACGTCATCTTCCATTTGTCAGTCTGCAGGCTTCTCAAGCCTGTGTAGAAACTGCACGGCAGCTGCATCCAGCTGATCCTAAGATGATGAGGGAGCATTTGTCTTTCACTAATGTCCTGCTGGAAAATCTCAAGCTTTTGTAAAAGCAGAAAGAATTGTTTCAAAACAGAACTGCCACTGTCATACTTTGGTTGAGCTGACATTCCCAGAAGATCTAGGAGTGACATGTGATGACTATAAAGGGAATAGAAATGAGTTACATTCAATAGCAGAAATTCCCAGGGAATGGATTTTAGAAACTTTTCTTCTAAAACTAACAGATTCAGTCCCTTGAGTTCTTTCTTTCTTTTGTCTACTCAATTGTCCATCAAAATGAATCAGTCCACAATCACATTCTGTACAAGTTTCTTCAAAAAGTGTTTCTAGAAGAGTGACAAATCTTGCAAATGTAACAATCTCATGGAAACATAGTATCACTGGGCAAATTTATTGTTTTCAGAACAGGAAAAAAAAAGATTATTTTTAAAAGGTAATACTTTCTCCTAAGGGCTCATTATTTTTAAAGCCCAACTTTGGGAAAGCCATAGAACAATTAGCAGTTACAAATGCCATCACGAATAGGACACAGTTGTACTAGCACACAATTTCAATTTGGTATCAAAATTGGCCCTTGTTAATGAAAATCCTGAGACCGCGATGAGAGACATAGTGAAAGGGAAAAATTGCCCATGTATG
Organism: Eonycteris spelaea; assembly: GCA_003508835.1. Lineage (NCBI taxonomy): Eukaryota > Metazoa > Chordata > Mammalia > Chiroptera > Pteropodidae > Eonycteris > Eonycteris spelaea. The sequence goes on from PUFA01000326.1 coordinate 876,970, forward strand.
GCAATCAGTTTTTGACATGGGACTCATCAATAGCCTAGTCTTTCCAGGCACATCATTATCTATCTGATCTGCCAAATCTGATACTTAACAACATTGTCTTCAGAATAGTTGGCATACCCTGGAAAAGCCTGTCTTGTAAATCACAAAGAAAGACAACAGGTTTCACCAATTTCATCGGTGATAAAAAGAAGGGAGGCATAAAGGAACTAGCATACTTACACTTCCTGGCACAATGAACTCAATGAACTAAGTGTATTTCGAGAGAAGAAAAAAGTCTCCATGTCCCAATTTTTGTTGAGACCAAGTAAGAAACCACTGACAAACTATTTTTCTCAGCTCCCAACTAAATTGAGTTTTGAAATGTGAAGACAAATGACCAGGCAGATGGCATAATTTTGTGGTATAAAAAAGTGGTGGGAAAGGCTGAATCGGGATGGCAGAGTGGTCAAGCTGTAGCTTCTCCCTCCTATTCCAAATCCATAAATATAACAACAACAAAAAGATTTTTAAAAAGAAAAAGCATTCATACCTATTCTGCCAAATAAGGAGAAATATCCTCCATGGTCAAGACACTAGAAGAAAACCCTAAAAGCAAGAAAACGTTGAAAACAGATAGGTGGGCAGAAACCACAGCCCAAAACACTCAAGGAGAATGTTTGCTAAAAATGAAATTAGAGACATTCAAAGCTCAGAGATGGCTGATGCCTGGAGCAGGAAATGCCAAGGGGAAATAATCTGATGGGTTCAAGTAGGCTCCTGTGGAAGCAGCCATCTAGCCAACCCTCCGCAAGCTTCTACTCGCCCACCTTGGACCAGGCAACACAGTATCTGCCTCCAGATGCAAGTGGTATAAACACAAAGCTAAGAGAGGCATGGCAGTGTGCTCAAGGCAAACCAGAGACAGGTTGGTCAGATTCATCCTGCCCTTCCCTACAACGGCTCTTGAAAAGAGTTTAGAACTTCAGAAGAAGAATTAATATCTTCAGAAAATACAAGAATGACAACATACTTCCAAACCAAAAGAGAGAGAATGAGATCTTGGAAATTAAAATTCTGATCACTGAAATTAAAAATTCAACTGAGCGGAATGCTGAATGGATACAGTTGAAGAGCAACTCATTGAGCCAGAAGACCCACTTAAGTAATTCTTCCAGAATGCAGCGCAGCACTGAAAAGCTAAGGGATATGAAGAAAACAGAAACACAAGGTCAAAGCTCTCCTAAATAAAGAAATTCTAGAAGGAAATAAGAGAAATGGTGAACAAAGGAATAATAAGAGCAAAGACAGAAAAAAAAGAAAAAGAAAAAAAAATGCCCAGAATTAAAAAGAATATATGACTGAACAGGCTTAATAGAAAAAGACCCAGTCCTAAACATCCTGTGGTGAAATTTCAGAATGCCAATGGACATGAAAAACAACTAAAAATAAATAAATATAAGCAGGTGAAAAGGGACTCTAATTAAAATCTCAATATAGGCAGACCTTTTTTGTGTGTGCTTTGCTTTATTATACTTTGCAGTTATTGCATTTTCATTAAGACTGAGGCAAAACCTTTACTGACAAAAAGATTATGACTTGCTGAAGGCTGGTTAGCATTTTTTAGCAATAAAGTATTTTTTAATTAAGGCATGTACATTGTTTTTTTAGTTAATGCTATTGCACTCTTACTAGACTACAATATAGTGTAGTCTATAGTGTAACATAACTTTTATATGCACTGGGAAACCAAAATATTTGTATGACTCGTTTTGTTGTGATACTCACTTTATTACAATGACTTCCAGGGTATGTCTATATAAATCAAGGCATCTGGATACATATTTCACTTAAATGGTCATGAGACTACAGATGTAGACCCTTTATTTCCACCTGACCTCTGAATAATTCCAGGAAACACTGATACTGATATTAACAGCTAGTCACCCATGCCTTGGATCTCTACTCCACTGCTATTCATCTCCACCCACTTCAGAGAAATCTGTAAACTGTTGTTTAGACCACAACCTGAACCTCAAGATCTGGAAATGTTCCACTGAATTCCCCTCTGACTACAAACTCCAAACCTATCATCCTCCCCATTAAATAGGGTTTTAGCCTCCTTAAGACTTGCAGTCCTTTCATCTCACCTTATTCTTTCATGCTACTAAGTCAGACTGCTGATTCTACTTCCTCCTTCAATTTGCTAGGATCTCGTGATAAATCTCTTGATCTTTCGTTAGGATCCTCCATTCATTTTCATATAACCTTGGCCGTATCTACCAAGAAATCCCCAATGAGAATCACTCTCCATCACAACTGACCAAAACTCTTGGGCTACTAAGCCCACTAAGATGTGGAATAATCATGTCCATAGCTCTACTGCAAATAGTTGATTTCTAACTTCACCTGGGTCCTTGATGGCCTCAAAACTGGCAATTCTTTCTTCATCTCTAGTCACTTCCTTTGTCTATTTTTCATAGATGTTCAAATCACCACCACTCTTTCAAAGTTCTCTAGCTACCCCAGCTTCCCTCACTCACAATAAATGACTTAGTATATAATTAGGCTTTTCTTAAATATATTTTTTAAGCTATTAGTATACGATAAAATGTTATATCTTAAGATAAAATAGGTTATAAAAACATTTTTCAACATAAAACATCAGCTATCACCTCCTTTATCTCTAAGTTTAATTACTCCTTCCAACGGCACTTCACACTTTAGCCTCTGCCTGCAATTCTCTCCTGCCCTGCCTTCACCCACATCACTCTTCTGTTTTTGACCTTTATCTCCTTCACCACTTTCTCTACCAGTGTGCTAGTCTGCCTCAGATCTCTTCTTTGTGCCATAACATGCTCTCTAGGTAATCTCATCGACTCCCACAGCTTCATTTATTAATGGCATATGCAGATAGCTCCTTCATTCATATCCAATAACGCTGATGAATACCAAACTCCTTATGACTCATCTTTACCAGATGTGCCCTACATATCTCAACCCCAACATATTAAACCAAACTCATTAACTTTATCCATTCATCTACTTTTCTGCATACCTCTTATAGCTTAGATACCATCTACCTACTTTCCCAAGAAAGAAAAATTAAGTCACCCTTGATACTTCTTCTTCCTTAGCCTTTACACTCAAGTCACCAAGTTCAGATGACTTAATCCAAAATTCAACTCTGTGTCCCTCACTCTTCATTTCCAATGTCACTATGCATCTCACCTCTCTCACCCTCCACCCTATCTTACATGTATCTATACCAGTGATTGGTAACCTGGGCCACACATTAGACTAACCAGGGAAACTTTTGAAAATCTTAATGCTTAGGGTACGCCCCACACCAATTATATCAGAGCTTCGGCGGGTGGCAACCAAGCATCAGCATATTTTTATAGGTCCCCATTTGATTCTGATATGCAGCCAGATTTAAGAATCTTCTAGAATTGAAGACATGAGCCCAAAGATTGAAAGTACATACCAAACATCAAGCAATAAAAATAAGAACAAATCTACAACTAAACAACTCGAAAAGAAACTGCATAGCCTTGAGCACAAAAAGAAAATCATGTAAAAGTTTGTGGAAAGAAAAGACAGATAGATTATCTACAAAGGAAAAAAAATTACACTAATAGCAGACTTCTTTTTTGCAACATTAGATGGCAGAAGACAAGTTACAAATCTTCAAAGTGATAGCAGGGAAACTAGAATTCTGAGGCTTAAATTGTTATTCAGGAATAAAACAGACTTTTTCAGACACACAAAGCTAAGACTCTATTGTTCAAAGACAACACTGAAAGAATTACCTTACAAAAAACATACTTCACAGGTAAGTGAGTCAAGGAAATTAGAGAGGTATTTAATAATGATGACCAAGTCTGAATTTTACCAGAAAATATAAGATGTGTGAAATACATGCACCACTCAGAGGTTTCACTGACCTTAAAGATGGGGACATAGTTCAGTGCAAAGAAATAAATTTTATAACAAAAGTATTAGTAGGGTTCTGGCTAAGTTAACTGTAATTGCTTTCTTGTGCTTTTCTAGAGTATAGACTCAGTTTTCAACTCTTTATTTTATAACTTTAAATAATAGAGCACTGCCAATACAGGAAAATTAAAAGATGTTTACTTTCTTTCATTAAAAAAAAAAATAAAGAAAAAGATGTAATTTATTTATATACTAGCAAAATATCAAAAAAATTATTTTCCCATAAATCTTTCCTTGTTTTCTAGATGATCTGAAAGTAATTTAAGAATCCCAAAATAACACCACTCAATTTTTATAATATCAAACTTAATTTCTTTTCGATTTCTTAGTAAATTCAACCATAATGTTAATTTTATTAAATTAATCCTCAGTACTATATTCTTATTAACACAAGAAAAAAGACTCTTAAACAAGATAATTATATATTTAATTCATCTTGCTTTTAACAGCAATGCAAAGTAAACACATCATAGACCTTATAACTTATTAAAGATTTATAGTGCTTACAAAGTTGATTCTAAAAATATACCTTATTTTTTCTAAATGAATAACATTATCTGGAAGACAGAGTAATAAATTATAGTAATATGTTTTCCACAACTGTAGTTAAGATTGTGTACATATATCCAACGTGAAATCCTCTTAGGATTTTAACACTTTCAGTCTTAAAATGTAAAAGCACATTAAAGTTTGGCACACAAGATCTCAGTCTGACAGCAATGGTTTTAAAATCAAAAATTTTTAAAATATCTAGTTGACATATTAAACATGGGCACACATGCGCACATCCATATATGCAAATACATTCTCTCTCACTCGATTCTGCACACATGTACACACACAAACACACATTCAGAGTAAGCAGAAGACTTTCAGCTTCTGTATCAGACAATTACTGTCAATTTCAAAAATAAAAATAAAAAAAAAATTGGGGGGAAAAGTTAACTAAAAATATGTTCGAGCCATATTTAAATGGTTCTGGTTGTTGGATGGATATGCACAAAATTGTTAACAGGATCTACAACATGCACAATATGCCATCTCAATATATTCCTAAACAGACTTGAACTATTCACTAATGGGTATACGAACACATAAGAAATTATGTGCCCATCCATTCCACAGATGGCATTCCACTGACAGTCAGTCATACAACCAAGCCCAGCTAAAGTGGTTTGCAATATAGAACCCAAGAACAGAACCTAATAAAATTAGAAACTTAATTTTGATCTGTTTGGGGTTTTTCACGTGTTCCATGTGCAAAAGCTGCAGGATTCTATATTGCAAATGACAGTTAATATCACTTAACACTTTGTGGCACTGCAGAAGGTCATTTTGTATATCTAAAACATATTTATTCTAGTTAAATTCCCCAATGGTCCTTACTTTTAATTATATATACTCTTCCAGGTTTAGACTTAAAACAATTTAATGCTGATAACCTCTCCTGCTCATTCTGTTCACCTCAAATAAAATCTGTCAAAACAGAAAATTACTCCTCTCTCCAATAATGTAGGTTTGAAAAACATTTTATAAAAGTTCATTTTTACCATATATTAAAATATCCAAAGTTCTCTAGAACAACATTAAAATAGAAACTAACTACACATTAGGACACCCATAAGTCATACTGTTGTGATTAGAAAAATAAAAAGGCACGATAGTAAGCGAAAAAGAATATACCAGCTTTCCATTTGCTTTTTTTTTTTTTTTTGGCTTTCTTCTTATTTTATTTTACTAAGCTTGTGAATTGTTCAAAGCATTCTTATACTCTTCATGAGTAACAGAATATTTTGGCACATCAACATTGTGATACAATATATGGCATGTTTAAAAAATTTTTTAATTTCATCTATTAATCAACATTTTTAATGTAGTGCATATATATTTTACAGTTATTTAAGTCAAATACATAAAGGTTTGTAACCGATTTACAGGTGAAGCAATCACAGATTGCAGTAATATATGTATGTGTATATGTGTATATATATATATATATTGTATATACCAATCAAGGAGAAAACTGCATCCTGGCAATTTCATAGTCCATAGTTTCATTGGCATAGCTACCATTTACATGCCCTTTTCATCTTGTTTTCTGTACAAAAAAAATATTTTTGCCTTCTTCATTCTGATGAGATTTTTCTGCGATAACTTTACATTCATACTGAAAAATTTAAAAGGTTAAAAGGTTAACAAATTAAGGTTTATTCTGAATAGTAAATTCTCTATAAACTAAAAATTTATAAAAATTAAGATTTCATTAATCTATACCCATTTTATTCCTCAAAGAATCTGAGAGTTACCCAACTATTAGGATTAAATGACAAATGTGATTGGAAAAAAGAAAATTCACATTCTACAAATGAAAGAGGCCGAGTCAAAAGCAGGAGAAAGACAGGGTTATGCATTACAAACAATGATAACAGTATATGATTCAGATCAGTTCTAGAATATGAAAGAAGCAAAGTAGGTTTCTTTTGAGTGCTCAATAAGGTAAATCAGCAAAAGAAAGGTCATGAACTTAAGAATAAGACTGATAGAATGAATTCAAATATTTCTTCAAATCACTTTATAATTTACAGGAAAAATCTATTAGAAAAGCTTCCAGTCAAAACAACATTTTAGAAATACAGCTATAAAAATGTACCCACAATTCAAAATAAAGGAAACCAATGCACTTAGAATAACTAGGTGTCTAGATTATCAAAAAGACAGCAACATAAACCACTCAATTCTCCTGCTGGTTAAAATGGTAAAAATGGCAATATTTATTCATGAAACTGCCTCTATATGTTACTCCCTGGCCCTTGCTGTGTAAGAGCGGGATTATCAACAATGTCCTTTCTTAACTAAAATGATCAAACATCTTGATTTGCTGGAGACAGTAATCTATATATATTGTAGTGACATCACTATTCATAGAGCCTCTTTTCACTTTTAAAATTGTTCCCTTTTAATGGAGTAGAAATCTACAAATTAGTTTTATACAAAAAGAGGATAAATCATATCACTGTATCATAACGTATTTTAGCTTTTCCATCCAGTGTTTCCTTCAACTTTAAATACATTTGTGATTAAATTCTTCCATGTGAATTATTTCCATGGAATTGCAGGCAGAAATCAAAGAATGCTATCTTCAAAAACTGCTTTCCTTTCAAGAAGGACTGCCATTTGGAGAAAACTTATCTTACATCTCAATAACAAAAAAGTGATTAAATAAGCATCAGCTTACCAATGCCAGTTGTCGACCAATGTTTCCCATTGTTATGCCTCCAGCAAAAAATATGCATGGTAACCAGGAACGGACATAGAGAAAATCTGGAGATGTATATCTAGAATAATAGAAATTTTTTAACAACTCAGAAGTACAATGAAACTTATTAAGACAATTACAACAGAAATCAATTACTCTTCAGATTAAAGTAGCTAACCCAATTTTAAAACCTCAATTCTAAATTCGGTTATCATTTATTTTAGCAAACAAGCACCAAAAAGAATACTTACTGATAAACACCATGATAGACTAGCAGCTGAGTGACCAAGGTTGCCAAGAAAGCAATTCCTACTCCAAGGCCAAAACCAGTTCTAGATCTATCAAAAGTCCACCACAATCCAATGGATAGTGCAGCCAGTGTGAGAGACAACTGTATGTTGTTATCAAAATCCACTTTCTGCGATTAGTGTTAAAGAGTCATCTTAAAACTTGTAATCAAATCATATCACCTGCTCATTTTTCTAAAATAAGAGACACTACTGTTAAGAAGGGAATTAATTGCTGTATCCTAGAATGCACTGTCTTTTAATACAATGTATAAAATTCGGTGGGATTAAAACTGCCTCTGGTATTTATTAAAGATACACAGATGGCATATATTTCATCAATAAAGCCTACTAACCTGTAATTCCTCAAATAAAAAGAAACACTCTATATGCATTCCAATTATAAGATCAGACCTATTTTTTTGAGAAATGTTTTCTTTACAATGTAACTAGAAGCCTCAGAACACAAGTTTTGCTAAAAGAACACACTTTTGCAAAAAGGAAACCATTATTTCTCAAAAGGATTGAGAATTACTTGAGAATCACACAGGAACTTGAAAATAGAAGAGTTGACAGCTATTTAACAGGGTACCACATTCGCTACATGATTTACTGACAGACACATTTTATAATAATGCATTTCAGAAACAAGAGTACCAAGGACACAGTATCCCTTTCTATTATGTCAACTGTTCTAGTTTTAATTTGTTGAGGATAAAGCCTTGAAGTGAACATTATCTTGCAACCTGCCAAGCTATTTTGGTGTTTGAGACATTCTGGTATAGGACAGTTTGCTCAAATGATATTTTATTTCTATCACCTACTTAAACATTTATTCACAAACGTACAGCCTTTTTTTACTCCAAAATCTCTGGACAAAATGAAGCTTTACAAATTCAATTTTCTCATTTCTTTGCTAGAGGATTACAGTAAAGGAATTAATTTCAAGTATCATTAAAAGGGCATTATCTATGTCCCAAAGGCCATATCTTGGCTCTCTATCCAGCTCCCCAAGGAAGACTATGTATCTTGCCAAACTAACTGGCCATGCTACAACTACAGAGAAGAGAGTAGAAGTTCAAAAATGCATATGAAACCATTTCCTACTTCCTTTAACACCCTGTTGTTTACCACCTTTCCCCTTCCCTTACCCTACCAGCTGGTATCCTGAATATCCACTGTGCTTGTTTCTCAGCTGTTATGAGCCACTCCCTCAAGGTCATTCCCTGATGAAGCTTGTCTTATCAAGAAACCTATAGTTTATGGGTATGATTTCTGAACAAGCTTTTCTTATTCTTTAGCAGGCATTATACCTAAAACACACAAAGGAAAACTTGTGAGCGCTGGTTTCTCTACACAATAAACATTCTTGCAAAGAGTAGACTTTGACATTAACTAGGTTCTATCTTTGCCAACTAAATTAACTTCATTAAGAGTCAAAGCAAAAAAGGAGGCTTCTAGGGTTAACAGGTAAAAAAATATCAATCTTAAATATGGTCCCATGTGATTTTATGAAGTCTAAGTAATCTAATATTAAGTCTGTTATAAATTTGTAAACATTTTGCATGACCAGAACTGCTAAGATTGCTATATAAAGTATTTCATTGAGAGAGAAAGAAAGAAGAGAGTGACCAAAGCATAAAATGTAAATTAGACATATAAAGGTTTTTAAATTCCTGAAAATTTCTCAATTTAAAAATAGCTAAAATGTCTGAGATGGAAAGGCCTAACCCACCAGACAGAATTTAAATACTTGGGGGGCTTCTGGGTAGGAGACTGGAGTCAGGATCTCTGGGGTCTGGTGACAACTCTGGCACAGCCTCACACTGTGAATGACTGAGCAAAGTACCTAATCTCTCTAGCTTTGTCTTATTATCTTTATAAAGAAAATGTGGAACTAGGTGATTTCTATGTTTTCTTCTAGATATAGTATCCTATGAGTCTATCTTTTTGTTAGTTATAAAATCCTAAATATCAAAAATTTCACTAAATTAAACATGTTGGGAAATTCTTTAATACAAAAAGAAATAGAAAAGCAAAATAATAACAGCTACTAAGGGATGTACAAATCCACAGATATCCAAGGGCCAGCACAACCAGGAACAGAAAGGCAGATGTGTTTTCAGCATCTAGGACTCTGCCTCTTGCCTTGGTTCCTCTCCCCACGCTTCTCCAAAAAACCTTTGTAAAAGGCACAGCAATCTACTTGTCACATGACCCACTCTATCTCAAGCTAACTGCAGCCCTGAACTCAGCGCAGAATTACAAGGGGAAACCCTGGATAGTCTGAGCCACACCTCCTGCTCTTCCCTGTAACAAAGACATCCACCCACATCAATTCTAGAAAAGAGAAGAGTGAGCTAGTGTTGCCCAGATCCTCTTCTCCCAAGGAAAACTGGGGGTGGAGAGAAAAAAGTAGGGAGGATGATAGGATGAAAGCCTAATGAGGGCAAAACCTTTTGTAAATTGGATATTTCTATTTATGCCACCTTTAAGAACATTTATGTGGCTTGCTGGTGTTGATTAAAACCAACAAAAAGTCGGCCTTTTTTTAAAAAAAAATTATAGGTTCTTTATATTAAAAGCAAAAAAAAAAAAAACTAGCCCCTGAAAACACCATATGCCCTTTCTGACAAACCTTAAATGAAAAACAGGAAAGAAATCCTTTGAAAATTTACCTGTTTCAATGTTAGATTACCAAAATGATATGTAAGCAATTTAGTAACCTAATTTAAGAAACACATGTAAATTTTTTAAACATGCAACGTTTCTAAGCTATGCTGAAAAACAGAGATTTAAATGAAAGGCAAAATCCCACACTGAAGTAGCATCACATAGCTACTACTATGATGTTTCAACAATAGGACACTCATTCTGTTTATGACTAAGTGGGCATATCACAATTTGACAACAGTGAAGTTGCAAGGCGCTGGTTAACTTTTGGTTTGTGGGAAGGTGCTCTGTTAATATGCATTTCATTATGGCAAAAAGGATACAGCGCTGGCATGATTTATACCAACAAAGACAGCTACGCACCGCATTACACTGGACCATTCTCTTTTGAATTTATGTGGTTCTCCTAGATGCCTGTCAATGCAGGGGTATAATAACCCAATCACAGCTGTAAAAAAAAAAAGAGAGAGAGAGAGAGAAAATTAAGTCATCTCCAATGCTATACTGGCTAAACTTACGCTAAGATTCACCAGAATCACCATGAGCATTTGAAAGATTATTTAAAGAAGCTCTTCCTCTCTTGGATCTAGCACCTTGATCTGACACTCCCTTCCACCCAGGCCCTCTAATGAGACTCTGGGTCATATTGTCAAAGCAGGGAAATTTACAACAGAAATCTACATGTAAGACTCATCCTGTATATAGAAAAAATGGAGCAAACATGGTCTATAAGAATTATATATTTTTGGTAAAAATTTAAATTCACTGTTAAAGGATAATTTTAGTATATTTCTTACTTTTGGAAAGAACATTTTGACTGCTAACTGTATAATTAATTATGAATAACTGTATGCAAAATGTGCATGGTTGAGACTCAAAATATTTTCACCCAATTTTTAACTTAGATACTTTTATTCAACCTCAACTTTTTATTCATTTAGTTGGAAAGGATTTTAAATGTTAAGTTAGTCATTAAAAAAAAAGACCAATGAACTCAAACTTCCTGCAACAAGTTATAAGGAAAATATAGTCCACAGATTAACAGAAAATAGCTAGGAAGCTCTGATTTACTAATCTTCCTAAAAACAGAACTGTTATGCTGCCATTGGTAATAAAGACACGATGTCATATCATTTGAAAAGTAGGTTTAAAAGGTCCAATACTACTACCTATGTGTCTCATGAAACTATTGTACCAAAATCTAAGTGCCCCAGAAGCTACTGCTTGGCCTCATAATGGCTATATACCTCACAATCGAGGTATTAAATCTCTGAGGGAAAACAGAAATCAATTAATATGAAGAAAATCACAGGCTAACTGACCAATAGAGCAGCATGGAAAAGAGGCTGCATGACTGCCCTTCCATAGGGAGGTGAGATGTTACAATGATGTGGCATTCTCTAATCCACAAAACACCTGCAAGTGCTCCTTTGAGTTAGGCTTTTGCTGAAAATAGATAGTTCACAGACCATCAAGAGATTAACTTCAGTAATACAAAGCTCCAAAAATTAGTAAATTTAAGTTTCATATTACAGCAGATTCTCGAATAACATCATTTCATTCACCATCATTGCTTCATTCACCATCATTTCATTATGTTGTAGGACCTTAACTCTTGTTTAGATCAATTAGTCCATGGTAAAATTGGTTCTGTTATATATGGTTTTGCTTAATGTTGCAGAACCTATCTAGGACTTTAAGAGAGGGCTTATTGTATATTCCTATTTAAAAGGCTATGCTCTAAAATCTTGAGATTAACTGACAGCATTTCCAAATTTCTACAAAATTAAAGTGGCAACCAGCATGTCTAAGAGATGAAATATATCCAAATGAATATTACTGCCTTCTTTTTCCTTAAGGGGTCATGAAACTAACAACTCACATGTCATTCTTCACTCGCTCTTGCTCTCTCTTCCCTTTGCCTGTTGCTGAGTAAAATCAACTAAGATCAGGCATTCCAAGTCAATTTTCCTCAGCAGCTGATGCCATAGGTAAAGAATTATCACACAGAGTACCGACATGTGTGTGCAAAGATATAAATAAGTAAAATTGACTATATTTTTATGCATGTGATGTCAGACTCGCAAGTGAGAGACACCTGAGGAAGGAAGCAAAATCTCCAAAGAAATTTAAACTGCCATGCTGCCAACCTTGGGATTTGCCAATAAAAATCAAATCCATTGAGTATGCATGGTTCTCAGCTGCTCACTGAGAGAGAGAATTCGAGGAAGCTTGTCACTTCCCATTAAATGTCTTCTTTCTTCCCTTTACATGAAGGCATGGCAGAATCTGATAGCAATATCTATAGCACAGTGAGGCTCCGCTGTTTAAGAGCTCAGCAGAGGTATGTCTGGGCTTCTTTTATTCTTTCTGTTAAAATCATGTCTGTGTAAAATTATATGCAGACACAGTCCTGGTTAATAGATGGTTCTCAAAATCACATATAGTGGGATAAGGCATATCTCAATTTATTGCACTTTGCTTTAATGCACTTGGCAGATATTGTGTTTTTTGTCTGTTTGTTTGTTTGTTTTACAAGTTAAAGGTAAGGCCCTCCACCAGCAAAAATATTACACTCACTGAAGGCTCTGATGATGATGAACATTTTTTGCAATATTTTTTAATTAAAGTATGTACATTGCTTTTTTAGACATAATGCTATTGCACACTTAATAGATTACAATATAGTGTAAACATAATTTTTATATGAACTACAAAACCAAAAAATTCATGTGACTCACTTTATTGCAATATTTGTTTTATTGTGGTGGTCTGGAATCAAACCTGCAATATCTCCAAGGTATGCCTGTATATTTAAGTTATTTCCCAGTGACTAGTTACAGCCTATCAAGACTAAAAACAGAAAAGTTTGTAAAAACATCCAAGTTGTGTTATGGTGTTAGGGGTAGTACTGACAGGGCCCAGTGGGAGCCAGTCTGCTCCTGGCATGTAATGAGGAAAGACAGGGGACTAGGATGTCAGGAAAGGTTCACAGAAAAGGTGATCCTTAAGGCAGGAACATTCAGGAAGTGAGTGATGTGGAAAGGGTTTTCTAATCAAAGGAAAGCATTTGAGAAAAAGCATGAGGAACAGAAAACACCTGGTACTACCCAGAAATTGTAAGCATTAGGTAGAAAGGGAGCTCAGGGTCCAGAAAGACTCTGAGGAAGATAAAAAAGGCAAGGTCACATGACAGAGACTTTACCCTGCAGACATTGGGTAACCAGGAACATAATAACGCACTTGTACTACCAGATAGAAAGGCAATCGCTCTTACAGCAGTGAGTATGGAATATCTGACGGGGAAGAGGGGAGGTGGAGGGAGAGGCTGGAGGGTGGTACAAAATTACAGGCAGAAAAAGAGAAGACTAAAAATTCCAAGCAGAGTGGTTGAGGGCCTAGACCAAGAAAGAGACAGAGGGAAGATGTAAAACTTGGAAACTGGACATGGGAGGTGAGAGAGGTGAGAAAGAGAGGCAGGAGTCTTGCAGGGCTCTCCAGAAATTGAGTAAATGACTGCATGGCTAAAAAGATTTGTTTTTTCCCTTTAAAATTACACATTAGTTTTATAGATATGAATAAAATCTGGTAACTTGTGATTTTTTAACTTCTCCAGTTATTTTACCCACACAATGATAGTTGTCTTTTTTTTCCTCCAATTTATTCTTAAGATTTCTTTGTGGCCCTCAAAAATGTTCAGGAAGTTTCTAACTCCAATTAATGCACTGCACATAAGTTAACTTGAAATACCAATCTTTATTAAACTAAAAATAGAGAACTAAGAAAAGGAAAATGAGATCCAAGCAATGTACCAGAGTTCTCTACTAGCTGTCCCTCCATAGGCACCAATAGCCCATTTCCCAATACTATGTTATAGAGAAAGGTAGCAAATAATCAGGGCCCTTCTATTTACATGCAGAAAGTGGTGATTGTGAAGACCCTCAAGAAGGAAGCTGCTCGGTCCATACATATTAGTTAAACAGGAAAATCAAAGGACCGTTACCAAATTTTCTGACTTAAATATATGAGAACCTAGAGAGCTTTGAAAATGCATACCAACACAATATAGTCAAAATTATATGCATGCTACATAAATATACAAACTCATACACACTTTCTGACATCATTTACATTTTTTTTTCTTGATATATTCCCTAAAACTAGGGGGCGGGGGAGGGCAGGGGAGGTGAGTGGAGGGAGCAATTATGCAATAATCCATTTCCTTCTTTGGTACCTTCCACAAATCTGATTATCTTCATTCTCATCTACTAAACGCCATGACTTATTCAACAAAATCAGAGGCAGAAATAACTGGAATCTAGATTTCCCAATACTTTTCTATTTTCTTTTGCCCAGATGCCTCACAGAATGCACTGCTTTCAGAAGAAACAGTTAAGAAATGTAAATGCAAACCCCCAATAAAAAGGTGTGAGGTTAAGTTGTAAGTGTGAGAAATCCAGTAGCTAGGAAAAGAAGGGCAGTAGGATCAAAGTGACTGACCATAGTATTAACATTTGGAATTTTCCTTCCCAAGTATGAGTGTGGGAAAAGTGCCCACATCACAGAGACAGACTCAGCCCATTTCTCTCCATAATGGAGATACAACAAAACCTCAGCCAAGCTCTTCTGCCCCAGCCCAGAATGTGCCACACACACTGCATTCCGTCCAAGCCTCGTACTTAGTCTGAAGGCTTTGAAACAGGCACTGCTGAGTGGAGGAAGTATGAGTAGCTCCCACTTTCCCCTTCCCCAGCATGTGACATTTGACTTAGCCAAACCATGCACCAGCTCTAGAACCCTGGGTTCACTGATATCCTCTCATCATCTCAGCTTCCTCAATCCCCCAAAATAAGCACAATGTCAAATATCTCACTTTCAAAGTTGTCGTACAGATTCTTGGGGTTAAAAAATGCGCCTTAGCACATAGCGGACACTTAGTAAGTAATAGTTTCCCTCCTCTGACCTTCCTTTTATCTATTCTTAAGACATGTTCTTCTAAGTCTATAAAAGCTTCCATTGATAGCCAGGCAACAGCTATACCATAGTAGAAAATAAACAAAGAACTAAAAAAGTAGTTAGGAAAACTTTATTTTTCTCTTTTCTGAGTTTAAACAAAAGAAAGGAAAATACATGAAGACCAGTAGATACAACTGAGAATGATGAAACATAATTTATGCTATCTTCTATCTGTTTTACCTCTTAGAGAATAATAATAACCCTGTGTAAACTAAGAATTATCGCCTTTATAACTACTCTTTTGATGTGAATATTGTAACTGTGAGACATCAATATATAAACCATACTGAAATCTTACCATGACAATGTCCTCTCAGAAATGCAATGGGATTCTATAATTGGCCTAGTAGGTTTCACAAGGTCATTCTAAAACATCTCACACCTACCTCCTTAACCTTGCACCTCCAAGCTCTAGAATGAAAATCAAGAAGGCGCTACAATATGTTGCAACGTATTCATGTATATTAAGTATGAGACACCAGACATTCCAAAAAAGCAATTTTCTCCCTTAATCGGAATTCTGTTCTACTGCACAATTATGGCTTCTATTACTGTATTATATAAACTATTATTAATCTGTTGGTTTTGGTTATTATAAAAAGCTAAAGACCTGATCTCATCTGATCTCAGAAGCTAAGCTAAGTGTTGGGCTTGGATGTTAGTACTTGGGTGTGAGTGTTAGTACTTGGATGGGAGACCACTTAGGAAGACCAGGTGCTATAGGCATAAAAAATAAAATAGATAAATAAAAAATACGGTATTGTAAACTGACAAAGTCCTTGCAATCTGTGAGGTCAACCAAGGGTTGTCTCGCCTAAAAATAAAAGAAAAGAAAAGCTAAAGAGCTTTTTTGAAAGATTAGCATCAATAACACATTCTGAAATGCTCCTCTTTACCCACTACACAGTCCACCAAAAAAATCTAAAGTATCGAATTGGATAATAATGATTTTAAGCAAAATTATTGATCTCTTTATTCTTGAAGTACATCTGAAAACAGATGCCAAGGAAAGCAGCATATATAAAAATCTAAAAAATAACATGAAGCTTTAAACTTAAATAAAATTGTTCCAACTTTCGAGTTTTTATCTACTTCAAAAAGAAGACCATAACGCACATATCAAACCCTTAAACCCAAACAGTGGTGATCAAAACAACTAAAAATATAAGACTTACATGAGATGGGCTTAAGAACAAAATTAAGAAGTTAAAAGCTGAATCCCTAAGGGAATCAGGTTTACATTTTTAAAGGACATAGGTCAGAGAGAAATCAGACACACAAAAGAGTACACACTCTATGATTCCATTTATATTACATTCTAGGCAAAATGAACTAATGATAGAAAGATCAGTGGAAGCCTGAGGCTGGGGGTGTGGAGAGTGGACTGCAGGAGAGCACAAGAGAATCTGTGGGTGATGGGAATGTTCTATAGCTGAATCGTAGTGTGGGTACATGACTGGGTGCATTTGTCTAAACTCAACGAATTGTTCATTTAAAACAGGTAAGTTTGTCGTATTTAAATTATACCTCCATAAAGTTGATTTTTTAAAAAAGTATTGCTCAGACAACATCCATACTCATTTACCCTATTTTCTCTCCAAGCATTACGGAAACAACCCACACATACCTGAAGCTGTGCCACAGCATGGCGGTACCCACCATGCTGAAGAAAAGATGCTTGCAATCACATCAGGTGGAAAGAGAGTCACATTTCTCTGAATCTGAAGTAAATTTAACACTAATGCAAGAAATACTCCAATAAAAAATAGTACTATTCCTCGAATCATCAAATTCACACTCCGGCTAGTCACAGATGAGAAATAGGGGCCATGCTTTTTGGGTCCAGGTGACTCTGTCTCTCCTTCTGCCATGGTTTCATAAGTTCAGTAGGCCAGCAATAAAAAAAAAAAGAAAAAAAAGAAAAAAAAAAAAGGCTTCCCAGCTGAAAAGCCAACTGTGAATGAAAGCAGATTGGTGTTTCAATAGTATAGCATCTTGCCCTAAAATAAGACCTACCAGAAATCCTGCAAGAGATAAGAAAAAATAAATCAATGTGGGTCTAATGATTATATAATATTCCTGATTTCAATACTAATTATTTTAAAAGGACAAATAATAAAATGACAAGCTTATATATTTATTTAAATTAGTATTTACTAAATAAGAAGAGGTTTAAAAAACATTTTATATGCATGATGTAATAACAAATAAAGTGCTACACTTACATTTACTAGGGCAGAATAAGTAACGTAAGAGACTTAAAGGTTAGAATAATACTAAGAACATTTTGTTCCACCTCAGAGAAAAGCAGAGCAGGTTATCTGCGACACTCCCATTACAATCTGGAAGATCAAAGTCCAAATTTCTACTTCTATCTAAATCTTTATACTTCACAGAAAATAAATAAATTTATATTTTACAGAAAATTAACACATTCTGACTGACAATGTTGAACTGTTAACAATAAAATGTGACTTGCTTATGAGGACAACCTCCAGAGAACAAAATGATATGTTTTAATGTTTAATGCTTATATATTTGAATTTCTGCACAAAAGTGTCTTACCAAAAGCAGGCCATCACCCACTCACCTACACATACACCAAGCTCAGAAACCAGATCTGACCTGCTCTCTCCAGGCCCACAGCTGTGTCCCACCCAATGCTCTGTAACAAACACTCAAGGGGATGAATTCTGTCCTCAAGCTAGTTCTCCCCAGCCTACTTAGTCTATAGCATAATTAAGCTCTACAGCTTATGAGACTAGAGAAAATAGTACATACTACAGCTGATTCATTGGAAAACAGACTCTAAATACCAACTGAAAATGTCCAGAAAACATCTCCTCCTGACCTGGTCTTGCAGACTATTCCATCTTGTGGTATCCAGCATGTCATGTGTTCTGGTCACTTAGTGAGGTGTCCAGTACCTACAGCTTTCTTTATCATTATACTCATGACTATTGATATAGCATCCACGTATGGAAGAGGGCCTATTCCATGCCAGACATACAGTAACTCTAATATTCAAAATAATCCTAAAGGTAGGTATGATCATCCTCATTTTATAAATGAAGATATTAAGTCAAAAAGACTTAGCAACTTGCTTATGGTCACATGAAATGTACTATTAGAACCTGAATTTTAACTTACATATATGACTGATTCTCCTCCCTCTAAACCCAAGTCCCAGTACAGCCCAATTCCTAAGACCTCTTTTGGCACATGGGTCTATAGAAGAGATTCTGATTACTGAAAAGATGAGTAGACATTAGAAAACAATCTCATCTATAATATACTCTCAAGGTACTAATGCCAATGTAAGTAGGCAACTGTATAATAGTACAAAAACCATGAGAATAAATGTACAAACTACTTGGAATTTTCTTTAAACATACTAGATCAAGGAATAAAAGGTGTTTTGAAGGAAAAAAAATTGCATGGCCAACTTATGGACTGCATTAGACCAAGAGTTGACTCTTCACTTCCCAAACTTCCATTGGACATAGCAAACCCCCACTTCTGCTGTTAAAAGATACTAGAAGACAAAGAGTATGCAGTTGACCCTTGAGCAACGCAGGGATTAGAGGTGCCAATGTTTGTGCAGTCAAATAATCTGTGCATAACTTTTGATGCCCCAAAACTTATCTAAAGTCGGCCTTGGTATCTGCAAGGGATTAGTTCCAGCATTCCCCACACCCACAGATATCAAAAAAATGCAGATCCTCAAATCCCTTATATAAAATGGTATACAACCATGCATATAGTCACCCCCACCCCATCTGTGGATTCCCAACCATGGACTGAAGATACTGTTTTCAACTCAAAGTTGGTTGAAACCATGGAAGTGAAACCCACAGTACTGAGGGCCAACTGTATTTATTGAAAAAAAAAAAAATACACATATAAGTGGACCCGAGCAGTTCAAACCCATGTTATTCAAGGGTTTGAATATGTATTCAACTATATACATTTTAAAGAAACCAAATTGCAATAGTAAATCGTTTGTGATTTTTTTTTTCAAAAGAGATTTAATGGCAAAGGATATTTTATTACAAAGCTTTTAAAAGAACAAAATAACTTTGGTTTTAAAAGTGTTTTCAGTTGTAGTAGGCCCCATCTCACAATCACTCACCCCAGTGTTTACCAAAGGGCATTGGCATTTTGGGCAGGACAATTCCTTGTTGCATAGAACTGACCTAACCATTGCAAAAGATTTAGCATCCCTGGCTCCTGCCCCTTAAATAAATGCCAGTCCATGCCCCATCTTCAATCTGAAATAGTTAAATATGTCCCTACATATTTCCAAATACCCCCAGAGAGGCAATGCCCTTCACTGAGAACCAATGATTGCTAGAGACTCTTTCCTCATTCTTTTTCAAGTCTACTAGGGACACTCTAAACTGTTTAAAGTTTTCTACCACAGCTGTTTATTCAAATTTTCCTGGTAGTGCTTGTTTATAGTTTCCTACTTTACCCCAAAAGTTTTCTTAAAAAAAAAAAAAAAACACATTGTTTGATGTTTATTTAAATTAGTTTTTAAGCTAATTTTTTTTAAGTCCAAAAATCTAATTTTGTAACAACATAATAAGATAATAGTATATAATTACTGTAGACAAAAACAAAAGTTAAAATACTTTAGAATTACAATATCCTAAAATTTAAGAAATGGAAGAGTCCTGGGAGATCATCTATTCCAAAGGATATGGGAGCCTGATGCAAAACAAGAACAAAAAATTGTGCATATGTGCATTTTTCTGGAAAGAGAGTTCCACAATTTATATAAAGTATTCAAAATGTCCACGATCCAAAAGAAGCTAAGAATCTGGGGATCTAACAATTCTCTCATTTTACTGACAAAGCAAATGAGACCCAAAGTGGTCAAGTGGAATGACAAGATCAACCCTGTTCTATTGGATCTTGCTACCACAAACATGGAAATTGAACTCTGGACATGGCCAGACTCCTGAAAGGGATAAGAAATTCCAGAAGACCATTCACTTCCTACTGTGGAACAATTAAGGTCTTAAAAAAAGCATGTTGTTTATAATATTAGTCACACACCAAGGGCGTAGGTTATTTTAAAGTGAAAGCTCCTGGGATAAGTATCCCCTAATTTGTTTTAAAGTTTGGGTTTCTGAGTATGTATTGATATTATTTTCTTAAAACAACTGTACCTATACCTTTAAATATTACTCTTACATAACGATAAATTCAATTTTCCAAAATTAAAAAATAATCTACATTTGAAAAATTTAGATTATTCAAGAAATAATTTGCTGATCAGAGAAGTCTCTAGGATAACGATACCCTTTAGAGGACACTATCTCAACAGATCCTCAACAATAATGTTGTTAAGTAGGCAGGTATTTTTAATCCCCATTTTACAAAATCAAACAGGTTAAGTAATTTTCTGAGATAATAAAACTGTTAGGCAGTAGCACCAGGGCTAGCACAAGTGCTCTGACTCAGGTCCAGACTATTGTTTATTTCACTGTATTGTCTCCATCTACAAACACCATACCAAAACAATTTAAAGACCACATAAGAAGCAGTTTTTAAAGCCATGTCAATAAACTACTCTTAATACCAAAATAATGCTTCCCCCCCCCAACAGCTGACAAAAAAAATAAAAAATAAAAAAAAAAAATAAAAAGCTTCCACAGGACATGAAACATTCTACCTTGAGCCCGGACCCTTAATTTCTATAAAATACATTACTGAACCAAAAGAAAAATAGTTTAAATAGTTTGGATAAAAAACAAATCATCAAAACTGGAAAAAACATTATTCCAGATATATGAATGTGATTACCTGTTAATGGAGTAATATGATTACTTTTAGATGAATAAAAGAGGGTTAGAAGTAATTCTAGACTCTGTGAATGAAAATTGAAGTTGATATTTTCCACTGAGACAATTTTAGGCAATAGGCAATTGAAAACAAATAACACAAACAAAATCTGTAGTATCTTAAGAACCAGTTGTATTTTCAAATTTGCAACAACACCTAAAACTAAACAAGATCACTCATCTTCCAATTACTAGCAGTCAAGAAAGTATGTCTGCTCCCTCAGATTATCCTGTCTCTCCAGGGGCTTAGGTCACATAGGCTACTAAATAATAAAATTAAATTAGTACTTCACATCTTTTTCACCATGCTCTCTTAATCAGAATGGCATTCTTAAAATAGAATAAGCATTAACATTAGGAAACACATACTTAACCCAATAAAAAAGTTGAACTCTCCTTAAATATAAGCATACACATGTGACTCACAGGCTATGGACAGTAAAAATTTCCAGGGAGAAAAGCATGTTTGCCTTGAAGACACTGAAACTCATCCTTCCCCTGGACATTAAAATCCAAACACGGAAACCAGTAAGCAAGCAGCATTCACTTTTAAATATCAAATATCAGTCCCTAAAAAAGGTTACTCCATCCTTTGGGAATAATTTTGTGATAACAATGAAAACAAACTGTTTTTAAATGACTGAATTGCATTTTACCTTTTCCTTTTCAGCCCACCATATATAAAAGCAACAGATGTCAGTTTAAAAAGAATCAACCTCTTTCCCAAATGTACACAATTCACAGCTTGGTCACTTTATATCAGATGTGTACAGAGAACTCTAACTAAACACACTACTCAACATAATGTCCACAGAAGGAATGGACAAAATAGAAAGAATACATGGCTGATTTTCTTTTTCTGTGGGACCCCTATTAATGGCAGCATCCCCTTCATTCATTTTCACAAAGTCGTGTGCTATCAAGGCCAAATCCAAAAGTCAGAAAACACAATCTAGCCACTGCTTGGCTGCCTTTATTCTTTCTGCACTCAGGACTGGAGAGTGTCTTCCCCTGCAATCTTCAGCTCCAATGCAATACTGATTAGGGCCAGTTTCAGTGACCCAGCTGTCAAGTCTATCCATTCCTTCTTAAAGCATTCTTCATCAATCCTACAAAACAGTAAACTCTCCATAGTATATTTTCCTAGACTATTTAACACCATACTTCAATAACTTTTTTCCAACACTAACGGGGCATGGATCGTTATCACTTCTTTTAGTGCCCTTCCACCGTCCCCCATCATCCACATTGCTTTTCTTTTCCAGATTACTAATCTCCAATGACTCACTCTAAAATCCCCGTAACTCATCAACCGACTTCTAGCTTTTGACAATAGTCGTCTTTGGCATACCACCCACCTACTCCAAAGGTTTCCAATTCCAATTCAAAATGCCCAAGTCCCACTCCTCAATCCAACATCAACATATTTTTGGTGGATTCTACACTTATTGCAATATCTACTTTTTTAGATCCATCCTCCTCCCAAGTCAGAGTTTCCCAGGCTACAAGCCTCTCAAATCCTGACAGTTCTATGCTTGACAGCTCGCCGACCTCCATCCCCATCAGATCTCCAGGGTCACCCTTCCCGCCATCCTCCAGCTTTCTTTCCCCTCAGACACCATTTCACTGTCCGATGAGCCTCGACCTCTCCTACGACCTCTCCCGACCCTGCTGTCCCCTTCCGGACCTCGCCGACCCTACTCCAGGTAAGGGAGCCGCTCGCCCTTCAGGCCCCATCTGTGGTCCTGTCTCCTCACACCTGCCAGCAGGGTTCCTAGACAGCAAAAACACCAGCAGTTCTTCTTCCTAACGGCCACCTCCTTCCTCAGGCCGCTTCCCTCAGCACCAAGTCACTGGCGCTTCGCCGGGGTACCCCAACTCACCCCCGCCTCCGCCATCTTCTGGGACCGGCCCCGCCCCTCCGCCTCTTCCTTTTCCCCTCCCACAACTCCGTCCGAGCTCCACTGCGCCTGTGCGACCGACGCAGACGCGCTCCGACGATCGGGGCAGTGGAGCTTCCGGTTCCAACTGGCACTAGTTGGTAGGCCCGCGAGCCGGGGAAAAGAGGCTTCCGGTCTGCGTGAAATTAGCAGCTGGGTATAGGCGTGGACCGTCTGGGTAGTGGGAGGATTCTGCATCAGCTGTTGTTTGCTGACCAGGCAGGTGTGAGATGTGATGAGTGCCCAGACCCTGTGGGCGGTGTGAGAGAATCGCACATTGACACACGCGCACTCTGGAAGGCGTGGCCCACATCGTGTACCCTCTCTTCCTAGCCGAACTAAGGGCTCTGGAGCGCAGGCTGCCGTGTTCTCCCGCTAAGGATACTGATTCTATATTTTGTGCTTTTACCAGGCTTTTACTCTTGACCCTTTTTCCTTCCCTACCAAGTCATGACTTCTTTGGGGAGAAGAGCATACTTGATATCTCTCATCTCCATTCCACAGCACTTTATGCGGTTTTCATTGGTAACCGTTCAAGTCCGACCAGGTAACATGGTTTTCGTAGGAAGAGCTTTAGAGGTTTATGGCAAAGTAGAGAAAATACAGAAACTTAATAACCTCTTATTTGTCAGAATTAGTACTATAATATGGATGTGGTCAGATTACAGTGATATTGAGGAAAGTTTTACATGAAAGTTTTAGATGAAATTTGGGCCAAGAGTAATTGCTTATGAGCTTTGCAATGGAGTGTCAGTTGGTGAAAAGCCTGTATTTTTTTTGTGCTGGTAAACAATAAGGTGGATTTTTATGTTTCTGACCTTATCGGTACATTTATTATGAAAATTGAGGAAATTAAACTGCAACAAAGTGCAGCTAGGCAAGTATTTGTATGACCTTCCTTGTTTTCTCTAATGTTTCCTATAGCTCTTAAATTTCTCTACAGTAAAAAAAAAAAAAAAAAAAAAAAAAAAAACTGGGCCGATTATACTGAATAGATGAGGATTTTTTAAAAAGGAGAGTGGCGGGGGGAATGTGGAATCCCCCAAAAAAGACACAACTACTTTATAACTTCCTAATATAAAGGCTCTCTGTAAAGCAATATGAGTCCTCTTCACCCAGCTCATATTTCCCTAACCTAGCTTTTTCAAACACTTAGAAATTGCCTTTAGGAAAATTCTCACCTAGAGAGGCATTTATTTTACTTTAAATATTTGTTGACTTGCAAGGAGGGACAAGACCTAAATGAGCAATCACATGGCACCAGTTCCTAAGGTTCTTATATCCAATGCAGTCATTCCTGCCACCATACAAGACAGAATGCAAAATCCTTAGAAATACAAAGAGCTGTTATCTTCTGATTACGTTTGAAGACAATTTTCATGGAAGATGTAGTCTTTCAGTAGACATTGGGGCTAAGTAATCAATGTGATGAAGCTGTGAATTCTGGTGGGAGCTCAGAGTTGGAAAAACATGAAACATTGTATGTAGACCCTGGAGTGTAGAAAGATGTATAGTGAGACATATAAGATCTGAATGTCAAATGTCAAGCTCATGAATTTGTACTAAATTTATGTTATGGCAGTATTAAAATCTTAAAATGCCAGAATATAAATTGACTAAGAACTTGGAGAAATCAAAACGATTTGGGGTTACTTTGAAGCTGGTGTAATATGGTCAATAGACCACTCATGAGATTCTTGAAACCTGGTGCTATGACAATAAGTACAGACTCATGTCCAATAAATTCAATTTTTAGGCTTTTCTAATTTGTAAAATGAGGGATTGGTCTAGATTATTTCTAAGGTCCTTTTCATAAACAAAAATATCGATGATATGATAAATCTATGACTTCAAGAAAGGTTTTTTTCCATGAACCTTACATGTCATTTGGTCTTCCAACTTAATGGGCCAAAAGGTAAACTAGAAAACAAGCAAACAAAAAACTCTACTTAGCTAATACAAACACCTACAAATGTTTATTTGCTTTGTTGAAGTGAAATATTGTTAGACTAACATTATTTCCCAAAGGTCGATGACGAAGCCTTTAGTAAGCTTCTAAGAACCTAGGACTTAAACACCTTACCAAATTAAAAACATCCAGGAAAAAAAAAAAGTATGGACATGTTCATCATCTTTGTACACTGTATCAATTTTAAATTATATACTAATGTAATTGTTTACTGTGTGTTTCCACAACTAGATTGCAAGGTTTACAAGATCGGGAACCTTGTTTTGCTTTCTTCCTGAGGCCCAGTGCCAAGTGCCTGGATGTGCTAGATGTTCAGGTGTTAGCTGTTAAGGGTTGAATGGATTAATAAATGATCCATCCTGTAATCCCAACATGGCAAAATTCCTTAACTTTTTATGTCTCTTACTAACTATATGTATCCCCACACTGAAACTAACGTATTTTTTAAAACTCCACAACAAAAACAAAAACCAAATAAGTAGGATTGTCTCTAGTATTTTGAGTTCTACTATAGTCACAAAAAGTATTTTTATGAAGCTTTCTTATATAACCAATATTTATCCTGAAGTATCATAAAGAAATTTGTCTTAGAATCTGTACTGTGTGTACTAGCCATGTACAACTATTTAAATTAATTAAAACAAAATAAATTAAAAATTCAGTTTTTCAGTCACACTAGCCACATATCAAGCATGCAATAGCCCCACGTGGACTTTTCTATCATCACAGGAAATTTTACTGGGAAATACTGTATTATATGATTTATATAAATTTAGCTTTCTCAAAATACTGACAAAGAAAAAAATCAAGAAATAGTGGTGAAATGAAATTATTACCTACCAGCAATTTGTCCACCTAAAATTTATAAGGTCTTTTAACATACTGGAGATAGAATTATATAATATGAAGGAGTCTAGTGGTTTTAGTTTTGCTTTAGAAAAAGTTCGAGTTATACCATTCTAAGCTTCCAGACCCGTTACCATCCTCTTCCAGAGGGATGTTTCAGTTTCAAAAACTGATTTGGTTTTCCAGCAAGGATTATGAGTAGGTGGCCTGTAGAAAGTCTATAGTATGTAATATGGGCAGCTTATAAAGAAAACCCTACTACTGAAAACAGAAGTATTTGTTGGAATGTATTTCAAATATCATCAAAGAGCTGAAAAAGTAAAGAGGGATAACCAGGCCAAAATCTAAAGAAAAGTAGGATTCTAGAGAAGGAAGCAGAGCAAAGAACCCATTCTTGCCCTGAAATTTTTTGCTAATTGGAAAATATTGAAGTTCTATTTTGACGGACTTTTCAGACAAGAAGACACACATAAAATATTGGGGCCTGCTAAACTTAGGAGTGTGAGGCCTCGGCTTTTAAAGGTGAAACCCCAAGTAACAGCAGCATTGGCATAAAGGTAATATGAAGTAATACCACTCTACTCACGGGGAAAGAGCAGAGCAGAGGGAAATAAAAGCACAACTAAGTACCTGTGGAAATGTAGCCACAGCTGGCCCTCAGGCAAATTTGCATTCCAAATCACCCCACTTCAGTAAATACAAAAATTTCATGTCTTTAATTTCTTTAAAACTGGTCTTAGACTGATAGAATCCAAAATGTCTGTGAAATGAACCTTTCTAAATGTTTTGTCCAGTCTTGTACAAATGTCTAGCTCACATCTAATATATCTGCAAGTTTCTTTAGTAACATTCACCTCAACCAAGTTTCCATAGCTTTTAACTTATTTTACAAAAAAGTAAAACTTCTCTTTTTATATTTTCTTTGCATCAATTTATAATTTTGTATTACATTATGTAATTATAAGGACATATAACAATCAGCAGCCTCTTAGTGGACACACACCTGATTGCTGGGCTGGAAGTGCATGAAGCAGCTAGCCACAGGAATGAAGCAGGCTCTACCAGGAGAGGTTTTCTATCTACCCAAGGGCAGAATCTTCTTATATCTTTTGCCAGTGCTGTGAGGTGAACAGGAGAGGCTCACAGTAAAGATTTGCCCAAGTTTTACTAGCAGTTGCTATTTCAAAATAGAAATCAGATTTTTTGATTCCTAATCCAGTGCTTTTTTAAAGAAAATAGATCTAAGGACCATGTTTCAAATCTTTCAGAACCTGTAAAAGAATTTTTTTCTACTGTATTCATTTAATAGACTCTGAGATGATAATGGATAATTCTTGGTGTATTTGTAAATAAAGCTCTTATACATTTCCTTAATAATATGCCAAAATATTCAGTATAAGTTATTTATCATTTTGTAACTCTCTACACTGAGGTTACCCACTATTTCAAATGTATGGTGATTTCATAATAGGGATTCTTATTTTTGTAGATATAAATTCATTAAGTGTTTTCTGCAATTAATGAGCTGATGTTAATTTTTTAAGGGGTGACAAACTCTATACCACATTCAAACAAAAAAAAATGAGGGAGAAGGGAACCACAGAGGTGCTCATAAATCAATTTAGTCACAAGCAGGCAAACTAACTTGAATTCTCATGGTCGCATTGCTTCAATCTGTGGTTATCAGTAAGATCTATGCTAGTTACAGAAAAAAAAAAAAAGTGGCCAAAGAGGGGGCTGGATGGGGAACAGGACAAGTTTGAACCTCCACAACTTTGAAAGAAGAGGGCAATGAGAAGGGTATTCACCTTTTAGTGGTGGCCTTGGCGTAACCCTTTTAGGATGCTTTTGGGGTCTGTTAAGAAGCAGTGATGACTAAAGTCAATAAGTTGAATGTATATAAAGTCAATGGTCCCTGTAAGGCTTGGTGTGTGTCGTTAGGTAACAAATAAACTAAACAAAGCCCAAACAAGGTCACCATGGATGAGCAGGCAAATGCAGAACAACTCTAAAACAAAGTCACTGAGGTATAAAACATTGGGGTGAGAAGACAACTGGAAAGATTATAGACTAAAACTATCTGTCAGGCAATAAAGAGGTAACACTAGCTATTATTACAAAGGCCCACACAGTTTGAGATCAAAAACAAGGTGTTGTCTAAGAGATTTCTTTTGCTAATTCACCACACTGTTGCTTCAGCTCTGCTATACTCATTGAGATCTAATTTTCTCTGATTTGTCAGCTATAGTACATATATATATACACACACTCATATATACATAGATGTGTGTATACACACACACACATACACACACACATATATATACACACACATACATGTTCACAAAGCGGAGGATTTTGTTTAACAGAGGATACAGGTAATCAAATACTTAAAAACTTCCCAGGAGAAATATATAAGGCTAGGTGATATAATTGACATAAAACGCACTTGTAGAAACTCTAGGGATTAAATTTAAATTCCTCTGGCCAGAACAGAAACTGACAAAAGTATTTTTCATAGAAATACAGAAATTATTTGAAATGATTTCAAATTTAATTTCTTTGGAACTTGAGAAGCATTGCTTTTTTTAAAAGGCTAAGAATTGATGTTCTAATACTGATTAGAGAAAATTAAAAGAACTTAGACTTTCCAGAAGCAGATTGTAGATTTCTACAATTAATTTTAGTACTGAAGTATGTTAGAACCATAAAAGACGTTCCACACTGAGAAAAAACATGTGTGTCTCAGTGATAGCCTGGAGAGTCCTGGTGATGTTAATATTCTCTAAAGGTTTATTAGATGCTTTAGCTCCAGTAGTCTGTTATTTTAAAGATTGATACAGTATCCTTTTCTATATGCTGAGTTTTATTTTAGGAAGCCTGGGGTAGTGGAAAAGCATGTGTGCTGTTTGAAATGAGACAGATCTGGGTTCCAGGCTCTGCTCTCTATTAACCAGCCGGGGATTCTTGGGCAAGTTACTTGACTTCTGTGATCCTCCATTTCCTCATTATAAAGTACTTCCTATTGTAAGGAATGCATCTGATACAGTCATAAAAGGTCAATGTTTTGTGGGTATTATTAATCATATTGATGTTCTTCTTGACAGATGACCTTCCCATTTTGTTTAATGCATCCAGGATTGGGAATGCTTCACCTCTTGGAGTAACTACTTTCATCTTTGCACAGCTCCAGTTATGAGAAAGGTTTTTATAGTGTTCAACTGTACTCAACTTCTTCCTGGGACCCTCCCTTTGACTGCATTCCATGTGACCACCTTTCAGTTCTTCAATCCTCCTCCCACTCCACACTCACCGCAGATTCTTGTGCTGGCTAAATATACCCAGTTTCTTTAGTCATTTTCTATATGACAGGTTCTCCATCCCCTTACCATAATTGTTGTTTTCTTCTGGACATACTTTAGTCTGTCAATATCCTCTCCGTAGAGTCACTTCCAGAGCAAACATCAGAGCTGTATCATCACGTCCCTTGTTCTGGATGCTTCTTTAAACAACGTGCCATCACAGTAGCGTTTTTGGCAGCTATATCCCACTATTAGGTTGGATTGAGTTGTTAAATTTAAACAACACTTAAATCCTTTCCATTTGCACAAACCACATTTTCTCTATCCTGTTCTTCTGTAGTTATGGGTAGAATTTGGGGTGTTTGGATTTTTCCATGTTTTTCATTGAGGGTGAGGTGTGGATGCCTAAACAAAAGTGTTTATGGTTTTCCTGTTGAATTTCTTCTTAAACTAGGTCCTTAGTTACTACCTATTAAGATCTTTTTGGTAAAAATTCTACCATTCAACATAATGATGAGCAACAGCAGGCCATCAAAATCCTATTCCAAATCCTTAATTAACATTTTGGTTAGTACAGTGCTAAGCACAGAGGACTGTGGTGGGCTCTAGAGACAGCCCTTCCTTATGGTTAGCATAAATCCATTCATCAGAAACAACTCTTTGCTTACTATATACCAGCTCAAATTCAGAGTAATGTGATCAGAGATTGATACATTCATATAGGAACTCACGCTAACCCTCTCATCTTCACTAACTTATGCTGACTTCTATGCTGGGGCTTTCAATCATATCTTTAGTGATTTGTTTTAGAAGATTTCCCAGATAGTAAGACCATCTCCTAGAGTTTACAGAATTTACCTTTGTTATAAGAATAAGGCATTTGTTCATTGCAGTCTTCCCTAATTCTTAAGGTTCCTCAAAAATTATTGACAAAAATTCCTTTATTTTACCTTAAAATTCTTTCACTGCTCAAGAAATGTACCTCATCTAGGTCATGAGACTCGTGTGCATTTTGAACAGCCAGTGCTTTCTTATAGGTTCCTCACCTATCCTATTTTTAAATACTAGTGTTAGTGCTGCCTTCCCTTTCACAATCTTTCAGCTGGAAAACAACATAGGAATTAAAGCAGTTAAGTGGTTCTACTTTCCTACTCTTCTCTGTTAACATTATATCAGGCTCCTTAACTTAAGGCACATTTCTGCATGACCTGTTAAAATGTGCCTTGCATGACTGCCACATCAGTCCCAAACCACTTAACATTTGTATTGTTCATAACTTCAGTCCTGAATGCTTGCACTCCATAGTCTGATCTGTTTTAGTCTGACACTATGACTTATTTTTATCTTTCATTTCTACTTCCCTCCTTAGACCTGATACTTTTCATACTTTGATTTTTCTCTTTGCTCCTAAGCCTTAGCTATACTACTTTGGTTGCCCAATCGTAAATGTCTCACCTCAGCAAATGGATCCTTTCCTTTGGGTGATACTTGTGGGCCTGACATTCTCACTAGGTGTTCCAGTTACCCATTGCTGTGCATCAAACCAGGTGGCTGCTGCATTACCTTTAAGTCACACAGCATCACTTCTGCTATACTCTGTTGGTCAACTGATCACTAAGGTCAGCCCAAATTCAAGGAGAGGAGGCATTGACTATACCTCTAATGAGACAGTGTCATAAAATTTGCATCCAAGTTGTTTAAACACCACCTGGTTAGTGGAGTCCAGTGAAGAGAGCCCAGGCACAAAGCAGCAAAGGCATTTGTTCCTTGTTCTTTCTTCTCCATGTAAGTGTACAAGTCCTTTTTGATGACTTAGCACTTTTCATATAGCTCCCTTCATTCTGGACATTAGCATCTAACATTCACATAGGTTTATATTGCTGTTTTATCTTTGAACGTGATTGTCTGTTTTCTCTTTGAATTCATCAGAGAGAACCTCCTGAACACATATCAGTTTATTAAGAGTCCTTTCATTGCTTCCCAAAAATTAAAGTGAAAATATTTAATCTCTTTTCTTAGCTTCCCTATCAATAGAATGCTACCAATTATTTTCTTCTGTCTGCATAACCCACTTTAACATATACACATATACACACTAAATATTCACTTATTGTTAATACTTGTCATCTCTTTATTAGCATGGAGAAGGTATAATGGCATGGTTAAGAGTCAGACAGACCTGGGTTTTAATTCCCGTTCTCCCCTACCAGTGCTCTGTGTAATCTGGAGAACATCGTTTTGCTCCTTTAAAACTTAACAAATTTTATGTGATAAATGGGGATGACAGTGGAATTAAATGACAGTGAGATTAAATGAAAGAACACATGAAGAATTTAACACGTAGTAGGCACTCTAAATAGTAACTCTTAATATTATTCATCTCTTAACCTTTTAACTGAAAACTGCAACAATCTCCATTCTATAATTCTGCATAAAACATCACCAGTCTGTCTATACTAACACATTTGTTCTTAGTTATTGCATATGTTTTTGCCTGGTTTTGTCAGCATTTTAAGTAAGATCTGCCAGGGTCATGGTCACCCATGTTTTTCTTTACTTTTGCAATCCTTCTAGCTCCTAATTCAGGCCTGAACTACAAAGTCCAGGGATGCATCCTAGATTATACAGACAGCCTCTATGTTGAACATTTGGACGTCAGAGCCAAAACTTGCCCCAAATTTCTCTCTGCAAATAACTCTAAGACACCTTCCTACAGAGAACCTAATGTAGAGGAATGCTGCTTGTCCGGAATGATCACAGTGCTTGCAGGTGTATAATTAGTCACTAGTCAGTATGTAAATACTCTGTAAATTGCTTTATTTGTTAATGTGAAAAAGCACCACAGAAATACAAGGTATTATAGGAACCAGGGCTGAACACAGGAGATAAGGTATTGTGGAGAGAGAACAAGTGAGTGAGGTATCAGTGTGTGTCATGTATCCCTCTGAGGGAATGGAGCTTATAGGTTCTCCCCCCTCACTTTCTAAGAACACTGACTCCCCTGGGTGAATAATTTAAAGGACAAATTACCACTCTTCTGGGTACCAAAGCCAGCCATAAGCTGAAATTAAATTAAATCATAAAGCCCTACAAGAAACTGAGGGAAGAGTAGAAATATAAAACCAAGGGAATCCAGAGCTAAGCATGAAATATTAGAGTCAATGCAATGTCCTTGCCTTCCTGTGCTGATGAAGGGAAAAACTGAAAACCATCCTGGTACAGACTTAAAGAACCACCATCAAATATCCATTGTTAAGTACTTGGCAGTGGCTATTGCAATGATTTCAGTTCCAATAGGGTATTGGAGGGAGAAAGGAGAGAGAACACTAGATCAACTTCAAGTCCTTGCACTTCAGCTTAAGTAACTGGGTGACTTTGAGCTAGTCACTACCTAATCTGGGCCTTAGGTTCCTTCATCTTTGAATTGCAAAAGATAAAATCAGAGTTTGTGTTTCTAAAATATTTTTTTCAAAATATTTTTATCAGCTCAAAGATCATAGTATGCCAATAAAAAAGCATGTATAAAATTTGCCTATTAAAATATAGAAAGCTTATTATCTTTTTCCACAGCACCGGTCTTGGTATCACTGTTAAAATTTCCTTATACTCCTTTGTAAGGGGCCAGGAGATGTGAGGGGGGAGACTTTGGAAGCATAAAGCCATACAGTTTTGTACTAATACAACATTTGTTCCCACACTTGTTTCCTCCAGAGGGAAATAAGTGTTTGCATGGTGGCTTAGAGGTGTGGACCCACCCTGTGTACAAGGAGTTAAGTAGCACTTTAAATACCCAAGATTGGCTTCTGAGAAAGGAATTCGGCATACCTATACTAAAGTAAAAAGCCAACAATCTAGTCATTCTACATCAACAGAATGACGGAAGATTGTGAAAGAGTTCCTTTTTTCAATCAATACAAAGCAGGGACTTCGGTAAACAGGTTGGCAGCTTTTCTGCTGCCAATGTGGCATGTAGCTAGCTGTAAAATAAAGTAAAAGTCTACTAAGCAAATGGTGTTTTCTAGGATGCTATTATCGTTGAAAGACCTGGGGCATGTCCTACGTCCAGCATATTAAACTTAACTCTATCAACATTACTGCTAAGCCCTATCAGCGTTTATTGCCATGA
The DNA here is from genome assembly GCA_003508835.1 of Eonycteris spelaea. NCBI lineage: Eukaryota > Metazoa > Chordata > Mammalia > Chiroptera > Pteropodidae > Eonycteris > Eonycteris spelaea. Next base: position 910,206 of record PUFA01000326.1, read on the forward strand.
TAGTATCATGAGAAATAGAATCCTAAAATGCAGTTGTCCTTTTCCTTACTAGAAAGCTGTGCCCGACCTCTTGGCCTACATGGGTGAGGGCTGCAGTAAAGGCCAAGTATCAGGAATAATCACCTAAGTGATGGTATCTGGATCTTTGAATTTCATGGGCCAGTAAAATTCCAAAGAGAAAGAGAAAAACCATCATATGGAAGCCAAATTTGACACCACTACTTCATAAAATAAAAACATCTACTATCCATGACCACTGTCATTTTATAAAAGGATATTTTAAAACCAAAACGAAGGAAGGATGCTGTCTGAAAAACTACATTTAGTTTTCAGACATACTATATTTCTCTGCACTTTATTCAGTCATCATGGATCAGTGAAAAGTCCATCCTGGATCAGAATGGTCCTTAGACCTGCATTTGGGAAGTCCTGCTCTTTGTAAACTACCTTTAGAACTAGAAAGCCTCTTTCTCTAATAATTCCAATCTGAAATTTCCTCAAGGTCAAACTTTAAGCCCCATTTCTACTTTGAAGTTTTCCTGATTACCTATGACCATTTTGATCTTTCTGCCCTCTGAATTCTTACAGCACTTATAATTTTAATATATAATCCAGCACTTTCATTTTATGGGAAAAAAATTTGGGGGGGGGAAATTTACAATGTTTTATAGGTAATGGTTTCATTTTAAACTAAAAAAAAATTTAAAGTTTTATTACCAGGTGAGAGGGCCACAAGTTAGACATCTCTGAAGAACATCTCAGTTTAGGGGTAAAAATATATAGAGAGAATCTAGAACAGAGATGAATCATCCATTATTCAAAATAAGTTAGCTGAAGTCTTTTAAGGTCAACAGTATAGAATCCAATGTATTTGGATCAGTAAACTGATGTTTTGAGATACTCTAGTAGTACATTAAGAAAGGGTTACCTTTGATTTCAGTATTTTCCCTTCTCTTCACCAAGTTAAGTAAGATCAGGACAATCATTTCCCGACTTCTTGTTCAAAATGGTCCCATATTTTCATTTAAATAGAATAACAGAATTCTATGTAATAGAAAATTGTCTTAGAGACCATCTAGTCCAACCCTTTGTTTAACAAATGGGATACCTAAGACCCAGGTAAGTGAAGTGGCTCCTCCCAAATCTGAAGCAGATTAGTATTAGAGTTGGGATTTTTACCATAATGTATGATCTTGTAGGTACTTTAAATATAATAGTCTTATGTCTCTATATCTCCTGTTTCCTTGAAATCATCACATAAAGGTAGTAGTTTATTTGCAAAGTCAGCCAAGTTCTTCCAAGTTGGAACTCCGCTTTTCTTTGGTCCCTTCACTGTAATTACCATAGTCCTAGATATTTAATTATATAAATAAATCTATATGACAACATAAGGGACCCTTCTTTATTTTTTTTTTGGGGGACTGGTCTTTTCTTCATCTAAAACCAAAACCTTAAATTTCCACCTCAATACATCTTTGAAATATTTTCAACATTTTTAGATATAATTACCAAAACCACTTGTATCTAAATCTGGAAATGTGGACTCCCATTTCTAGAAACAAATATCCCATATGACTCACCAATTCTCTAAACTTTCTCTGGCCACAACTTTTCACATTCGTGAAACAAACAAAAAAAATTTCTGAATAGAGACCAAGGTATTAGAGGGTTAGGACCACACCTTTTAACCTTCTGTATGTTACCATATAGAGCTTCCTCTCAGGTTCTGCCCACGCAGATGCTCAGAAATTGCTTGCTAACTGAAGATTTTTATGATCGCTGATAGAAAGTATAAATGCAAAACACGGTTTTTCCCTTGCCCGGAGTTACCCAGGAGCATCATTCTCATTCAGAGATGACCACATTTTAGAAAGTGGGTCTCATAAAACATACAATTTAATAAAGCCATCTGGGAAGATGATTGTCATATAAATGCAAGATATTGATATTATCTGGCTACTTGGGGAAATACCATGTAAATGAAGGTACAGCCCAGCTCCATAATTCAAATCAAGTATTGATGTACAAGGTCTTTGGATAATGGACTTTGAAGATTGATATTTCTCACAAATCTGAGGCTACTTTTCTCCCCTTTTAACAATTTCGCTATTTTTACAGTAAGATTTTATTTTAAATTTTGGAAAACATCTTTTTTCTTTTAACAAAAATCTATCAGTGTCAACTGGGAGTCTTGAAACAGAAATTTTACATGTTTTTATCTTTTTTTTTAAACTTCTTTTCTTTTGAAGCAAGAAATAATGCAAACAGCGCAGGCATTTCTTTCCTGCTCCAATAATTATGCAGAATGTTGTTCAGTTCTTCAGCATCCCAGTTGACCCTGCTGCTTTCTTTTCTTTTTGATTCTTCTAGCAGGGAGGTGTATTCTACTCCTGATGTTATCTCGAAGACTCTTCTAGATGAAGCCATCCAATGACCTGTGCTCCTTTTTAACCAACGTTTCTCTGAGAGATAGTTGCTGAAACAGTACCAAGTTCACTCATCCAGTATCCTCAAAATGAACATTCAGCTAGCTTTGACACTCTCAATATTTTATGTGGACAGGGAGGGCAAAGAACATTTCTTTGATACTTAATGATTCTGCCTTTTTACCTCTACTGAAGGAATTACCCCTTGCATTGAGGCCACAGCTACCTCATTGTGTAAACCAAAGATCCTCTGGGCACCACCCTCTCTTTAGGGAAATAATGGGATCTAATGTTTGTGCCCATTTTTCAGAAATGCTGAGTCCATTTGGCCCTGGCTATCCGTAACCCTCCCTCTAACCACACACTCACCAAATAATATATAAATATAGTCAATCACAGCATTGCTGCCAGAGTAGGCTGAGGTTCATGGGCGTTGTCTGGGTGTGTGTGTTGTGGGTTTGCTGGTCCCAAGAGCCACACATAGACCTTATCTAAAATATGTGCATGGTGGGGGAGGGGTGTCATGGAATGGAGGTAGAGAGGTTGTTCTACATGCTTTGGCTGAGGACTGGGGTGGGATAGGTAGGGAGATGGCAATATTGTCTTGATCTTTAGTCCTTTTCATAATCACTGAAGAAACTCTTTCTCCCATTGCTCATATTCTTGCATCCCTAAATCACAGTCTAAAAGCAAGTGTGCCCAGAGCTAATGGCCAAGACACTTGTATGCCCTGTATCCCAGGACAAATTTGCATACTTAGAAGCAAGGTAAGAAAAATCTGCCAGCCCCTTTTCTCCTTAAGCTCTGCCAGGCACTCCTCATCCCTGATGGAAAAATAATATTCTGAGCTTCAGCCTAATGAGGATGATGAGAGGTATAGAGTCTTGGAAGCCATATTAGCCAGCTCATTTAGTAAGTGCTATGGGCCAGATAGAGTACCAGGCAGGAGTGTACAAGAAGGAAGAAAATCTAGTTCATGCCCACAGAGAGTTCTCAGTCTTGTAGGGAGCTCATAGGAAATTTGACTACATGGATCTGCTAATATTCTCAACATTATTCTCAATGTTAAGAGCTTCCCAATGTATTTTTCGTGTTGTAAAACATGTAACTAAATTGCAAAGGTGATGACAAAAATAGTGTGAACATACCAAGGAATTGGAACTCCGACTGCAGAGATAGCAAGTAGAGAAGTCATCCCATCCAAGTAGCTAATGGTAATTTATCAACAACTAGTATGTCGAGAAAAACAGGAAAAAAAAAAATATATATATATATATATATATGGAAAAGCCTTTTAAACTTCTCATAAAATATTAGGCAATTATGAGAAGTAAACATTTATTTTAAAAAGGTATCTTTATAGAGAGAAATTAGTCCCTTAGATAACCACATGTTTTATTACCATTGCGAGATAAGACAAGTAACAGTGACACAATCTTTTTTTGAGTCACAATATTGGTGAGGAGATGAAGTTCTGCACATGGAAAAATTAAAGAGATATTGATTCACACTTTAAAATAGTTTTAAAACCTTTTGCCGGATATCTGAAGATTGTATGGATGAAAAAGATGTATGACCACAAGCAAGAGGTAAAAAATTGGGTTTAGAGGCTTTTTGTAGATAGTGGGGTGAGGGTGGGGGAGAGACAGTGACAAAGGACTTGAGGTTAGGAACATAGAAAGAGCTAGTAAACTGTTTTTCTGTGCAAACAAAAAGCAAAATTCTTTCTAACAATTTTCCCCAAGTGATGTTCTGTAAGCATCAAAAGTCTAAGGGTTTCATATTTTGTCATTGAAGTGTTTGGGAAATTTTGAGTCTAATATAGATTTGTTTTTTTAAAAAAAGAAAAAAATTATTTTTTTCTGACTTTTTTCTTCACAGCAAAAAGTTCAAACTGTATGAAAAACAATAAAGGGAAAAACAAAAATCACATAAATCCTATTACACAGAAAAAAAAATCAATATTAACATTTTGATGTATATTCTTTTAAACACTTTTCTATGCAAGTATACACATATGTTAACATATGCTTTTTAAAAAATGAAATCATACTAGGCATAACACTTTTTAATAAATTCTTACTTAATAATATCTCATTTTGGATCTCAGTAAATATAGATTTAAGTTAGAATAGTGAGTTGAGTTATGTTCCTCCAAAATTCATGTCCACTCAGAACCTGAGACTGTGACCAGATTGGGAAATAGCATCTTTGAAATTTAAAGGTCTAAAGATGAAATCATACTGGACTTAAGGTGGGCCACAAATCCAGTGACAGGTGGCCTATAATGGAAAGGAGAGGAAGATTTGGACAGAGAGAGAGACAGACAGGGCAATGTAAAGATGAGTCAGAGATTGAAGTGATGCTGCCATAAGCCAAGGAATGCCTGGAGATACTAGAAGCTAGAGAATGCAAGAAGGATTCCCCTCTAAAGCCCTAAGGGATAGTTTGCCCTGCTTCTAATGATTTTGGACCTCCAGCCTACAGAACAGTGAGAAAATAAATCCTATTGACTTAAGCCACAAAATGTGTGATTATTTAATACAGCAGCCTTAGGAAATCAATACAATTAACATTTTATTGGCTGCATAGCATTTACTGTATTCCACTCCATGTGGATGTACCATAGGGAAGGTAATACAATGATGGACATTGTTAATGGACATTTAGGTTATTTCCAGTTTTTCACTATTGCAGACAATACTACAATGAACATTCTTGTCCAGGCAACTTTATGCCCTTTTATGGAGAAGGAATATAGCTTACTTGTTAACAGCATGGGTTCCAAAGCCAAAGTCAGATGGCCTGGCTCCATCATTTACTATCTATTACCCTGAACAGCAACTTAACTAGAGACTTTTTATTATGTGGAAACTTTTTTTTTTTGCAATGTCTGACATATAATAAGTACTAAGTAAATGTTTTCTATTTATGATAAGTTGTCAGAGTTGAATAATTCTAGATCAAAGAAGAGATAGATACATTTTCAAAAATCAATGCAATTATAAAAGGCTTAGGAATAAATCTAACAAGCATCAGATTTCACTTTTGTTCACCGGCATACACATTTTCATAGAAAAAATTATAGTGCCAAAGCCTATGAAACACTTAATTTCTAACATCTTTAATAAAACCAAAGCCTATCTCATTAGTAATTTATTTTCATTGATTTTGAAAAGACAATGATTAATTATTCAATGCATTGACATTTAAGTCAGACTACATCTGATTTCACCTTTTAATGTGGGAAAAATTACTAAATTTCTATGCCCCTCAGTTTTTCAATGACATACTAGGATAGTTACCTCAATCTCATTAGGATTATCATAGCAATTAACTGAGTTACTTTATGCAAAGTGTCTAGTACAGAACCTGGAATAAAGTAGAGGCATAAAATAGTGTGTTATTACTAAAAAATTAATGTCTAAGAAAACAAAGAAGAATAGTTTATTGAATAAAGAAGACCATCCTTTGATATTTGCAATTACTTCACATATGAATAATGAATACAGGTGGTCTACAAAAGCTTTTTGATCTTGCACCCCATAAGTAAAAAGTATGTACCATGTACCCCAACATATTATATTTGTTTATAAATTATAAATATGTACAATGATATTCATATGTACATTATAAAACTCAAAAACAGAAATTTTTTTAAATGAGATCAAATTTTTAAAGTTCTGGCATTTTTTTCCACACTCTAGTGGATCATCTTAAACATCACCCAACCTGGGTTCACACACTGCACCTTGAAGATCCCCGATGATACAATATTCTCAAATACAAGTGTCCATAGGGATGTGATGGGCTCAAGGATTTGTTGATCATCAAATGAACATGGAACTAACCAGTGAAGTATTTCTGGAAGATGTGAATGTCTGGTACACACCCACTCGCTCATTTTTCAAGATTTGGTTCTAAGGCCATCCCCTGCATGAAACTTCTCCTGGATTTTTCAATTGGAACTGACAACTGCTTCCCTTGGATTCCCCTATCCCTATGCAGATATTTAGCATAACATCTGTAACATTCGACTTTATTTATTAGCTTCTGTGTCTCTCTTCCCACCTTGACTGTCAGCCTCTCAAAGGCAGGGATTATGTCTTATTCTTCATTGGTTTGCTAATACTCATTAAAGAGTAGACCTTAATGAATAGTTATGGAGCGAATGAACTGACAAAACTAGATGGCAATACAGTACATAAAAATTAGGACGCCCCGGAAGCAATATAAGAAAAAACAGAAAATGCTATGAATGCTAACTAGAGCCTCTTCAACATAAAATGATGTCTAATTAGATTGTAAAGTCTGACTTGTTTGTAGAAAATTTCTCAGAATGTCCCAGTGAATTCTCCAGATACTGCAATGGAATTCTTGGTTGCTTCGCTCCTCTGCACAGCTCTTCCTCTGCTCTACAGAGGAGAGTTAGGCCTGGATGGGGATGTTTACGTATTGCTAATCATTTGTTTGTTTTCCCTCTAAGCTCAGTTCTGCCTGCCAAGAATAGCTCAGAATGACAATCATTTTCATGCTTTCAGTTAAACAAAGGCTCCAGAAGGACATGGAAGAAGGGAACAAAGCCAGAAGTTTAACATCAACAACAACAAGGAAAAAGAAGAAAGTTTAAATATCTTGCTCCCCATTTGTTGCTATCCCATCTCAGCATTTTTAGTACTCACCTGCAATTGGAACATTGTGGGTAGATTGGAACGGGCAGGCTTTAAATAGTTACAGTAAATAAGAGTCTGCGATTTCACCCTATACTCATATCCCTTGAAAGTCATTTGAATTTTAAAATTTCTGTCTCTTATCACCCCTTCCTGTCTTTTATATTAACTTGAAGCCACAAGTAGTAACTGTTAGCAAAATTTATTTCCATATCTGTTTCCCTTAACTGTTGTTTTCCAAAATGGGTTCTATGAAATGTCCATAGATGTTCCATGAAACAAAAGTTCTGTGGTTAAATGTTTGAGAAATTTGTGGTTACATAAGTTAAACAAATTTATTTGCAACAGGTCTTCTCATGTCCTTTAATTGTCCAATGTACCTGGTCAATCTCTAAGAGGAAGCATAGTTTGCACCACAGAACCCTCTTTTTCTGGAATTATCTGGCCAGGCTAGTATTCTAATTACTACGCTTTAAGATATACCACCCTTTTGACTTAGGGTTTAGTTTAAACTAGGAACTATTGCCATCAGAGGCACAGACATTCAGAACTACCTTAGTCATTTGGATTGGTATGCGGCTCTTGACAACATAAGGGAAATGTCACAAAGGAATGTTCACAAAGATTCTTCCTGTGAGCTGACATGCCAGTCCTGCAGAAAGAGATAGGTCAGAAAAATAGCCTGATGGAAGGGCAAAAGGACCTAAACTGGCCACCGTGGTTTTAGGAATGTGCATTTCAGGACCTAATATGTGCATTTAATCTCTCAGAAGTTGCTTATCAGAAGAAGAATTCCCTTCTCTCTTGGGGTGTTTTCATGAAGAAGTCCTTTTTTCTAGTTTTACTCCCACCCACCTACCCCCACACAGAGCCTTCGTATTATACACAGCTTTTGTTTACACTATGTTCCCACCAACGATATCGGCTCTCCACCTACCTCATTACTACATAGTCTTTTTCCTGCTACTGCGTGACTTCCCTTTCTACCCACTGTAGCACTCCTTTATTTCTCTGTACACTCACACTATGTCATGTCTATACCAGATGTCAGAAAAATATGGTCTTTATCCAAATCCAGCCTTCCATCTATTTTTGTAAATAGAATTTTATTGGAACAAAGTCAACTCATTCATTTATGTATTGTTTATAGCTGCTTTTTCTCTATAAGGACAAAATTGAATAGTTGAGCCAGTGATCATATAACATGCAAACCTAATATAATTACTATCTGTCCTTTACAAAAAATTTGCCAAACTCGGTCTATACCATTTCTTTAGTATTTATCATATGCAGCCTTACTTTGTGTTGTGACTCACATTTGGATGTTTTGTGCCTTCTCAATGAGTTTTAAGATCACTGAGGGCAAGGTCTATGATTTGTACTTTTTTGAACCCTTTGTAAAACCTATGTCAGTATGGGTTATCAACAAACATTAGCTAATCATTAATTTTTTTTATCGATTTTTCTAAAAGAGCCAATTCACCCAAATTATTTATAAATGTTTCTTGTACCAAAAAGGAGAAAGTAAATGATGTTATTTTTATATCATTTCAGTCTAGTGGTTTGCCATAGGAAGTGGGTATGAGCTGTTTAAATTGGTTAGCTTTGAATTTTTCTGAAAGTAAAATAAACCTCAAAGGAGCAGCCATGTGTTTCTTCCAGGTTGCTTGGAAAATATTATCCTTTCTATATACAAATTACAGAAAGTTTCCTCATCTACCATATATTGATTCCAACTACCCCCAAACAGTTGCAAAACACACACACACACACCCCTCTGAAGGGCTCTGTAAATACTAGCAAACAGAATGTGGACTGACAAAAATCAATCAATGCATTCTCTGATGGCCATTATGCTGATCTTCTTTATGGCCACTTGGTGGAATAAGTAGCCTGGCTGAGACCTATGGTCCCAGACAGGACTGCTCTGCAGTGGCCTGTTTTAATTCTGATGAAGCCTATGTGAATGAGCCTCTGACATATCAGAGTGGAGGAGACAAAGCTCTTTGCACAGCCATATAATCTGTTTCGGAAGACTTCGCTGGCTAACATTTGTGAGGGCAAATAAAAATCATAAGCTAAAAGTGATGAAAGAAGACTCCTTTCAAAAGCCAACAAAGAAATGCTCTTATTAGCATCTTTTATACGCCCAGATGGGGTTAAATCGGCTACTCAAAATGCTTATTTAGTTTGCTCAGTACCAAAAAGTGGTTCCTAATGTTGTGTGCATGATTGACACACACATGTCTGAACTCATGGCTCCATGTGGTTACATGTGCTGGGCTGAATTATTAGTTTGTGTAAATCACCTACAATTTGTTCTCTACCCACAAATACAAGTGTCTGAAAAAAGAAAGGAAATATTCTCAGAGCTCTCCCGCAGCAGGTCTCCAGCTCCACCACTTCCATTCAGGTTGACTTGTCTTTGTTTCTGAATAAATGTGGGGGCTGACTGGGGGTTAGATGTGATGTGATCTTCCCCTGGCCTGGCCCTGGTTGGTGGCCCAAGCAGAAAGAGTCTGATTTTTCTATTGTAAAATTGCAGCAGCAGATATGTTTGAATCTATTTAAAGTAGCCTTTTTATAATATAACAATTTTTTGTAGGTATAATTTTCATGGTGTCTACTGGTTGAGAGATGATAGAACTTATTCATAGAATTTACACTCTAGTAGTTTTGATAAATCTATAACATGTTGAAAAGGAGTTTTGTGGAAAAGTAAACATTATTCATCAGGGCTTTAGTTTCCTTTATATTTTGCTGTCAGCTGAGCAATATTATAGTTGTTTGATTTTTATTTATATTTCATGTATTTGGCTTGCTTTCTAGATCCTTTACCTAATCAAATCCACATAAGAACTGTACTTAAGCAACTCTAAATATGGCATAGGGGGAAATGTGTATATCCTTTTCTTTATATTATCTTTTGTTCACACACTGAGGGCTATGGAAGGCAAAATGTGGTGAGGTGCTATTTTATAGCATGTTTAATGCTTATCAGTAATTTTTTTCCTCTGACCTTCTGCCTCAGACAATTAATTTTGTTGAACTACTCACACACTAGAGGAACATTAGAGGGAAAAATAATGTTAGTACTAGTGAATATAATCTTGGAAGAAAAGCTGTGCAATTATTCAAAGACCTAATCTTATCTCTTGTTTCATTTTTATATCACAAGTCTACATTTAAAAGTATTAGATATACTGTTCTGCTGTCCCACACCTTCAAACCCCAGTAAATAAATGCTGCTAAGTGCCACCAGGAGTGAAAGAGCTTGTAATGAGAAGTGTGAGGAGATGTGCGCTCCATTCATCATTCTGTTCAGTCCAATATTGAGGCTCTTGTTATCAGCAGGATTCGTGGCAGTGTCATCGCGGCTGGCATAAATCTTCTGTCAGTGTGGGTCGGACTGATGCCCTATTAAAACTCTGCTTTCAGCTAATCACAGAATGACCTTTCGATGTCTTTAATTAACCTCTGACCTGAACCATGCCAATGTCTTGTTGGTAGGTAAATCTATGGCATGACATTTGCTTATGACACTACATTTGTCTTGGTTTAATCAGCATACCTTTCAGATTATGGCTTGAATGAAATACAGTTGGGATCCCTGCTAATAGTTGGATTAATTTTTAAAAGGTTAGAACATAATATTTTCCTCTGAGCTCCCAGTGATACCTTTGCAGACATTTCCCCCTGGGGAGTTGGGAGCCCCCGTTAAAGTAAATTCAGGTGAGCCTTCAATTTCACCAATAATGTCATCTTTTCTATCCAAAGTTATTCCTTTTGAATGGCCTAGGGAGCCAGAAGCATTGTAGATCCTATGATGACAAGAAAACAAAAGATTTAAAATATAATCTAGTCTCACTTGTCCAAGAGGATGGAATGTAGCAGTGGCGTGCGATTAAAAGAAAGAAAGAAAAAAAGGAGGGAGGGAAAGAAGACTTTAATCACACTTTGTGAATGTGGTTTTTTACTCTAATATGTGTGTGCCTTGGGTCCTGAGACCTCTCTGAATAAGAAAAATCTCATCTATATCTCATTTCTCCACTAAGAGAAACCCTATTGGTGATCTCCTATCTGAATTAGTAATGATTACAAATGTAAAATATTTACAAAGAAGTATACTTTTCTTACACACAAATATAGTTATAAAGTGACAAGTGGTTACAAATTCATTTAAATTGACTAGATATTTTTAAATGGCAAGCTGTGATTGGCCTATAAATCATAGCATTATACAAATAAAATAAAACTTTTGAGCTACATAAGATTTGTCTAATTTTATGCTCAATCAGAAGCCCCATGAAGGGCTTAGACTAGATGATCTCTCAGGTCTTTTTTAGCTGTAAAGGTCTTTGATTCGATGCCTCCATGTTACTAGTTCTGGGTTTATTGAATCTGAATTCAAAAGGTTTTCCCGTCTTTCAAATGCAATTTGAAAGCTATATTGACTTTAGGAGGTAGAAAGTTCTCAAGTGTCCCACCTGCTTTTTTCCTCTTCCTTGCCTTGTCCTTTTACCTGAGCCTTTGTTGACTCACCTGTAAATTCAGGATAATAATACCTACCAATAGAATTGCTTTAAAGATTAGGGAAAATGTACATATAACATGTAAAATAGTGTCTGGCACACAGTGATGCTCAATTCACTGTGGGTGCTGGTCCATCTAGTAGTATCTGCAGCATCTGTTGATAGATATTACCTCTTATGTTGATATACTAGCCATCCCTAATCTTTTTTCTTAAAAAATTATACAATTTAATGGTTAACAAATTTGTAGTCACTCGTAGGTTCAAATATGTGCTCTATCAGCAACTTACTGATTGGTCATAAGCAATTTACTTAAGCTTCCACAGTTTCTCATCTATAAAAAGGGAAAATAATTGTATCTAATTGGTGGACCTTTTGAATGAAAGGCATCATGTCTGATTTTGCTACATATTTTATTGCCATTACCTAGCATAGTACTTGGCATACCATAAGACTCAGTAAATACTAAGATTTAACTATTAGGTACAATTATCATATTATTTAATTACATATTAACATTACATCTTGTCTATCATCATCATCATCATCATTATCATTATCATCATTATCATCAATAAACTTTTTCTATTTCTATATCATCTTTGGTATATAAGTGGTAGTTACATCTTTTTTAAAAAGTGGGTTTTAGTTAGTCCTAGGCTGAAGTGAAGAAAATGATGTCCACTAATGATATTATCTATTTGCTTAACTATTCATTTTTAAGAGTATTTACTGTGTCAGCCTCTGGGGATATGATGGAAAACTAGAAGACACACAATTCCTGTTGTCGGGGAGCAGAGAGTTTATGAGAGAGGTACTGATGTTAATCATAGAAGGATACTATAAATAAATATTTGTATAACTTTGCCAAAGACCATGAAGAAGAAACACACAGCTCTATGAGGGGCTTTGACATAGTCAGGGGGAAAAAGTTGCAGTCTAAAGGAGGAACAGCAGAGAATGAAAAAGCCTTACCATGTGGTGGTTTATATGCCATGTTATGAAATTTTGTTTTTATCCTAAATTCAACAGAAATTAAGGGATAGAGCACAATGAGATTTCTGTTTTCAAAAGCATACATTGATGATCATATGGAGAGTGAATCAGAATGAGATGGGGCAGACAGGGACATGTTAAATGTCAATGATTCACATTGTATAAAATCCCAAAGGAGTATTATAAAAAATCCATTATGATTCTTTCTTTGAATGTTAGAAAAAACTTAGGCTGAGGCCTTCTTGATAGGTACCAAAAAAATGGAGGAGAGAGACCTGCCAAAAATGCAAACCTCTCCTTTTACAGTTAGTATCAATACTAAGGACTAAGAGATATCACATATGCCTTTGAATTTCTTCTTCTCCTCTGCTACTCTTACTGTTGCCATGAGAAAATAAGGCTTTCCATGTTTATGGCCTTATATTATGGGCAGTCACATGCCCTCTAATTGGAGGGTTGCATGCTAAGCCAATGACCTAGCCTCATAAAACCTCTCTAGTTATTACACTGATGGGGCTAAGCTACAATGCAATTAGAGTTATGAAACTCACCTCTAAACTTTTAGTTCCGGCAAGGACAGAAGAAAACCACTTCTAGCTAGAGAGTTCTCATGGCAACCAACCTCGTAAAGCGAGAAGGTGGCTTGTTTATTCGTATTTCCTCCTGCAAATATTTATTCAACTCATTATGTAGTAGTAGGTACCTCTCAAGTATTAAATGGGAAGCTAAGCCCGGCCTTGAGGTAGATGTCTGCTATGTCATGTGATTTAAAGGGAAGGGCTCACATCAGCCATGAAGCCCTTGCCCTTCCTATACACCATGATGTTTATTATCTTTTTCAGAGATAGCTCCCCAAGAAGGAGAAGCTAGAAAGATTCACCCTATCCCCAGTGCCCTCTCTTTAAAACCACAATGGAGTTTTTGAATCTCAGCACTATTGACAGTCTGGATAATTCTTTGTTGTGTGGGGTTGTCCTGTACACTGTAGGATATTAGCCACATCCCTGGCCTCTACCTACTACAGGCCAGTGACACCCCACTTGTGGTGTCCAAAACTGTGTCTGGGCATTGCCAACTATCCCTGGGGAGCACAACTGTCCCTGATAGAGAACCACTGGTAGAGAATAAAGGCAAGAGGCCAAAGGACTGAACCCTGAGGTCTATCAATATTTAAAAGGAAGGCAGAGGAAGAGAAGCTATTATGAATAACCAAGGAAAAAAGTTTCAGGAAGGAAAGGTAGGCAAAGTCAGCTGTTCTAGATAAGTTACATAAAATATGAATAGAAAATCTTTGAATTTGGTGATTAGGAGGTTCTTGGTGACTTCAGTGAGGTAAACTGCAGAAGACTAGAGAAGGAGGGAGCAGGAGCTTAGATGTGGGCAACAAATGGAATGCATGGAATAGAGTTAGTGAGAGTAAAATCTCCTTTCAATTAGCTGGAGAATACTGTTAAGGTGATGGTGTGCAAACTCAGGTCCAGAATGTAAGACATTGGAAGCTTCTACTTTCTGTATCTTGGAATACTCTCTCCAGGAGCCCTGAGCAGCCATGTAAGAGGTCAGACCATCATGCTGTAATCACAGTCTCAAGTAAACTCAGCTCTCCACCCATCCCCGCCATGTGACAAACATGCATTTGGAGTCATCTTGGAGCCTATAGGCCAACCTACCCACCAGATGAATACCACTGAGTGACCAAATCAAAGCTCCTTGGAGCAGAACTGCCCAGCTGAGCCCAGCCAAGGTTCCCTAGCAAGAAAATCATGAGATGCTAAAAAAATGGCAAGTTTTAGAATGGTTTATTATGCAACAATATATACCTGAAAGAGAGACTACAGTGCTAATCCCAGTTGCCTTCTTCCAATTGTGAGATTTAAGGAAAGGGGATGTTAGACTATCATCCTGTCTCCACTGCTTTGAGAGTAATTCCTAAGGATGAGTTCTGTGCCATTAGTATGTGACAATCAAGCACTCAAATTCTAGAGTCATATATTCCTAAGTTTAATTCTTGGCTTCTCTGCTTCCTAGCTGTCCAAAACAGGGATTATTAAAGGTCCTAAGCATAGAAGCATTGTCACGGTTAAGTGATATATATTTATAAAAGCACTTAAATAGTTCCTGACACAATAAATGCTTGCTAAATGTTAGCTCTTATTTAAACAATGAATTTTTCCATCGAAGAATAGCAGTCAATCATCACATTCTTCATGAAATGACCCTGACTTTGACCTCATAAAAGTTTGCACTACATGCCTCCCAACTAGCAGGACTAATGGGACATTATTCCCTACCTTCTGCTTCTTCACAACCATAACCACAAGTCTGTTCCTGTTTGTCTTCTTGCGGCTTCAAATCTCCAGTTCTCAATGTTTGACCAACAAACCTTACACACACACACACACTCAAAGAGAATCTCTCTAAACCACAAGTTCTCCTGTGGGAAGCGTGAGTATTAAAGGACTGAATTCTGAATGTCTTTTTAGCAACCACAGAAATTTCAGTTCTAATTTGTATAACATGTGAATCACTCCTGTTGGAAATAACAGAAAAAAAGAAGAGAACTAGGTGTCGGGAATAAAACAGAAATAATAAAGTAGAAGACTAAGGACGAATAGAGGTTTTAGTACTGGAAACTCTTAAGGAAATTGAAAAAAAAAAAAGGAGACACATGTTTCTTCCAGGAAGTAAAGGACTAAACTGTGTATGAACAGGGCCCAAGGCAGAGCTAAAGCCATAATCTTAGCTACTGGACAGATATTTCAAATATATCTAGTTAGCCATGAAGGTAGCCCGAGGCTTTTCCCATCTCAGTCACCTTGGAAACTACTGTGCATTTCTGAACCCACAGTGAACCCAGGATCATAGAGGTAGGAGTTAATAATTCTGAATCATAATATTAACAAACATTGAATATTTATATCAAGGATAAGACACAGAAAGAAAATGTCTCCTAAAATGCATATTATCTGAAAAAACAATTTACAAACACCTCATTGATCTTCTTCAGCAGAGAATTCCTGTAAAGTGGCTAACAAGCAATGGGTGTTAAGATAAAATTAATTTTATGCTCATCATACTAATTTAAATGGGTGAAATGTCACAAGAAAGGTATTTAGTATGCACTTTACTGAATTATGTCCACAAACATAAAAATGTAAGGTGAGTGACAACCTCTGACCCTGAACTCCAATTTTTACATTGCCGTAAGTTCCTTATTTTCTATGGGCTTTTCGAGAAGAGGACAGGGGAGTGATATTAGTGTGTGTAGAGGGCAGCAGAAGAGGGTGATACTAGGAAAAGATAGACTTAGAGTGGTAGCTGGTAGGCAGCTGCTCCATCAGGACCCTTCCAAAGCCATAGGAACAGACCCACTTTGTAGAAACTAATTGATCTGATGTCTTTGAGTCAAAGTACTTAAGATGTGTCTGCCTTGCTGAGAACTATTCCTTGTGACCACAGGGCACAGAGCCATGCACCAACCACTTCATATTTGCAGACATTCCTCTGAGCATTAAAATGACTCCACTCAGTGCCATTTAGATCTCACTTTCACCAACTAGGGTTTTTCTTGGCAGGGGTAAAGTGCAAGTGGCAAATGGGAGGGAGAGGAGCCAGATCTCACATTCACAAAGGGCCTGAAATTTAGACTTTGACCTTTTCTCTAAATAAAGTTATATTGACACTCTACTTTTAGAGTATTAAATTATTAACTTTAAAAATGTAAACTTTTGAAATCTACCATATACGTTTAGGTATTTTGGCATCTCTTCATGTTTAATATTCATGTTTAATATGAATCCTCAAACATGGGA
This sequence comes from Eonycteris spelaea, assembly GCA_003508835.1. NCBI lineage: Eukaryota > Metazoa > Chordata > Mammalia > Chiroptera > Pteropodidae > Eonycteris > Eonycteris spelaea. Next base: position 926,642 of record PUFA01000326.1, read on the forward strand.
GTGGTCTAGGTACTGTCCATCTCTCAGCAGACCTGTAGTTCTTCCCCACAAATACTGAAGCTTCTCGAAATGAAAGCTTAGATATATGCAAAGCTGAAAATAGGAGTTGTAAGTGAATATGCAGTGGGCATATACAGGTACAGAGGAAGATACTAGAAATTATTCCATTAAGCCCCACTATAAGGTATATCCCTCAAGAGCTGAGGCTCAATCTTTCATCTCTATATCCCTAATTCATAGCACAGTGCCTAAAACACAGTAGGAACTCAGTGTATGTGTGTCGAACATGTGAATGAATAAATAAATGAACAACCCTAGTCTGGACAGATTATTCTTTATGCAATATATGATACTGTCAAGTTCAACTGCCTGCAAGGGAATCATTTGTCTATGGAGTAGGCAAATTTTCAATCTGAAACTGACTTCAAGCCATTGCTCAGACTGAGTGCCCAACTAAAGGAACATAAATGATTCTTAATATCCTACCAAGGAAAGCATAATGAGAGAAGGAGATCTACAGCTGAAAAAATTAGAGCATATTCCAAAATCAAAGAGAAATTCCTTTTGTATGGTCAATTATCTGAGATTACCTGAGCCTAGGTTACAGACCATTAGTGTGGATAATCAAGAATTGACTGCACATGTAGATGTTAAGCCTGCTTGGGCTTGGGCATCCCCCCGGGCCTGAGCACTGCCTCCACCACTCCCACCACACAGATCCTGAGGTAGGAATGGAAGCATAAATCCATAGCAAGTCTTGGGGCAGAGATCTTCCACTAACAACCCCAAAGATTAGCGTTTACCCCAGGGCTACAAGAAAGAACTAGGGTTTGTTATGAACTCCGCAACCAGAGCAAAGGTTAACAAGAGCAAGGGAATCATGGAAAAGAGAATCAGGAATTGTCCATGCCAGTTGCATTTTCCAAGTCACTACAAGCACAGAATTGTCTGTCTTAATACATCACATGTATTAAAATCAGGGACAACTATGAACAAAGTTGAAAGGCGGGTAATACTGCTTTGGGCACTGCTGCCTCTTGTCCTCACTGCTTTGTCCTTGCATTTGGCTGCCATTTGTGTCCATTAGCTGCTCAAAGTCTTACCCCAACGACTTCCCCTGGGGATGATCTACATTCCTAGCCAGAGCCCCCATACTGATTTCCTTCCTGTAATCTGTTCTGCCAGAGGCCTACCCTCAACTCTCAAAGGTTAGAACTAAAGATAAATTAGAGATAAATTAAGGTTGGCTTTCAGGTTAATGTGTTTATAGGTGCTCTATCTAACAAGAGTTTTTAAAAGACCTTTCCCTAATTTGTGTTTTCCTATCTAATGGAGTGGCTCAGGAGGAAGGCAGCATGGGACAGGTGTGGGTGGGATTAGCCAGGGGTAGAATATTTTGTGGTCTGTGATCTGAGAGGCTTTCAAAACACTTCTGGCTTCCTAGGATCAGACCTATCTATAGAGGCAAGTGGCAATCAGGATTTCCTATACTGGGGAATGAATCTAGGATGTCATTTGCTATTTTTCTATCCTGTGGGGGCTCCTGAGGGCATTTTAGAGACCTTCCACTTGATCATTCTAGTTTCCTGAGAGTATTTAAGAAAACATAAAGAGGGACGATTTGAGAAATTATAATAGCATTATAATCAATACAGAGGAAGGGACCCATCATGTACTGAGGTTTCTGTGGTCCATTCTGGTGACAGAGGACACGGGAACACATAGACAGAGAGTCTGCCCCCAAGGTTGGGCTTTCTAAAAGAGCAAGATAATTTATAGGCTAACATTTTCTTTTAATGTGGATAGCATTTTCCTCATTTATAGTTAATTAGGTTAAGCATGCATGGGGAGCAAGGGAGAAAGGCTTTTAGTGATGCTCTAAATGATTAGTAATTTGAATAAAGTAAAGAACCTCTGAAAGATGGAGCACTGGTCCATGTGAAACAGGCTCACTTTTAAGTGCTGGAACTGGCAGCCCACATTAGTTTGGAAAATGTTGTGGTAATTAAAGTACTAAGATCCAAAGATACAGAATGTGCTGAGATTTTTAATCCGGTTTTATGTACACGTAATGTAAGTGACATCGAAACAAATAGCTGAAGACTGACGTATTGGATATTTGGTGTCCTAGGAACTACCATGTCGAGCTTTGGTACTTGAGTCACACCAGCTTGCTGGGGCCCCAGGATAAAGTGGCAGTGGTGAGCAAGAAATATCCCATTTTCAGGTTCAGCCTTTTCATTTGTAAAATGAGAATAATTATAGTGCCTCCATACACACTCCCTTAGCATGGCTATTACGATTACAGATAATGTATGTATTTTACCTAGTGAATAGTGGGTACCAATAGGTTAATAAGCAATATTCTTATAAGATCAAAACCATCCCTCCTTTGTTTGACCTAATCCAACATTGTAGGCATTACTTATATCCTTTTAACTGATCCAGACCTCTTTGGTTTACGGCAGCTATCTCATGCAAACAAGGTGAAACTCTTCATGGATACAGCTTTCCCAAACTCTCTTCCAGTTGCAAGAGTTCCAAGTACTGCTTCCTTACCAACAATTTTCAACAAACGCAAATATAAGCAACAGAAAGTCTTTACCACAGTTTGCAGGCCATCGTTTCTATCATACTGCATCAGCTTTAGGCATTCTTAGCGTATCAACAAAGATCTTCTACACACAAACAGTGAGTGAGCATGGTTTTAGGAAAAGAGCCCAAGGAACCTTGATCAGGTCCCGGCTTCATCCCCCAACCTGCACAGCCTGCGGCTAGTTCCAGACTCTCTAGACTGTTTCACTCTCCATAAATTGAGGACTATCTTCATAAAGTAAATAAAAGAATTTAAATAAAAGAATTATAAGTCTCAATTCAGGGGTCAAAAAATTATTTTTCTACGCACAAAGTTTTCATGTCTTAAAAGAACTACTCGCTCCCCAGATTTTCCTGGCTGTCTCTCATTCAAGTCTTTCTTCTCTATCAGCCTCTTGGTGAGGGCAAAAATGAGATTTGGAGTGGAAAGAGCATGAGATTTCGGGCCAGGTAGACTGAAATTTGAATCTCAGTGCTTCCGTTTACTGATCACGTGAGCTTCAGCAAATTGCTTGGCAGTCCAGGAGCGTCAGTTCGGTCCTCTACACAATGGCTAAAATGGCACAAAGCCCACTCCCAATGTCGGCATGGGAATAAAATAAGGATGAAAAGAACCTAGCGTGTAGTTGGTATAGAGTGAGTATAGTTTCTTTTCACCAAACCATCTAATAGGAAAAGTGGTATATTTTCAAGACCCCTCTCCCCCCATAAAGACCCCTCCCCACCAACTCTCACATAGGCCCCTGAAAGTAGTCAGTAAAAACATTATTTTTAACTGTTTCTTACACATATACACCCCCCCCACACACACACACACACCCACCACAGCCTGGACTGCACTTACTCCACTTGCCCCTGAAAGGAAGCCTGCACGAGAGTGAGGCCCAGACAAGGGGAAGCCACTTAAAAACGGCATTTAGACCCCAGTGGGGAGGGGTCATTGCCTTCCAGACTCTTAGTCGTCCCACCCCCTTGGGGCAGCTGGCCTGATGAGGAGCAGGTGATTTTATTTTTCCATTGTTTTAATTTAATTCTAATTGAAAGTATGGCTGGAGATGCCTTAAACGGATTCTTTTTTTTTCTAGTTAAATTTCCTCAGGGAGTGTACCCCAAGACCTCTCTTTTTGTGATAACTTATTCTGGCCAGCAGAGCTAGGGTCTATTTATTACATCTCCCGACCATCCTCTCCAAAGCCTTAGGAGGAGGGGCCCTCTGCAATTGCTGATGACTAGAGAATTACTCAAGTGTGAACTGTTTCACTGTCTGTCACTTTGCTCATTAGGCAAGTGAGAAAATGTATCTATGGCTCTGTCTCATGGTCCTCATTAGCTTAGTGGCACATTTTTACTTCCCTTATTTGTTTTAAAGATGAATGCATAAGAAACGGTATTCAGTTGGTGTTCCTCAGTATAATTTCAAGAAGCAAAAGCCTGGATAATCTTATTATCTTCCCAATAATTGTGTTGTTTCAGACGATAGGGAAAGGATAATTGCCTCCACTGCATTTGCAGCCAGGGTTTGGGGTATAACTGTTTTAGCTGTAGTAAGAATTGAAAGTTTAGCATTGGGATGAGATCATGGTGTTTTTGGAAAGATAATAAACAGATACTCCAATAATGATTGCTAAATAATCTAATGAGCCTATACCCTGAGTATGTTGTTTAATTTCCTTCCAATACTCTAGTCCCTGCAGGTAGAAAAAAATATTACCCCTACCTTTGTGTTAAATGTAATTCTATTTCTACCTGGAGATTTAGCAAAACATTTGCTTTTTTGAGGGGGAGGGGTTATATGGAAGGGATATGTGGGTACATTTAAGACTTGATCTTTATGGAGCATTCTTTACAGATGTTTATGGTTGTTCATCATCTCTAGATTTATTTACTGAGATGATAAAACAGAGCTGAGATGACCCAATATCATTCAGGAGTTTGACATTCTGGCTGCCTGCCTGATAGAAATGTGTCAGCCTATTTCTTGTTTGCTGCGCTTGACTTGGAATGTTTAGGATCCATTTTTGTTCAGCCACATAAATGTTGTTCCAAATTCATTAGCATCTGTGTGGAGCCCAGCCACAGATAGCCTGTGGCTGATGATTTAAGTGGGGAATGTCCATCCCACAGGACTGAAAGATACAAAATACTGTTCTCTTCATTTCCTAAACTTAAAACTTCTAACACACCTACGACATGTTAGAGTTGGCATAGCTGCTAGCATGGGTTCACACATAGGTCTGCATAACAGAACAAACAGATGAACTAGACTGGCAAATATGCAGAGTAGGTTTCTGTTTATTTGCATTTTCAGCTCTAGAGTCTTAGAATCTAAGAAGTGTGGAGAAAGAAGCATTCTCCTGTTTTTTTAAGGCTCGATTCTTTTAGTAACAATGCCAGCTAAAATGCCCGATTTTCATCTCCCTCAACCATTTTCCTCATTCAGAGAAATGAGAATGCACATAACCCATTCAAGGGAAATATAATGCATTATTATAATATGGCTTGGCCTAAGTAGCTAATCACTTTTTATTAACACTTTTTGGCCCAGGGAGTTGGGATTTCTCCAAGCTGACTGTCAGGGCAGGGATTCTGGGAGTCTATATTAGTAATTAGCATTGCAAGATCTCGACTCCTGGGGTGATTCAAATTAATACAAAATAAAAGTGCAAATTTCTAAATAGCTTTGAAAGCCATATCTATTATTAAATTTATGTTATTAAAACCCTTTCCAACCAGTATGACAGGAGTCCAGAGCAAAGGGCTTCCTTAAACATCTGCACAACTCGTCTTGGACTCTTTAAAATTAAATAAAAGAGCATACAATGAAAGATCAAAAGAATTTTCTGTACAATTGAGTTACGCCTTGGCAGTGAAGTTTTCCACCACACCAAATCCCTACAAAGCAATATTAGTTTCATGGTCACAGTTGCTTTTGGACTTTCCTTGATACATTTGGCAGCTATCTTGAGAGCATCCAAAGAACCGCTGGCAACATCAATCACTCATTTCATAAGCAGGCACTAAGAGGCGACAGGAGGCCGCTTGGCACATTATCATCTCTCCACCACGGAGCCCCTCCCAGGCAGGAAGAAAAAGAAACGGTACAGCATAGAGACATTATGGAGTACTCGTCTTTGAATAAGGTTCTACTAATGTGTAAATAACCTGCTTTCTCTAACCATGTCTTTAGCAGACTAAGTGGTTAATTGTTATTGATCAGCTCTGCCCACCGTTCCAATATCAGTCATTATTGAAAATAATCTCAGTATCCTTCATTAAGCATGCATCTGTTTCCATGGGAATGCATTTTAAACACGGAGATCTACTTGAGTATTATTGGTTTCACTGGTCGTGCCGGCACTGAGGGCTGTGGTTGCCCAATCTGTCATAGTTAATCAACTCTCATCTCTTAACACTGGCTGCAGTTATCAATGAGGTAAGGATTAATATTCTGGGCGAAGCAGATGATAAATCATTTGTATATAATTAGTGTACAGCAAGGTTACAGCTGACATGAATTTTTATCTTAATTATGAGAGAAATTTGTTCCATTAATTTAATTTAGTTTGCATGAGTGGCTAGACACCTAACAAAGTTAATCTTACACCTGTCATTACAACATTAAGGAGAGAGCCTCGGGTTGAGGCGGCAGTCTCAGGTCTCCTGCAATGAGGATGATGTTGTTCGTCCTGATGTGAAAATAGACGATCGCAGACAGAAGTGTAGAGTCGACTCTTTTTAAAGTTGTCCCCGGGTATTTATGGGAGAATACTGAAGAGACTCAGCTGATGTGCTGCACTTTGGATGCCACAGTCTTCCTTCAAAAAGACCTCCTTCCTGCCTTGTGAACCAGGTGGAAGACGCTAGACACGAGAAGGGATTTGTTCTGTTTTTAACGTATATATGTTAACTTCAGAGCTTTTGGGTAAAGATTGCTTTGCCTCATGACAAGCTATTGCATTTTTATCAAATGCAATGAATTAAGAAATGTGTGCTGTTCAGGTTGTCTATTCTAAATGCTTCACGTTTATGTTATAATTGAATAGAATAATTCACATAACTTGATCTGCTATACAGGTGGTAATTATGCCGGCATCCTGAAGGCTTCAGAGTACAGCACAAACCTAAACCTTGTACTAATTATCCAAGTAATTACTAAGTCTGATCAATCATACTTGATTGATTAGATTGGGTGGGGCTGTTTATGCAGCAGAATGTGTTCTTTTTTTTCCCCTAATGATTAACTACATATTTGAGAGAAGAAGAAGAAGAAGAAGAAGAAGAAGAAGAAGAAGAAGAAGAAGAAGAAGAAGAGGAGGAGGGGAGGAGGAGGAGGAGGAGGAGGAGGAGGAGGAGGAGGAGGAGGAGGAGGAGAGGAGGAGGAGGAGGAGGAGGAGGAGGAGAGGAGGAGGAGGAGAGGAGGGGAGGAGGAGGAGGAGGGGGGGGGAGGAGGGGGAGGAGGAGGGGGGGAGGGGGGAGGAGGGGGGGGAGAAAGAAGACTTGCTAACCTGGCTTGTTTAAAATGGTTTTCTTATATACTTATTTTTGTGACGATTACATTGCTCTGGATTGTTCTGATCTGGTGCAGGGGAAATCTTTAAAGGAAAATGGTGGGAAGTCACAAAGTCACAATACAAAATCCTTCTATCCGGTGTCTGAGGAATAGCTCCAGTGATCTTAAAACAGAACTGAAAATGGGATCATGGATGAGCCCATTTCTGAAACTGCTTATTTGTAACATAAGTTCCAGTATCCAGAGCAGTGCACCTTTGCATTTAAGAAACCCCAAACCAGCCTGCAACCAAAACACTAATTGCACAGTAACTCAGATTAATGTATTGTAATATTAGTCCACAATTATCACTTGGAGATAGGGTCAAGAAGTGTATAGTTGGTTATTCACAAGAAATGACTGATTTAAAAACAAAGAGCTCTAATGGAATTCAATAGTGCTTTTCAGTCATTCCGCTTGGCATCTCTATTACCTGAGATGATTCACAGTCCATTATGGGAGCTTCCATGCTAATAGAATGTCTATCTTCTGTAATACAGACACATCAGAGCACTAACTGAGAATCTGTCACAATGAATTTCATCTAGATTTCACTTCATCTCTTCATGGACTGTAAAATTTGCTCTTGTACAATGCCTAAATTTACTGTGGGTAATTGAGAGAGATCTATAGATGCAGCAGCACTCAGTAAAAAGCAGTTTTCCAAAGATCTATTGTAAATTGTGCAGCTTTGCCTCAGCTGGGGAAAGATTATGGTGAGCTGAATCCTGCCTTTACTAATGAGATGTTTTGGCGAATTCAAAAGGGAGGGGGGAGATGCTTTAGGGGATTCTGCCACGTGGAAAAAGGAAAACAAGGAAGGCACCTATCTTTCATTCCCAAGAAAGCTCTGCAAAAGGGACAAAAATAAGTTTGGACACAGGCTTCATTACCTTCCGTGGGAAGTATAAATCAGGGCTACAATAACCACAATATTTTCCAAATCTGCCTGCATTTACTTGGCAGAGAAAGAATGTTTCATGCACGACCCAGCCTTCCAGGAGCTTACATTTGCCTTCTCTTGCAGCTGCAGGTAGAAAAAAAATCCCATCTCTCATTTGCTAAACCTCTGTTTCACAGATTGTTAATCCTACTTAAAATATTTGGTATTAAGCTATCTGCATGAATTGTTGATAAAGAATTAAGATAACATTTGAGCTATTAAATGTAATGTGTGCTCATATTTTTTCAATGGATACTTGGGTTACCGCTCATAAAGTACACACGCTAACCTTTTTCTTTTCTTCAAACCGTTTCCCTTTCTTTATTTTACTTATCCCTATCAAAAGCTAAACAGAATCACTGGGTGCCCTTAACAATCGTAAGGTTTAATATTTGTTAGCCAATTAGAATTGTGATATATTCTATAGCTTTTTTCCTAAGCCAGGAACTGAATAATAGCATCATGCTTCACTGGCAGTGAAGTGAGCTGAGCCTTTACATTAGGAGAAAATCAGAATGGTATGACTACAGTTCATTACTGAAATAGGTAACTGATGAACTGAAAAGACAAAGGGCATTGTTAAATGAAATGTCATTATTAGAGGTGCTCATGTTTAACAAATGTACTGTAAGTTAATTCAGTAGTGTTTTCTATAAAGTTCTTCACCAAATGTTCGCTGCTCATTTTTACCGTGTCTGCGTAAGTAACATCTCCTTAAAAATGTTTTAAAGGAAACAGTGTCAACTGTTTCATGGGAGTAATTAAACCTAGGTCAGAATCTTCTCTTGAGTCACTCTCACTGATGACCCTGACCAGATGCAACTGTGTTTCTGTTCCTAGATTTACATGAATGTACTAGTATTCAAAACAAAAACAAAACAAAAAACGCAGAATCATTTTGCAGAGGACTTCGGAAAAATGCTTTCAGCTTAAGCGGGGCGGGGGGGTGGGGGTGGCAATGAAACCCCTTGGCATCTGTGCAAAGCTGTTTGCTTGGCTCTGGAGGTGATAAAAATAATTTATGAAGCTCGACATTTTTAGCAAGAGGAAATGACCTCAGCTTTTGGCAATCTGATGCAGTTAGTGAAGCCTCTACTACTTTATGGATTTCCTTGAGCTGCATATTCTGTGACCTGTATTTCAGATTTATTGGCAGATACATAAGCCGCATTAAGTAATATAAAATGCAGTGAATGCATCAAACAACTCAGCAGGGACCGACTGACAGCAGGCGAGAGGCTGCCTCTTGGAAGAAGTCACTTGGAATTGGATACCTGTTTATGCATTTGTCTAACCAGGCTCTGAATTTTTGTTTTAAATAAAGACATTATTTCAAAACAAAGAGTCTCCAGCTGAACACATAATATATTGAGTGGCAGGAAGGGGGTGTATGGCCAACTTTAAACTCTAATCAAACCCTCAGGATTTTGAGTGTGAACGCTCTTTGCTTCCAATTTGGGGAAAGCATGACTTTTCAGTAGGAGAAAAGAGGGTCCTCAGCATATGTATTGTGTTTGGTTGTAAGCAAGAAAATAGAGTAATATTTTGATGAGGAAGATGCGAATGACCAATAATGTCTTTTGGCAAATACTTACTGCCCTGATTGGAAAAAAAGAAAATTATCTGGGAGGAAATGTGTATTAAATTAGACCACACACTAAGCACTTGAAACAGAGCTAGAAGAATTTTTATAAAACCTATAACCACCCCCCAATCCTTGATGTCATAAAAAGTGGGGGCCCAGTGTGGCAAAGTGAAAGAGGGCCAGTGTGGCAGTCAGGGGACCTTATTCCTAGCTGGGCCAGCTGTGTCATCTTGGGCAACTTATATCCTCTCTCTCTCTGGAGCTCACAGTGGTACTCCTGGCATCCCCTCCAGCATAAAAATCTCTTGATTCCTTAAACAATGAGGTCCAAATGATTGATGTAAGAGAAATGAGATCACAGGATGCAGAGGACAAGCAGTGAAATATTTGGGAAGATTCAGGCCTTGGCATAAACCCAAAAAGAAAAATGATGGACATGTGGTTTCATAGGAGACTTCTATTTCACCTTCTTGCAACTGTTACATTTTACCATTAATTATTACCTTTTAGAGATAGCTTTGTGTGGTATTGGTGAGGATGTAGAAAAAGGGGGACCCTTGTGCTCTGTTGATGGGAGTGTAAATTGGTGCAGCCATATAGAAAACAATATGGAGTTTCCTCAAAATATTAAAAATAGAACTACTACGTGACCCAGCAATTCCACTTCTGAGTATCTATCTGAAGAAAATGAAAACACTAATTCAAAAAGATCTATGCACTCCTATGTTCGTTGCAGCATTATTCACAATACCCAAGGTATGAAAACAACCTAAGTGCTCATTAATGGATAAATGGATTAAAAAAGATGTGGTATATATATAAAATGGAATACTACTCAGACATAAAAAAATAATTTCACTTATACACGGAATCTAAACAAAACAAAACAAACAAATAAAACAAAAAAAAACCAGACTCATTGATATAGAGAACAGATTAGTGGTTGCCAGAGGGGAGGCGGATGGTGGTGGGAAGAGGTACAAAATTCCAGATAGAAAATAAAGTCGTGGGGATATAATGTATAGCATGGGGAATGTAGTCCATAAAAGTATACTAACCTTATATGATGACAAGTGATAACTAAATTTATTGTAGTAGTCATTTTGAAATGTATACATATGTTGAATCACTATGTCATATACCTGAAACTAATATAATATTGTTTGTCAATTACACTTTAATAAAAAGAATAAAATAAAGAAAAAAAAAATAAAGATAGCCATGTGGGACTCAGATAAAGGTACTTTCCTCCAAAATTCATCTTCTGGGTGAATTCCACTCGACGATGGCCTCTCCACTCTCTGAAAGTATAACGCTCTTTGTCTGCATCACTTACTACTACTGCCCATATGAACATGTAAGCAGAGTGGTTAAAGGCTCAGATTCTAGAGTTAGATGGCCTGAGTTTAAGTCCTGGTTCTACCACGCTTAGCTATGTGACCTTGACCTTGGGCAAGTTTCCTAACCTCTCTGAGCTCCACTTTTCTCATTTGTATAATAAGGAGGACAATAATAGAGTTTGTTTAATGGATTATTGTGATGATAAAATAAGATTCAGTTTATAAAGCATTTAGCACAAAGCATGACACAGAGTAAAATTCTCAATCTATATTAGGTGTTACTACTATTACTCTGTTTCATGCCTTTTCTTAACCAGAGGACAATTCATTAAAGGCAGAGTCACAGCAGCACAAGGCATTTGCATTCTCTACAGTGTTGAGCTCACATGTATTTTCATAAAATAAGTACTGATGAATAAAGTCCTGTTAAGGTGGAGAAAGGAAAATGAAGCATAATAGTAATAGAATAAAAATATCTGTGCTCCTGTTGCACAAAGAGCAGTTTTCATAATGACTCTCATTATTAAACACTCATCTCATGCCGACACTTGACATAAGTTGTTTCACAGAGACAAAATTGAAATTCAGGAAAGGAAGACATATTCACAAGAGATACATCATTGAAGTGAAAGAATGAGATTTGAACCCAGGTCAGTCAACTGCCAATGTCCATTTCTAGTATATAGCCCTTCCACGCACAAAATACTGTCTAATCAGACAGACACTCAACCTCTGAACAGGCCCAGAGCCATCTCCCGCTAGTGAGGGTGAGAGATATTAAAATAAGGTAACCAAAAAAGTCCTTGGTGCTGAGTCGCAGAGCAAGATGCATGGCAGACAATGACAAAAGCTTAAATTCAGTCTTCAAATATGCACAATATGAAAAGAAATACAGATCATAGTAATTTGGGTCTCACACCATAGTAATTACAATCACCAGGGTTCTCTTGGAACCCTAACAACACTGGCTTAAAGACAAAAGGTGCTAAATAATTAAGACATTGAATATGGAATTAAATATCAACAACATGATGCCTTGTTGCTTGGAAATAGCAGTCCTGCATGCCTTACGCTTACAAAGTTCCTCTATCTCACCCAAATGCTCATCGGCATTAAGTCCTAGTAATAAGATGGGGGAATTCACATTGTCAAAGTTGGGACATGGCCTAAGAAGAAAGAGGGGATTAAGAGAAATGGCCAAAACCAGCTGTAAAATCCCAATCGGAAGTGCCAGTATAGGTTGTTGCTTGGACTGGGGCCAGCAGAGGAACATGTGGTCCATGCAGGACATGTTGGGGGTCATATTTTCGGGAAGGAAATGGTATTATGAAGGTCTTCGTCTGATTAAAAATATCTGGTCTCTCTGAGCAGCCATTTCCCAATCTGAATGTTGTCTACCCTTCAGAAATGTTTCATTCTAGACCTGAGTTATTCCCATTATTTACCCAAATGCAAGGTAGAAAAGCCTGGGATGATAAAATAGAAAGCACGAGAATATATTTGCCTGGGGTACATGTGCTTAAAGTGCTTCACAGAAAAGAGGTCCAGAGCTCTGCTTGCAAATTTAGTAAAAGAGTTGAGGCAAGCATCACCTCTAATAATTAAAAACTAAAATTAGACATTCACCTGAAAAATTCAGGTGACTGAAACAAAAACCAGGGGGTCTTTGTTTATTTAAATTATGAGGATAATTGCCTCAATTCTCCAATTCCCCTCACTCTGGTGGACTTGGCTTGAGTGCATCAGTATCCATGGTGACTCATCTAATAAGTAAACTGCATTAGCTCTGCTGCTAGCAGAGAGGAAAGGAAAAGGTCTTGAAATCTATCTTTCGTGGCTTCCTTCCAGAGCAAGGGATTTCATTATATCCTGAAGACATGAGGCAGTTCAAAGAGATTTGAAATATGGAATGAGAAGAAGGAGGAGGAGGAGTTGGGCTTATACACTTGCTTTTTAGTTTTGTTTTTATATATGAGAATCAGAGTCTAGAAACAGACTTGAGGGGGAGGCTTTATTCTTCTGGTCTAGGATTTTGGCGGGGGGCAGGGGGTGTTCAATGGTTGATATCTCTCCAAAGGGTTCGCCCACATGAGGAAGCTTTCATGTTTACCCCTATGGACATAATTTCAAATAAGCAAGGCATAGGATCCTTTAAAAAAATACACATACATGATTTTATATTCCATGGCTGGAATGAAACTTGATGGAACAAAGGCATAATGGTACCTGTTTAGTAAATCCAGACAGTGTGAAATGATAATAGAATTCTTCCCAAATGAGGCACCACATATCTTTGCAACAACAGAACAATCACTTGCTTTACATCCATCCACTTCTGAAAACCATTTTAGGATTACAAGCATATAAGCTATTCTAATTATTACTGTAAATAACTAATCATTCTCTTTACAATCACTTATTAATTAGCTGTCATAACACTGTTGTGAGTTAGGTGGAAGACAAGGATTCAATATTCAGTTATTAACACCCAATTAAAATATTCATTGTTTTCCATATGTTGTTAGTAGCTTGCTTCCTCACACTTGATCACAGAAATTCTCTTAACAAGGAATAATGTCCTCCATTTGCTTAGCAACATCGCCATCTGTTGTTGGGAAGTGGAAAATGTCCTTTTTTGTTTTTTCACATGAACAATAGCTTAATCCTTACATCTCAGCTTTTTTTTTTTTTTTGGAATTGAAAAGTTTGATCCACAATGTTCTTTTCCTGAAATATTTTTCTTGACTTTATTTGCCCTGTCACTGACTAAACTCTTCTGCTGACAAATTTCAGTGGCATCATCTAAGGGTAAACTAAGTGAACCTGTTAACAAATTACAGTGAAATATTCAAACCACACTGACACAGGAAAAGTATGAGAGGAAATTAGGTAACTAACTTGGTTTACATAAAGTCATAATTGAGGGAAATTTGATTGATCACCAGGTCACTCACAGACTATACTAACTCATCTTCATAATAAAAACTCACATTCGTTGAGTGATTGCTCAGTGCCAAGTATTGTTCGCTCTTGCAACAATCCAATAATGGAGACATTGCTATTGTGCCCATTTGCAAACAAAGAAATGGAGGCCTTATACCATTTCACTTACATGTGAAATCCAAAGAACAAATTAACAAACAAAATAGAAACAAACTCATAGATACAGAGAACATTTTGATGGTTGCCAGATGGGAAGAAGTTGAGGGGTGGGTAGGTGAAAAAAGGGAAAGGGATTTAAAAGTACAAATTGGTAGCTACAAAATAGTCATGGGAATGTAAACTATAGCACAGGAATGTAGTCAATAATATTATTATAAGTATGTACAGTGTCAGATGGGTACTAGATTTATCAAGACGATCACTTTGTAAGTTCTAAAAATGTCTAATCACTATGTTGTACATTTGAAACTAATGTAATATTGTGTGCCAACTGTAATCGAAACTTCAAAAAAATTATTAAAAAGAGACTGAGGCCCTGAGAGGTGAAGTAATTTGCTGATGCAGGATTGGCTACATAATTTGCAGGGTCCAGGGCGAAATAAAAATATGGATCTTTTGTTCCAAAAACAGGAAAAAAACTGCCATTAAAGGTACTAAAATACAAAGTTTTTCCTTTTTTTCTCATCTCTCTTTGTACCTGTTATAATCTTTAGTTTGTTATTTAATGTCATTCTAAGCAAAAAATAATAATTTTAAGTTATTAGTATGCATTTTGCCATTCAATTTAATATGTACAATGTCAATATTAAATGCAAATACAAGAACACTTAACTCATAAACAAAATGGCTAAAATTACACAATTCATTATTTTGTAGCTTATACCTGTATCCATATGTATTTTGCTGTTACAAGTACGATGGACGTGCACAAAACTAACTCAACTGTTTTTTATTTCATTTGAACTGTGCACATTCTAGCAATGCTCTCTACCTTTGGCTTGCTGATGAGTAAGGAGGACTGGAAGGAAAAGGAATTATAATTCTTTTTCTTTCTATGTCACAGTTTGCAGCATAAGTGGTTGGCTAATACAGATAAATATATAAGAAAGGATATGATACAGTTCTGTCATTCATGTTTTTTAGTATGCCACTGCCTTCTTCCTACTTTCAGAACAAGCTCTGCTTCAAATGGAAAGGCAATCATAGACATAACACGTTTACCTTGTATGCACTTTGAATCTCAGTAAACTCCCATGTATCATGGGTCCACCAGAATTCTGTGCTCATGAGGCTTACAAACTTTTTAAAGGAGTGAGGTGGCAAGGGACAGTGGACATTCATACTGAGCCCATCTTTTATACTCACTTGCATGCTCTAATGTCTTGATAGACTTCACTTACAAAACATAAGTTTAAAGATAAAACTATCAAGAATTTCAAGAGTGACAGCATAGCATTAAATTAAATGAGTAAGGCATAGAATCCTTTAAAAAAATACACATACATGATTTTATATTCCATGGCTGGAATAAAACCTGATGGAACATGGGGTGACTTGAGACTGCACAGGTCACATACTCACGAAGCAGTCCTCGAGATGAGGGATATACATAAAACCCAGGTCACCTGAATCCAGAGCTCATGCTTTTAACCACCATGTCTTCCTGCTCCTCAGACTGTTCCCAGAGGCTCTTTCAAAAGATTCTACTTTATATGTCCATTATTTATAGAATTAAAAAAAAAAAAGATTCTTGCAGCTGGAGAGCCATACAAGTCCAGTCTCTCACCTAACAGACAAGGGATGAGAAGCCTAAAAAGCCAGGATGATAGTCTTGGTGTCCTGGATCCAGCCCTTCTCTCTCTCTCTCTCTCTCTCTCTTTTTTTTTAGGCAGGCAAACTTTGGTTGACCTCACAAATTGCAAGGACCTTGTCAGCTTACAATCCCTTATTTTTTATTTTTTACATCTACAGCACCTTGTCTTCCTGGCAGACTTCTCAATCAAATTGTTCAAAGGAATGCAATATCTCCTTCCCTTCCCCGCCCCTTCCCATCCTTGGCGACCTACTTCTCCTTTCCTATGCATAGTAATCCTGTTCAGTCCCTATGATTCAGGTAAGAGTGTACCCCTACCCCGCCCATCTTTTGCAGTTGAGTCACTAACCCCCTGATCCCCACAAGAAATCAGAGAATTATTCTCTAGAGACATTGAAAGAGTCAGAATCCTAACTTTGGAACCCCTGGCAGAGAGGCAGGTGGCTAAGGTTCTGGGGCCCAAGCTGAGGGGTTAGGGAATGGCTAACAGCTCATGGCTAGAGACCTCTCCCCTCCTCTGTTTTTATAAGGTAACCGGTAGTCAGGAGTACACACCCAAGCAAGATATTGGAAGAGCTTCTCTCCAGAAACAATGCAGAGTACAATGATGGTTTGTACTGTGGTACTTCAGCTAAATGGGAATCCCCTTTCCTATGTGGTTCTGGATTAGAGCACAGCACCTGGGCCTTTGGCAAATTGCACTCACTGTAGCAGGAGATCTGAGAAGTGCATTCTCTAGAGTACCACAAAGGTGTGATCAGCCAATAGCATAGTGGGGAGACATGTGGTTTTCCTTCTTCCTATGCTCTGCATTAGTTTCCTAGGGCTTCCATAACAAAATATAACAAGATAAGTGTCTTAAAACAACAGAAATTCATTGTCTCACAGTTTCAGAGGCTAAAGTCCAAGATTAAGGTGTCAAAAGGGCCATGATCCATTTGAAACCCACAGAGTAATCAATCCTTGCCTTTTTCTAGCTTCTGGTGGTTTGCTGGCAATCTGTGGCATTTCCTGTAGTGCAGCTGCCTAATTGAACATGGTTGGATCTGAGGATTTGTTTTAACATTAGTGTCGCTTCTTCATGTTTCAGGTCTTCATTCTTCACCCATAAAATGAGAAGACTGTGTTAGCTCATAAAAAGGATTAACACCAACACCAATAAACACTCGATTTTTCAACATAAAGTCTGCTTCCTTCTCTTTGGGCACAGTATGAGGTCCAAAGGACATTCCGGTCAACATCGACCTAGTCTCTGCAGTTTCATGAAGTTTACAGTATAGAGGGAATGAGAGTCAAAAATACTTAGAATAAATTGTAGTACACTTATATAGTGGAATGCTACAACAGTCAAAATAAAATACTATTACATACAATAATCTGGGTCCATCCCACAGCCACAATTGTGAGCATCTGCAAGAAGGTCAAGAACTAGTGGTGATAAAAGTTAGGAGAGAGAATCATTTATGGGGGAAAGGGCACAGGTTTCAGGGTTGTTGGAAATGTTCTACAGCTTGATCTGGGCAGTGGTTCCTTGGATTTATACACATGTAAACATTCAAGATTAGCACTTTGCTGAGTGTGTGTTATATCCCAATACAATGTTAACAAATATCCTCACATATAATTCATCATTTGCAGTAAGTGCTGCCAAGGAGAACTGCAGTTTCCCACAAGAGGGTCTGATCTGTTCTAGAGAGTCCAAGATGACTTCCCCAAGGAAGTCAGAAGTGACAAAGAGTGATTCATGGAGACGCGTCTGGGTGCTGAGGTGAGTACGCCTTGACCTCTAGAAGACTTGAAAGAATTTCAGAAATTCTTTGCTAAGGCACAAGAGAGGGAGCAGTGTGAGACAAGCATGAAGATGTGGGCTTGGGCCAGAGTGGACAGTTACTTGTGTCCCATGTTAAGGACATTGCACTCAGTTCTGGGACCTATGGAAGGGCTTTCAAGAAGGAGGCACATCATAAATTACTTAGAAAAGAGTAGATACTCAGTTCAGGTACTTTTTCTACTGGCTGAGTTACAACTAAGGGTCTCTTTATAGCAATACTTTATTTTCCAATTTGCATTTAGGGAATCCACTCATTTAATATAGACTATAACTTCTCTCCTCACATTTCCTGCCTGTTCTGTACCAGACAACATTGCCACTCTGTCAGTCTCTAACATACACATGGGATCGTGCATGTACTCCTCTCCCAGATAGACTACATTCAAGGCTTTTTTGCCAGCATGGTCATCTAGTGCACCACTGCTCAGAAAGTCTTCTTTGGGAACACAAGGCATCGATTGGTATCTGTAGTCAAATATCCTTGTAAAATATTTGGTCAAAGTTACATAGTTCTTCTATTGTAGGACGTCTCAAGGTGTTTCTCATGTTAATGTACATTATAATTCTCTAAGAGGGGAAAATGATGTGCAATATTTCCAAATTTATTTGAACTATGGAACTCTTCTGTGGGTGTGAACAATATTAGCATATCAAGATATAATCCCATACAGCCCACTATGGGAAATGGTGATTTGAAATTTGACAGCACAGAGCTTCGGGACTTTTTACTAGTTAGTGATTTATGGTGATATGAAAAGCTATAACCTCCTTCATCTTAATTAACTTTCAGAATAAATTTAAATACATGACAGAAAGCTGTGGTTGTTTTACTTTTGTCTTTCATCAAGTTTTACTCCTTCCTTCACCATTTTGTGCTCTTCTATAGCATTTGTTCTCTGGAAGCTCATTTATCTTCATTGGCTTTATATTATTCTCATCTCTGGTAATTTTAAGTATCTTAAAAACTTTTCCTAACTCCATATCATTTGTAAAAAAACTTTATTGAACAACTCCTACTTCTGATCAAGATGGGAGAATAAGTAAAGGCTGTGCTTGCTTCCTCCCATGATCACAAAAAGTTTACAACAAAATTATAGAACAACCACCTTGAGAACCACCTGAAGACTAGCTGAACAGACCTTTTATAACTAAGGATATAAACATGAAGCTGCATAGAGACTGGTAGGAGAAGCAGATATGCTGGTCCCAAGCCCACATGTGGTGGTAAGAATCAAAAATAACAACTTAGCAGTGGAGGTCCTCCTTGAAGAGCAAGGATTCCCACCCCCAAACTGGGCTCCTCAATCCTGAGCACCAGTTCTAGGAAGAGGAGTTTCCACAACATTTAGCTGTGAAATTCAGCAGAGAGATTCCATCTAGGGGAGGCAGGGGCTGCTATTGTCTCAGATTCACTCATTCATAAACAATTGTCTTAAGATGCAGTGAAGAGACAGAAGCTCAAAAAGTACCAGGGTCATATGGGGAAGAAATGAATCACCTGTCTTCAGGGCAATGGCTGGAGGGGAATCTCTCTCTGGGACAGAAATGCTAGTAGGTGCCATTGTTCCTTTGTTGAGCCCCCCATATACAAATACAAACCCAGTAGGCTCAGGCATAAGTACTGATAGGCACCATTGTTTCTTTGTTGAGGCTTGTCACCCACCCAGCCTGTGAGTGCAGGCAAGTGCCAAATTTTAGTCTCCTTTATCCTGCCTAACATTGCTTACCCCACCCTGGTGAGTCCCTGAGACTCTGTCCTACTCTACTAGTGTTCCAGTTCAAAATTCTTTCAGCGGCTTTACCACATCAATAGTAAGCCTTGGCCCATGCTGTAAACTTTTTAAAAAATCTCTTAAAGTTCCACTAGCAGCAGCTGGGCTTGCTGTGCCCTGTACCTCTTGCTAAGCAGCCTCAAGCCTGGCACTAGTGGCCGCTGGCCTCAGTTCCCAGCATAGCCACTCCCAGGAGCCTCCAAGCCCAGCACAAGCAGCTACCAACCGAAGGTCATTTTGTGGCTTCTACAAGGTGGCCCTGGGTCAAACACAGACAGCAGCTGACACTGGCCAGCACTGGAACTGATGCCAGTGGTACCCAACTTCAAAAGATACCAGGGCACTACCCAATTAGCTTCACAAACAACACACCCAAAGGGTAGACTTAATAGGCACAAAAATACCATTGAAGTGAATCCTGCTATGTGGGGTCAGCTCCCACACAAAGGTTCATCCACTGTAATCACTGCCAGTCTTTACAGCCAGTCACACTGAAGGTCGGTCCCACCCACTGACATGTCAACAGCAATCAAGGCTCAACTATAACAGGAGGGCACTCACACTGACTCAAAGGACACGCCTGGAGCATCCAGCTCAAGTGACCAGGGGACTGTGTACCACTGGGCCTCATAAGACATCTACTACATAAGGCCACCCTGCTAGGACTGGGAGACATAGCAGATCTACCTAATATATAGAAACAAACATGGGGAGAGAGCCAGGGAAGACAAAGAAACATGTCCCTCTCCCCACCCCTCCAAAAAAAAGGGACAAAATTCCAGAAATGGAGGCAATCAATCTACCAGATACAGAATTCAAAAGACTGGGATGCTCAATGAACTTGGGGAAAGAATAGATAAAATCATTTAGAGCTCACACAAAGAGATAGAAACCATAAAAAAGAACCAATCAGAAATAAAAAATACAAGAATCAAAATAAAGAATACATTAGATGGAATCCACAGTGGATACAAGAAATGAAGAGAAAGGAATCCAAACAGAACATTATAGAAGGTCATCAACATACAAGAAGAGAGCAAGAAAATAAGAAAGGAACAGATCACAATATGAAACTAGAAATAAGTTTCAAGAGGAAAACTGAAAAATATATAAACACATGGAGGCTAAATAACATGCTACTAAACAATAAATGGGTTAACATGAGATCAAGGAAAGAATCAAAAGATGCATTGAGACAAATGAAAATGAAAACACAATGACCCCAAATCTATGGAACATAGCCAAAGCAGTCCTAGGAGGGAAATTCATAGTAGTATTAGCTTACCTCAAGAAACAAGAAAAATCTCAAATAAGCAATCTAAATTTAGACCTGAATAAACTAAGAAAAAGAACAAACAAAATCCAAAGTGAGTAGAAGAAAGGAAATAATTAAGACCACAGCAGAAATAAATAAAATAGAATCTGAAAACACAATACAAAAGATCAATGAAACTAAGAGCTGGTTCTTTGAAAAGAGATAAACAAAATCAATAAACCTTTAACCTGCTCTCATTACAGTAAGAAAAAGAGAGGTATCCTTAAATTTATAAATCAGAAATTAAACAGAAGAAGCAAAAACTGACCCAACAAAAATCAAAGATTATTAAGAAAATACTACAAACAATTATATGCCAACAAATTGGATAACCCATAAAAAATGGATAAACTCCTAGAAAAATACACTCTTCTAAGATTGAATCAAGAAGAAACAGAAAATATGAAGAGACTGATAACTACTAATAAAATCAAATCAGTAAATCAAGTAACTCCTAACAAACAGACCAGATGACTTCACATGTAAATTTTATCAAATATTCGAAGAAAAATTAATACCCATCCTTCCCCAAAAAATTTTAAAAACTGAAAAGGGAGGGCTCCCAAGCTCACTTTACAAGGTCAGCATTACACTGATACCAAAACCAGACAAAGACATTACAAAAACAGAAAATTAGAGATCAATATCCCTGATGAATATACATGCAAAAATCCTCAACAAAATACCAGCAAACCAAATTCAGCAATACATCAAGAGATCATACATCATGATCAAGTAGAATTTGTTCCTAGGATGCAAGTTTGGTTCAATATCTGCAAATCAAGTAACTTGATACATCACATAAACAAAATGAAGGATAAAAATCATATGATCATATCAATAGATGCAGAAAAAGCATTTGACAAAATCCAGCATCGATTTATGATAAAAACTCTCAGTAAAGTGGAAATAGAGGGAACATATGTCAATATAATAAAGGCTGCATATGACAAACCAATAGCTGAAATCATACTCAGTGGGGGAAAGCTAAAAGTGGTCTCCTTAAGGTCAGGAACAAGACAAAGAGGTCCATTTTCACCAATTTCATTCAAATTCTTGTTGTGGAAGTTCTAGCCACAACAAGAAAATAAATAAAAAGCATCCAAATTGTAAAGGAAGGGTAAAACTGTCATTGTTTCTAGATGACATGGCACATATAGAGAGAATCCTAAAGGTTCTACAAAAAACTATTAGAACTGATAAATGAATTCAGTAAAGCAACAGAATACAAAATTACTATTTATAGATCAGTTGCATTTTTAACATCAATGATGAACAATAAAGGACCCCGAATAGCCACAGAGATCTTAAGAAAGAACAAAACTGGAGGTATCATGATGCCTGATATCAGCCCATACTATAAGACTATAATAAGCAAAACAGCATGGTACTGTTATAAAAACAGACACATAGATCAATGGAACAGAATGGAGAGCTCAGAAATAAACCCACACCTATATGGTCAATTAATCTATGACATAGGAGGAAAGAATATACAATTGAGTAAAGACAGCTTATTCAATAAATGATGTTGGGAAAACTAGACAGATACATGCAAAAAAAATGAAACTGGACCACATTTTTATATCATATATAAGAATAAACTCAAAATGGATTAAAGGCTTAAATATAAGACCCAAAACCATAAAATAGCTAGAAGGAAACATGAGCAATAAACTCTCTGACATTGCTCTCAGTAATATTTCTTCTGATATATCTCCTCAGGTGAGGGAAACAAAAGAAAAAAATGTACAAATGGGACTACATCGAACTATAAAGTTTTTACACAGCAAAGAAACCATCAAAAAAACAAAAAGGCAACCTACTGCATGGGAGAAGATATTTATTAATGATACATCCAATAAGGGGTTGATATCTAAAATTTATAAAGAACTCATACAACTAAGACCAAAAAAAAAAAAACCCCAAAACAATCCAATTTTTAAAAAATGGGCAAAGGACCTGGATAGACATCACTCCAAAGAGGACATAGACATAGTCAGCAGGCATATGAAAAGATGCTCAATGTCACTC
The DNA here is from genome assembly GCA_003508835.1 of Eonycteris spelaea. NCBI lineage: Eukaryota > Metazoa > Chordata > Mammalia > Chiroptera > Pteropodidae > Eonycteris > Eonycteris spelaea. Next base: position 949,362 of record PUFA01000326.1, read on the forward strand.
ATTATCATAAAAATGCAAATTAAACCACAATGAGCTATAACCTCACACCTGTCAGAATGGCTATCATCAATAAATCAATAAATCAAAAAAGTGTTGATAAGAAAGGGGAACCCTTGCACCCTGTTGGTGGGATTGCAAATTCATGCAGCCACTATGGAAAACAGTATGGACTTTCCTCAAAAATTAAAAGTAGAACTACCTTACAACCCAGGAATTCCAATTCTGGTATTTGTACGAAGAAATCCAAAATGCTAATTCAAAAAGATATATGTTCGCTTATTTTCATTGCAGCATTTACAGTAGGCAAGGTGTGGAAGCAACTTAAGTGCCCATCAAAAGATAACTGGATAAAGGAAAGTATCTATAGATGGATGAATGGATAAAGAAACTGCGATACCTATATGCAATGAAATATTACTCGGCCATAAAAAAAAACAAATGAAATCTTACCATTTGCAACAACATGGATGGCCCAAAGAGTATATGTTAAGTGAAATAAGTCAGAAAGAAAAAGCAAATACCATATGATCTCACTTATATGTGGAATCTAAAGAACAAAATTAATAAACAAACAAAACTGAAGCAAACTCATAGATAGAACATTTTGATGGTTGCCAGATGGGAGGAGGGTTGGGAGTGTGTGGGTAAAAAAGGTGAAAGGATTAAGAAGTACAAATTGGCAGTTACAAAATAGTTTCAGGTATGTAAAGCATAGCATAGGAAATGCAGTAAATAATATTGTAATAACTATGTATGGTGTCAGGTGGATACTAGACTTATCAGGGGGATCACCTTATAAGTTGTGTAAATGCCTAACCACTATGCTGTACACTCAAAACTAACATAATATTGAACGTCAACTGCAACTGAAAAAAATTTTTTTTTAATTTTAAAAAGGAAGGGACTTTATTGCTTTTTAACCTCTTTCAGAAATTACCATAAAACTAATTGGACTCAGATCCCCATCCTATCATCGTTGACATGTAAAATAGTGCTTTTCATATCTTAAGTCTGAAATCATGTTATCTTTTGTAGACATTTTAGTGGAACAGACTGCAAAGAGCCCTAGAAATGTTAATTCTGTTACATCTGACATACTGAGAATTTTTGGTATTCAACTCAAGCTTTGAATTTCCTTTGCAACTTTCAAAATGCACAGCTCATGCTCTCTTTCAGAAGCTCTGGTATTGTTCAAAAGCAATTACGAAGAAAAACGAAATTACCTTTCGTCATTCTATCTATTCAGGGCCTTGGAAATGCAGACTGACAATGAACTGACAATTATTTTCAATCCACTTTCAGTTAATTTCACTAGAAATTGAGCCTGAGGATGGCTGACAAATAAAATATATTATTCATCTGAAAACATTCTCTTTGGGTCTACAGATCTCCAATCTATTTCATTAATGATCATGATTAAACTAAGTTGAGAATTGATTTATGCAATAGTTATCCCTCTGCAATAATTAATTAGGAAAATAATACTTTGGTAGAGCTTTGAAAAGAAGCAGTTTCTAAGGCTCTTTGATAGAGTAGAAAACTTTTAAAATAATTATGAGGCAGTGTTCCTAAGGGAGTAGATATGCATTGCCCTTGCCTACTTCCACATGTCACCAGACTTAAATCACAGTCAGGAAAAAGCTCCTTGAATCTCAATTCAGTTCATCGAACAATTTTTTAGTATGCACTACATGCCAGGCACTATGTGCTAAATCTGTGAGTATTACAGAAATGGAGCATTCTCAATAAGTGAACATGGGCAGGTAATCATTAACTATCTTCATAAATGCTACAATAGACATAACAGCAAAGTGCTTTTGTAGTCATAGAGGCTCCAGTAATTAATTCTGCTTGAATCATTGGGGAATATTTCATGGGAGAAAGTGGCAAGGGAACTGATCTTATGACAATGGACACGTTTTCGATTGACTGAGATGAAGGGCTGTGGGCTGGAGGAAATGTAAACATAATTCCAAGCAGAGAGAATAGTATTAAATAATTTCAAGACTAGGAAAAAAAAAAGGTAGGTTTGAGAAGAGGTGAGAAGTTTAGGGTGGCTATGAGAGGTAAGAAGAGGAAATGTGTTGGGACTAGATTGTAAAGGAGAAACTTAAAGTCTTGTTCTGATGATAAATCTGGTAGTAGTGTCATGGGATGAGCGAGTACTGGAAGGTATTATAATTGTTCTGGTGAGAGGCAACAAAAAATTGTGGGAGAGGAAAATAAGGATACAAGAAGGAACGGACTTGTGACTCATTTAGCTCATCCCTGGGAAAGCCAAGGTACATTGAGGTCAGGGGTTGGAAGGATCTATAGGGATGATGCCACAGAGGTTGTGAGCAAGAGATAGTGAGGAAAATGAAGTATAAATTAAGTGCTAAAGTCCTAAAGGAAGGTGGGAGTGTCTTGTAAGGAAATAGAGGAGGATGTTGTTTCTTCACTCTGGTTCATTTATGTATTCAAAACCTACTCCACTGGGCACTGGGAAAACAGACACCAATAAAACATATTAAGTCAATAGCTTTGGTCAAAGGAGGAACTTACTATCTTCTGGCAGGGGAAGGTTAAAGGGTAGTTAACAGAACTAGAAGGGGGGAAGTCATGGAATTCAGAATAATTGTACAGGTCAACAAGAACTTATAAAGAAATGTGGAGAAAATGCTGCTACAACTGCAGCTTCATGTCACTTTTCCAGTCAAGAAGACAAGAACAGAAAAGGATAAACAAGGTATATGCTGTGTATACCTATTTTGTAGGATTTTTCCCAGAAAACATCCACTTACATTTTATTCTCAGAAGTGGGCCACATGTCTACTGGTAACTGAATGGCAGGATGGAAAATCTGGTATGTAACTGAGCACATTTTTATGCCGAACAGCTTCTGCTAGAAAGGAAGCAAGGAAGAATGGGTGTTGTATGGACAACCAGCAAGTACATTTTACATGTTAAAATATATTTTTTTTAATCCTGTTGGTTGATTGAAATCCAAGTTAAAATTTTTTCTTTTAGAATTTTAAATTCACTGCTCCATTGCATTCTAGCTTGCAGTGTTGCTCTTGAGAAATGCCATTCTGATTCTCAATTCTTTGTTATGTGCCTGGTCTATCTCTGTAAAATCTTAATATCTCCTCTTTATCTCTAGTGTTCTAAAATGTCATGATAATGTACTTCAGTATGGATCATTTTTCTGTTCATTATCCATAGCATTTGGAGGGTCTTTTCAATTCGGACACTCCTTTATAATTTCTTCGACAATCTCCTCCCCTATTGTCTTTGATTGGATATCTGACCTCCTGGATGTTTCCTTGGCTCTGTCTCTCAATTTTTCTATTGAATTTTTAATTTTAGCTATCATTTTTTAATTTCTAAGTGCTCAATTTTATATTCTAATTATTAATTATAATTAGTAATTATCTATAATTATAATTATGTAATTATAAAATACAAGGCTGTGAAGTGAGGTTTTTAAAAAAAATTGGAGTTCTGGTTGAAGCTCAACACCCAGAATGTAATGTAGCCTCATATTCCAAAGGAAGATGCTAGACTATTCATACAGGACTCACTATGAGACAATAGGACAAGTCCTGTACCCTTAGTTTAACCTCCCATTTCTAGCCCATATATAAAGACAAATAAGTATACCAATAAATAAATAAAAAGGCTAGAGACTCTTCAGAGTCTGCATTTTTTTTTTTAAGAATTACACATGACACATACTCAAGACCCAGGGATTCACTGCCATGAGTGGAGACCACATCTCAGCCCCCAGCCTGCTTCTGCTGAAGCCTGTGGGCCTGCTCTCTGCTGCAACCTGAGCCAAGCAGAAAAGGGCAAAGAGACTTGTGTCTTCAAATCACCTGAGGCTGCCTGGAGATGCCTGTGTAGAGCAAAGAAGGGACTAGAGTGGGAATAATTTAAACTTCTGTAATTAGATTAGACAGAGATCCATGAGTTTCCCCAAGAGCTAAGTGGGAAACCAGCAAAGTAAGAGCTTGAAGGATCCCCACTCAAGAGTTCTGCACCAGCAGAATGAGCTTGTATCAGGAGTAGGTGGAAGAAAAATTAAGGAAACATCGCGAGACATCTTATAAGATGTTCCTTCCAGTGAAGTATGGGGAGAACACTACAAGTCCAAAAGTCCTACGAGACAAAAAACAAAGAAGTCCTTCAAAACCCCCTTGCCAGAAAGGGTCCCTTTGGGGCACCTGCCAAACAGAGGCAGTAAGGCTAGCTGTATTCAACAGTCCAATCAAATACAATTTTCTTCTCTTCCAAATCTGGTTTCTCTTGGGCATGAAACTCGGAATAGAGCAGAAGCATCAGTTAGTGAATGGGGGAAGAAGTGAGGTGAGTGAGAGAGAAAAACAGGCCATGAACCACCAATTCCATTTTGCAAAATTCAAGGTCAGACCCAAGCTAGAGATGGGGAGAAAGTGGGAACTGGATGAAAGATTACTGACTAGTTTAGACTGGAGTTTTAATATCTGAAAAAGAGACTATCCTAATCTACAACAGTATCCAGGAGAGACTTAGAATCTATAAAAGATATCATCCAGGTGTGGGAGAAAGAAAATCTGATAGAGAAACTTTAAAGAAGATGGGTGGAAAGAAAACCAGGTGGCTTCCTGCTTGCATGTTATCAAGTATCACCAACTCAATAAACTAGTTATAACAGCATTTTTATTTTTCCTTCCATTCTCTTTGTCCTTGTAGAATCATACTTTTCCTGTAATTTTATTTGGATTTCAGGATGTACGCACAGGTTCATTTCCTTCTTTAACCACAAGTCAATGTAACAGCACTTTTTTTGTACCAAGAGCTCCTTTACCAGGAAAGACTAAGTTGGCCTATTGATATTGAAAATGAGAAATCAATAGATGATAGGACAGTCACAATTTCCACTTAAATACTGAGCATATTTCACTTACATAAGCTTACTTAAGAGAAAAATTATAACTGGTAGCTACCATTTGCACTCTGAAAGGATAATCATTGGCCGTCACATCTGCCACCTTGTGGCCACTCTGTTGCACACATTTTGCTAATACTACCTACCACTCCTTTTCACCCAAACACCCATTCATCCATCATCCATTCATCCACCTGTCTCCATGATGCACTTGTTTGAGGCAGGGTCTGAGCATGCAGATAAACAGAACACACACAGGCCTTGCCCTTCCTTGAGGAACTGACAATCTACGGGGAAAAAAACAAACATGTTTTGGTTTTTGATGGAGATTTGTAAGAGCTAAGGCTCTAAGGTTCGAGTCTGTTTTCTATCTTCCCCCCCCCCCAACTGGCTTCTTTCTTGTAATATAGTAAAAGATACTTGAGTATTTGCCATCTTAAAAAGAAAGCCAAGAAACAAACTCTCTATCAATCGTGCTGCCCCTAACCATCTTCTTCATTCCCTTTGATTCACAGTCAAGCTTCTCTAAAGAGGAGTCTACACCCTCTATCCCTTCTTTATTGCCTCTAATTCATTTTAGTGGTTGTTTTCCTTTATTTCATTTTCAACAAATTTTTATTATAAAATTATAAAATAATTAAAATATGCAGAAAATAAGAATAGTATAATTGCTCATCTATTTGTCACTCATTTTTATCAGATATTGACATATCATAATTGCCTTAGATCTTCTTTCCCTAAGAAATAAAACATAACAGATAGAATTTATGCTCTTGGGTTCTCCTTCCTGCTTCCTCCCCACAGAAAATCACCATCATGAGCATAATTCCCATTCATACTTTCACACTTTTACTACACGTGTATGTATCCATAAGCACTGAATAATATATATTTTGAATGTAAATTTAGAAAATCACTATGAATGCTGCTTTTCTTAAAAACTCAACTTGATACTTTTCATATTTATCCATATCCAAACATGTAACTCCAGTTCATTGTCACCACTATATATTAATCTACTATATGAACATATCACAAATTATATATCTATTTTTTGATGAATATTTAAATCATATTTAGTATTTTTCTCTTTCAAACAATGCCCCCATGAACAGTCTCATACATACCTCACACATGTGTAGTTCTTGAGAAGAGGACCCTCTGTCCTTCCCCTATTCTGGAAAGTGAGGAAGAACTTCCTCAGGAATTCTCTCCATTGAAGGTCTTTGCTAGCCCATCACATCCTCCACTGGCAGCAAAAATGCTGCTATGCCAAGCACTAGATTCAGTCCTCTGTCCACACAACCTGAAAACAGAAGTGAATCACCTTCTGTTTGATCTTACCTAGTAATAAGCCTACTTCTGAAAATCCAGAACTGCAACAAGATGACTTTTTCTCTCTAGTAATGTAATTCTGATTTATTTTTCTCTTACTTTATTTCTCTTAAGGAATTACACAGCAGTTCAAATAGAAGTTTTAGGATTATAATTATGGGGATGATATTTTATAATTTTAGATCATTTAAATGGCAATCTTATAAATTAACGACTTCCACATTATTCTACTTATAGGTCATTAGAGTATTTTTGTTGTAGTTAACTTGTTAGATAAAATAATCCAGAAAGATGGCAGTAATTTTTCTTTACCAAGAAATATGAAGCATCTTAGGATAACATTTGGAAATTATAATATATGTGTGTATGTTATCAGCAAATTATTTTCATATTACTTGATTTCAAGATAATGAAAGTGTAATGTGTCTTTATTTAAGAAGTCTCTCGTATTGATCCAAAAAAGTGGCATTTTTCAGTCTCCTAAAGTTTTTTTGGATTTTCTCTCATTTAGTTTTATCATGGACACTTGATAAAACTGTAATTCCTAGGATAATGTTATATAAATGTAGATTATTTAGAAGTGCATTCTTGGAGTCATTGTTTCCTTTCCTTCAGTTTCCAAAGACTGCAAGGGTTAGATTTCAGTTGTTGCTGTTTAGATGAATGGCAGTATGAGTTTTACATGAGCAATCATGTCACTGTGGACGTTTGGAACTCAAAGTCCATTTCTACAGACCAAGGGTTGGACTGACATCTTTTTTCTTTAAGTCACCTGATCACTCTCACCATGCTTAGATAAAATCCAAACCCTTTTCAGTGGTCCCCAAGGTTCAATGGGCTGGGCCCCTCTGCCTGCTCCAGGCCCCCATGCCCACCAAGCTCCTTCCATTCTGCCCAGGCAGGTCCCTCAGCCTAAAACACTTCCCCGACTCTGTGTCTTGACCCCAGGTCTTAAATGTTATGTCCCTGGAGAAACTCTCACTGACTTCCCACTCAAAATCATTCCTCCTGCTCCTCTTCCTCATCCCACCTCTCATCTTGCCATTAATGACACTTATTTCAACAGACAATAATACAATTTTTTTGATATGATTATTTGTTAACTATGCATGTTCATCCCACAGCTCCATTTTGTTCTTTTTGAATCCAGTGATTTTCAGGCAGAGGACTTGGGGTGTTTAAGGTATTTGGAAGGACAATTCTTTCCTGTGTGGTGTATTAGTCAGGTTTATGGCATCATGATGATGCTTAGCAGACGATCTCCAAATCTCAGTGCTCACAACGCTGATATCCCACTCGTGGGTCTGGCTAGCTGGGTGTGGCTGAGTTCGGGTCTTCCATCTGCTCCCTTTGCTCTCACATCTGGTTCTTGTACAAGGGCCCAGGTGAGGGTGCAGTGGCTGCTTGGGTATGTTTTGTGATGAGTAGAAGAAGCATAATAGAGTGAAGGAAACACAGGACAAAAGATTCTTAACCCCTCTGCTCAGGACTGGCACAATCTCTTACCTTCCCACATTCTTCTGGCCAAAGCAATTCTTATGACTCAAAATCAATGCAGGACATTTCACATCCACAACAGCTATATGCTAAAAGTTCCTAATTCTCCAAAGTTACTGCGAAAACTCCTAATACTCCTTGGGTGCTGAATCACTTCCTCCACCCCTAATGAGAACCCTTCTTGGAGCCTGGCACTAAGTGGGCACTTGATAGATATTTTCGGAAAAATTAACTTTGCCAAATTGCCCTCCAGAATCTTTATAAATACTTACTCAATGACTGGGGAGTACTGTAGTATTAATGTTCTTAAAACATTATTTCTTTCATGCAAAAAGGTATGCCTAATTTTAACTTTTTAGTGTGAGGCTGAGAATATATATATATTTTATGTTTAGTAACAACTTCTTTTAAGAATTCTCTATTTAAGTATTTTGTTCATTTTTCTATTAAATTTTTCCCCCTTATTTATAACAACTCTTGTCACAGGTAATGGATATTTTTCCAGTTTGCCTTTTAAAAGTTTTAAATATTTTTTGACAGGCAGACATTGCTATTATGTATTTATTATTATTTATTTTTAATTAATTATTTTTTTATGGTGACATTAGTTAATGAAATCCAGTAAGTTTCAGCTGTACATTTTAACAGTAAGGTATGTATATATTTACATTGTGTGTTCACCTCTCTGTAGTTAGATTTCTTTCTGTCACCAAATATTTGACCCTTTTAACCCTATTTACCTCCTCCTTCTGCCTTCCCCCTTCCCCTCTGGTAACCATTAGTTTACTGTCCATGTCCGAGTCTCTGTTTGTTTGTCCTGTTCATTTGTTGCTTTTAGGTTTATATTCCACATATAAGTGAAATTATGTGATTTTCAGCTTTTTCTGTCTGGCTTGTTTTGCTTAGCATGATTATCTCAAGGTCCATCCATGTTGTAGCAAATGGTAAGATTTCATCTCTTCTTATGGCTTGAGTAATATTTCATTGTATATATGTACCACAGCTTCTTTATCCAATCTTCTATCGTAGGACACTTTGGTTGCTTTCATGTGCTAGAATAATGCTGCTATGAACATCAGTGTGCAAATATCTTTTCGATATGAGTTTTTGTCTTTGGGGTAAATACCCAGTAGAAGGATTACTGGACCATATTGTAGATCAATTCTTAGTTTTTTGAGGAGACTCCATACTGTTTTCCATAGTGGCTGTACCAATTTGCAGTCCCACCAGTAGTGTATGAGGGTTCCCTTTTCTCCGCATCTCTCCACATTTGTTATTACTTATCCTGTTGATTATAGACATTCTAACAGGTGAGAGATGGTATCTCATTGTGGTTCTGATTTGCATTTCTCTAATAGATAGTGATGTTGAGCATCTTTTTATGTTTGTTGGCCATTTGTATGCCTTCTTGGGAAAGTGTCTATTCAGATCCCCTGCCCATTTTTTTAATTGGATTGTGTTGTTGTTGGGTTGTATGAGTTCTTTGTATATTGTTTTATTAGGCTCTTATCGGAGGCATTGCTTACAAATATATTTTCCCATTCAGATGGTTGTCTCTTTACCTTGTTGACAATTTCTTTTGCTGTACAGAAGCTTTTTAGTTTTATGTAGTTCCATTCATTTATTTTTGCTTTTACTTCCCTTCCTTTTGAGGTCAAATTCATAAAATCCTCTTTAAGTCCAAGGTCCTTTAGTTTAATTCCTATGTTTGTTTTCTTCTATGCATTTTATTGTCTCAGGTCTTATATTCAGGTCCCTAATCCATTTTGAGTTAATTTTTGTGTGTGGTGATTGACAACATAGTTTCATATTTTTGCAGGTGGCTTTCCAATTTTCCCAGACCACTTATTGAAGAGGCTTTCCCTTCTCCACTGTGACATTGCTAATACTTAGATACTCTCGTCTCTTACCCTTTTCTTTCATGGCCTGCTACAGTGAATATTTTTTACTGGCAACATAATGTCATTGGTATGTTGGTAGATATAATATATTTAACAATTCCATTTTAATGAGTTATTTCATGGTTTCAAGGTTTTTCTCTTATAAATAAAATTAAGATAAAGATTTTGTATAAGTGATATTCGAGGATATTTTTTAAGATTTTGATACATTTTGCCAAATTATTCTTGAGATTCTACTCTCCAGGCCCCATAACCCAGATCCCCCACCCCAGTATTCACACCCCAGATCCTCACACCCTAGGCGCACACACTCCAGGCCCTGCTGACGAAGCCCTTCCTAGACAGCCTTGTAGAGAAGCAAACAAGGTAAGAGGGGTGAGAATGGGTCTGGAGGGGCAGCGGGAAGTTGTCCAGAACACGCCAGGTGCTCCTCTGCCCAGGGGGCTTTTCTCTGAAATCATCTCATGTCTCCTTGGGATTTAGGTCTCCCCTCAAGTGATACCTGAGAGCCTATCCTGACCCTGTCATCTAAAAATGGCTGACTCCTGCTATTACCTAACATATTACATTGGTTTGATTGCTTTTTCTTGAAGAGTATTTATTTCTGCCTATTATCTTATTACTTTAAATGTTTAATTCCTGTCACTAATTATCTTGTCTGGTTTGCTGACTGCAGTATCTCTAGCAACAGGAACTATTTTCTGGCACAGAGAAAAGTGGTTCTCAAATTGGCTACTTATTATGATCACCTGTGAAGTCTTAAAAATTAATTCCCCCAATAAGAAATGTTTAATTATTTAATCATTTTCCCAAGAAATGTTAGATTTCATTTTTTTAGAGATATAGAATGTAGCAGATGTTCTCAAGGATATTTATTCACTGTTGTGTACTTGGATCCTTGTCAAATCCTTTCTAATGTAGCAAACAGTATGGCTGCAAAAATTATGGAAATTGTTGTAATTCTTTAATAAAACTATCATTGTTTTGGAAAATGCACTAGAACTCGTGTGTGTGTGTGTGTGTGTGTATGTGTGTGCATGCACACACTCACTGAATTGTGTCTAGAATCAGAGGGGTTATAGGTTTGTTTGCACTACCTGTGCCTCCACTTTTTACTATAGATATGTGACATGCTAAATATGGATGGTGTGTTGTACAATTTTTCTGTTTGAGACTAGATTGGCATACAGTTAAGAATTTCAGAAGTAACTCATTTAACTGAAGGATTCTTTGTTTATGGATCTTAGGTTTTGTGTGCCACTGTGATCTATAAAGAAAGAGAATAATAATGAGGTCCCTCTTTGCTACTATGTTGCCCAGGGTATGTATCTCTGTATTGGTTTATATATAAACAATATATATATATATGTATAAACAATATATTCCAAAGGAAAATCAATATTCATATCCCTTCCCAGCCACTTAAATAAGAATCTCTAGGGGTGGATGCTTTAAATAAGAATCTCTGACATTGGTAGCTTTTAAAACTCCCCAGGTGAGTTCAACATGCACCTTAAGGAAAACCAGAAACTGGAGATATTGAGGATGGGTTAGAGTGGTGGGGGGGGGGGGTGGGCATCATTTCAAACTAGGTTTTCTGAAGAACAAGATGCATTGACTCAGACATTAGGGAAGCAGCAGGCGTGAAGAAACCTTTTTAAGGGGCTTGGTTCCCTGGTCTGTATACCAAGAAGTTTGCCCAAGTGCACGTGAATCAGGGAACACCCGGATTCTGAGGCAGAACCAGGCCCTGGGCTGGTACCCCCAAGCTCATCAGTGCTCAGCTCTGAGCCAGAAGCGAGGGGGCTTCCGAAGTCTGGCTGGTGGTGATGACCGAAACCACTTGGGGCATCCAATGCCCGTGAGAAGCAGAGAGAAGACCCAGAATGCTGCTATCAATATTCATGTACAGCTTCATTCACTTTTGTATCCCCAACACTTAGTATAGCTCTTTGGCACATAGAAAGTACTCAATAAATGTTTACTAAATGAATGAAGAGTCCAGCTGATTTTTCTAAAGGTTTCCTTCTCCATGTGACATGATGGCAATGCTTCCATGATAATAAGACCTAATAGTTGACATTTACTGTTTTCTACACAGGAAATAGTTCAAAGTTATTCATATACATATATGGTAATGCAATCTTCATTTAATAGTAATATCCCCATGCAGGAGAGAGTACAAATGGAACTCTGAGAAAAGAGTCTACTAGCCAGAAAGGAGGAGAGGGGCTTCCCCAGAAAAGGGGAATAAAACACACACTTGTTGGGGCTATAACCTTTTCTCTCCAGTTTGCTCTATTGAGCTTTACAAAACCTCCAGTCCAGCCATTTTTTTATTCTCAAACATAACCAAAGCACTTTGCCAATAATGTTGTGTATTCACTTCACTCAACCTTAAATTCAAAGAAACTCACAAATGCACTTTAGTTTAAATTAGTTTTCTTTCAGGCACTTAAATATATATATTTTAAAGCAAGTACAACAATGCAGAAACCATTCAATCTAAAACAAAAAGCATGAAGCAAAATATCCAACCTCACTTACCTTTAAATAGTTTATAAAGAAATAACGTTCCATGCCATTGTTTGAGAAAAGCAAATTAAGGGCTCTGCTCTGCCCTCACTCATGCCATGCCTCTCTTGCTGGGTCGGTGTGTTGGCCTCTTACCTGGTCTAGGGCTTCCAGCCTCATCTATTCCCACTCCTCTCCCCCATTACTTATCCAATTTCCTACTGGTCTTACGTGCACTAATCAACGGCAGGCCTCTTCCCTTAGGACAAACTAGGACGGCCTCGGCACTCTCATTAGGGCTTCACTTCTACGGCCCCACCTAACAACCATTTGCCTCACCTCCCTGCAGCTCACCTTACATGCTCCTGTGCAGTCATTGTCTGAACAGAGCTCTGCACACACTCTGCTGTCCTCTTCTCTCCTACGTTCTGATTCACTCCTCACACCTCAGATCCAAAGCTGCCTCTTTTCTATACCACCCCCATGCACAGACACTCTGCTCCGGCCGATCCACCCCTGCTCTGTACATGTTCTCCTCACTTCCCAGATGGCAATCAATGTCCATATCGATTTGCATGTCTGCATCTTTCTCCTGGAGGGCATCGATACTATTTTCACATTTTGAATTTCTCACATATGTTGAATAAATAAACCAAAACCAGCAAAGAAACACAGAAATCAAGAAGCCCCACAGGTATCACCTGACCATGCAATAAGTTGTCATGTAACTGGGAGACCGTAAAGTCACTGCTGGGCACACATGCCCATCCATTAGGCATAAATCTACAGGCTCAAAGTGCAGCAGACCAAGGTTAAACTTTGAGTATCCATACACATCCTGTAGGGGACCTTATGGCAGATTCTGTGAATTGGCTTTGATATCTGTGATTCTCTACTGGATCTTCAGTAGAGAGGCTTGAAAGCAAAAAACTCTATTTTCCATATACCCTTGCACCTAGGGTTCTGAGTGCTAGTTAGGTTCCCAACTAGATGCATCTGCCGAGTTCTGCACATGCAGAAAGGATTCATTGTGTTATATGGATCACAGATGTATCCTAGATTTGGGGGTAGGCATTAATATCTTTCTGGTCACCAAACAGTGGCTACAAATTACCACCTCTATTCCCCCTCATCCTATACCATCTCAGGGAAGGACAATTTTAAGATTACACATTTGGGCAGTTATGCAAGCGGGCACCTTAGAAATTAATTGAGTTTCAGTGGCTTCACAATGGGCAAGAGCAAGATGTCACAACTTCTACTTCAATATTTTTTACACACATAAAACATAAGAGCTCCCATCTCAACACCTTCATTTGCATGTTCAAATTTTTTCAAAATATTAGGTACTGGGGGGCATATTTGCTAACTACATTTAAGAAGGAAATGGCCTTTCATAATGCCTTGGGACAGGTAGCAAAATCTCACATAGCAGATAAACCTAAATAGCTGTATTTAAAGTAGCCCTGGGAATAGGGCCCGGAGAATAATAAAACTCAGGAAGGTTGCACAGGAGGCCCCTATTTTAAATGCCTTTGCAATGTTTTAAATAAACATAAGCAGCTATCTTTCCTGGTAAAAAAAAACTGTCTTGTTTTAACTGTGTAGGATGATGGTAGCAGAGTTGTGTTGATGGCATGCTTTTAGTTTTTATTTTTTTTAAAAAGATCCCAGCAAAATAGCTATGGCAGCAGTTGAGAATGCTTGAACAGCCCATGTTTGAGAGAGGAACCCTGAACAGCCTTGGAGAAGATCTCGAACAGACAAAGTCAGAGAAGGCTCTTTCTGAGGACTCGTTCAGATGAATGCATTACTCTCCCTACCCACTGGCTCAGGGTATCCATACACACATTTTATCTCCCTAGTGGGGTATTTGAGAATGAGGGATTATTCTGTCCCTCTTCTACACTTCCACTCCAGAGGTACGTAATGTTCTTCTAAGTACAGGATTCTTGGGAACCTCACAAATACTTTCTTTCCTGGATAAAAGGGTGCGATAGTAAAGAGCTTCCTGTTAGGAGCACCTTTATTCTAGGTGAAGTTTTCTATAAAGCCTTGATCCTTCTGTGCTCATTTTTCTCTCAATCCTTAGCTCTGGGCTCTTGGTGTGACTAAGAAGGGGAATTACGAAGTCTTGAAACAGGAACGGACCTTAGAAAGCATCTAGTGCAACTATGGGTGTTTAGAAAAGTAGAGTGACACAGTTGAGGTCACACATCATGTTAGTGGCAGTGCTGGGACTAGATTTCTGATTTACAATGTCCTTTTATTCATTCATCATCATCTATTCAACCATCCTTCTATCCAACAGATATTCTGCGTTCTTTTTACATCATGGGTCTTCTCTGAGAATGCGACTCCGGTGTTGAGGTCATTTTAGTTGCCACATCACTTACACAATGCACCCCTTGTCTGTCCCAGGGTTTGGTAGCTATACAAAGAGTTGTCTCCCTGGCCAAAAGGCACTGCACCCGCTCCATATTGGCTTCAGGAAATTCCTCTCTGCATCCTTAGCATCTTTAAGAGTGGGTATTCAGAAAATGTTTGTCGTTGAAGAAATTCTTCACACCTTTTGTACTGGAGTTTATCCTGACAGAAAAGAGATGTCTCTGGAACCAGAGTACAGAAGGTGGTTGGAATGGCCAGCAGCTGTCAGTGGCTTCCTGATTTGGCAGAAGTGTTGGAATTTTTGTGCATCTGTATTTGTACCACCAGTGCACTCATCCCACAGCGCCCAATAACTATGTGTTATGAGAAGCAGAGAGGGGACCCAGAATGCAAAATCCCCAAGATGCAGGAATATTCCCTTTTCTAAAGCACCTCGAAGGGACATGCAAAGCCCCGTCGCGAAGGTCCCGTAGAATGTCAGCCTCCACAGC
Organism: Eonycteris spelaea; assembly: GCA_003508835.1. Classification (NCBI taxonomy): domain Eukaryota; kingdom Metazoa; phylum Chordata; class Mammalia; order Chiroptera; family Pteropodidae; genus Eonycteris; species Eonycteris spelaea. The sequence goes on from PUFA01000326.1 coordinate 964,397, forward strand.
GCGGAGGAACAACAAGTCTCCGCCCCCGCAGGTCCCGCCTCGCCAAAGCCGCCCCGGCGCATGCGCAGTCACGCCGCGATCCTGCACCAGCGCGCGTGCGCCGGCCGGTGGCGGTAGCGGAGGTCGCCGCAGCAGAGGAAGTTTCCGCTGTGCACTCCACCCCGGTAGCAGCTTTGCAGCCGGAGACAGCTTCCTCCAGCCGTTCCGCAGACTTCAGTGCTGCGGCACGTTAGCCCAACCAGATCATGGGGTTGCCCAAAGGGCCGGAGGGCCAGAGTCTCCCGGAGGTAAGGACACCCCTTTCCTTGGTACGTCGGGTTCCTGAGAGAGGGCCGAGTCTGCGGGGTGGCGAGCAGAGGGGGGCCCCGCCCCCTTCCTCAGGTGTGTGCACCTCGGGGAGCACCAGCGTTCTCCGCTGGTGCTAAGCAGGTTCCCGCCTGCGCGGGCGTGGGTAGGGGCTAACTCGAGCTGCTCCTGAGTCTCCGGGGACGGAGGTGGCCTTCCCAGCAAATAACTGCTCCAGGGCAACCCTAGACGCCGCGGGGCCCGGGGTCCAACCTCTCCCGCTCTCCGAGGCAGCTTCTCTAGAACCCCAGCGCTGCAAGGCTGGCACGGCGGGCCTGGACTGCTGCACCCAGGAGTCACGAGACGTGAGCTGGGACCATCCGGACTCGGGTTGTGCAACGGGCGGTGACCTTATGGCGCCTACCGCCGCCTTGCGGGGCCCGCGGGGTCACGGCAGCCAGCCCCACCGCCTTGGTGTCTGGAGGGCACGCCTCCCTCCAGTTACCCCCAGACCCGACCTGGGCGACAGAAGGACTTTTGGGGCCGGCACTAAGATGTATCCGGCTGGGTCAGTGCACCTCGGTATCCAGTGGTGGTGTGTGGCGGGACTCAGCGGCGGGCTGAGACGTTGCTGTTTCTCCAGAAAATAGCGAGTGCCTTTCCTTCCAGAGGTGTGTTATTAATTACTAAATGGGTCGTAAGGGACAGGATAATCACGGGTTTCCGGATGTCCACATTGTCTGGGAATAAAGAGAAGGTGCATTGCCTTTTGCTGCAAATATCACTTAGCTAGGTGGTTTGCATCCGCCTTCTCTTCACTTGATTTACTCAAAAGCTAGTCTAGTTCACTAGATTCTTGAAAGAAATGGAATCCACACTGTACCTGTTTCGTGCTCCTAAGGTTCTAAAACAGGTGTTAGGCAGGAGAAATGATTTCTGGACATGGTAAGTGGTCCTTTCACACTGAGCTGCCTGTGGCCAGTCTTGCTTCTCTGTCCCACTCCCTCTGGTTCTTTAATCCCACAAGTACCCACTAATTGAAAGATCACTGTTTAGTGCATAGAAGCTAAGGATATAGTGGTGGAAGGACAGACTTAACCTGTCTGTATGCTCCCGAGTCAATTTTGTTGTTAAAAGAAAACCTAACAAGTGTATGTTGTCAGAACCCTTGTATTAGGTAAAAACTGTTACATACAAATTGCTTTGATGGGACCAGGAATTGTGGAGACTGGGATCTGTACTGTGATATTTGATTTGATATTGCTTTTTTGCCACTACTTTATTCTAGGCTTTCATCGTTTTTGCCTAGACTTTTGCTGTAGGCTCCTGTCTGGTCTTCCTGGTTCCACCTTAAATTCCTCCTATCCAGTGTCCCACTACCAATGGAGATCTTTCTAAAATAAAAGCAAACTGCTTCTGTGGTCCTTTGTTTAACCCTTCTCTGACTGCTGGGAGGTTGGGTCTTGTTTGTCACTTTTCCAAGAGCCTAGGACAGTTCTTGGCAATTAGAAGGCAGACAGGGTGAATATGTGATCAAATTACTATCATTTAGTTCAAAGACCAGTACACATAGTTTGTGTCATTAAGCTGTTACTAGTCCTATTAATTCATTAACTTCAATTTTTAAACCTTTGTGGTGTGCATGTGAAGGCTAGAACAATTAGCTCAACTTGGCCCTGCCTTCCAGCTTGCATGAACTACAGTACAAGGCAATTGAAAATTTAGTGTGCCTGGTTTAGGAGCTCACAGTCATTTATCTTTATCAGAATTTTATTTTTTTTTTAACAGTTGATGTAGTAACCAGCCTGATGGCTTTTTATGGCATTAAGAGAGGCATTCTTTCATGCCCTTTTCCATTTTTTCAGTGTTAATCTGTGAAGTAAATTTGGAGTCTTATTAGCATTACCCACTTAGTGTTTTGTGCCAAAAAGCTATATCACAGGTTATGTTGCAGAAGCACATTTCTCCATTCTGGGCTAAGTGTTTGGGAAGGTTGGGCCATGCATTGGCCATAGGTGCTCCTTAGGTAGAAATTGAGGCAGGGATGATCCTCCCGTGATGTGTTGTCCTCTATTTAGAAGTGTTTTCATGATAAATGGTGGTTGAACAAATGAAAGCTTCCTGTTTTACAGGCCAGGAGTTTTAAGAAAATACTTATATCATCCCATTTTCCTTTTGTACTCTATCTTTGTAAACCATGACTGCTCTTTATCTTCTCTTTTACTTGTGTTTGTCCACTTATAGATATTTCTCATTCATCTCAGACTTTTTGCCAAGAAAGAGAAGGAGTGAATCATTAACATTACCTAATTTTGCATATTCGCTAGTAACTAGTGAATGCTAACCTTCAGAAACTTTGATAGGCTGGACCAAAGTCATTTGAGAGAGAGGTTAAATAAGTAGTAGAGCAAGGCTGTTCCTCCACCACCACCCCCATTGCTATGGATTAGCAGTCACTTTAATAATTCTTGATCAACTGTACATTATTATGTATGCTCCCTCTCCTGGCAGTTTTGTACTTCAAATTAAGCTTGAATTTCCATTTTTAGTGTCATGACTATGAAAATATTTTGTTAATACATACTGGCTTAGGTCATGCACTTTATATAATGATTGAGCATGTCATTCCCTATTTAATAAGTGTGTCCTTGGAGCCTAACACTGTTTCAGAACAAGGATGTAAACATGGGTGAATAATATGTGGGTCCTCTCCTGAACCAGCTAATATAATAGTCCTTTTGGAAATACAAGCATGTACATTAAGACCAGACATGTCACTCAAAAGGTGTTATTTAATTGTATGAATGACATGGATTATAAATAAAATAGAAATAGAGACTAATGGCCATTTCAGGCTGTATTTGTCAAGTTTGGCACCATATAGGGGCTAGAATTTGAAAATGGTTATGGGTGGCCAGAGACTATCAGGAGAAGAGGGGTGGTGTGGACAGTGGTTGTCTAGGTTGGATTGTTTTGGGGGGAGATGAAGGATAAAGCTGGAAGGATAGGTTGTGGCCAAAGATCTGGATGCCAAACTAAGACTTTGGGAGTTTATTTTGGAGACTGTATATGATGCAGTAATGATGAGGGCCGGGAGATCAGCCAAAGAGGTAATGATGTGAAAACTGTGATTTAGGAAGGAATAAGCAAGACAAATTAACAGAGGAGAAAGATTGAAAGGCAGTTGCAATAGTCCTGGCATGAAGTGTAAGTAAAAGAGAAGGGAGGTTAAATGTGAGATGCTTAGTAAAGGAAGATTTAACAGGCATTCTTAAGTAAGTGAGTCAGAAGTGGATATGAGGATTTGAACCAGAATACCCTGGTGGTGGTTTATATAGAGAGGTTTTTAAAAAATTTTCTGCAATGACGCAAGAGAGGAAAGGCATAGTTCATGAAAATAAATGAAGGCAAAAGTACTAGAATACTTAAATGTTTTTGACTTATAAAATAAAACTATTTAAATATATTAGGTAGATTTATATTTTTAAGGCAATCCTCTTATATGGCAGTAATCACCTTTTAATTCTGGATTGAAAGCCTTACATTTGCATTAGAGATCAAAAAAGAGAAGTGTAGAGAAGCATATATATTTGGATTCTTTGTTCATGCCCCTCTTGAAAATAACTTGGACCAAAATGAGTATAAAGTTTAAAAGAAAACCACCTTGTTCCTGTCTGTAAGGAATTCATAATCTAGTTGAGAAGCCTGTCAATGTAAACAATGTGTTAGAAAACAGGTAGGTAATGTGCCATAGTCTTCCTTTCCCTGAATAGGCACTACTACCTGTGTGTCTTCTCCCCTGACCAATGACAGTTGACAGCTTGTTGAGGACTAGGGACTCTGTTCTGTGCAACTCTGGCATCACAGTGTCCCCATGCTCCTACATGACTGCAGTGATATACCTGATGCCACCTGGCAGTGTTGTGGCATGAGAATATATATACCTAGTGTTCCTTTATTCAATGTAGCTTTTAGCAGCCTTTTACCTTTTGTTTTAGGTAGAAACAAGAGAAGATGAAGAACAAAATGTCAAATTGACTGAAATTCTGGAACTCTTGGTTGCAGCTGGATATTTCAGGGCAAGAATTAAAGGCTTGTCACCTTTTGATAAGGTAAGAGGAAATCTTTCTAGCCGTTTTTTTTTGTTGTTTTGTTTTGTTTTGTTTTGTTTTTTGGTCAGGATGGCATGGTTACCATAGAAAGGAGAAAGAGATTGTGTTTTTCCTTTTTCCATATCCATGTTTCCATTTCTCCCTAATTCAGATTTATTATAGAAGGATTCAAATTTCCTATTATAACATATGAGGTGGATATACATTGAATTCCTTTGCCATGCATGAAGCTTTGGGAAATGACAATTAACAAAAGAAATAGTTACACCTTTTAAGGAATTACAGTTTGGTGGTGGAGATTAAGCTTATATAAGATAAAATCTGAGTCAATAAGGAGCTATCCCAATTGCCTGTGCTCACAGGCAGTTGTCAGCTTTTCTATGGATGGTAAATGCTTAATTTGGAGGGAGAAGTCACTATGGGATGAAGTTTAATTCAGCAGAACCTTGAACAATTATGCACAAGGCATAGTTGTTACAGGTGTTCAAGGCACAGAGATAAAACAAAGGCACTGTACTCAAAGAGCCCAACCTCTATCTTATAGAGAAGAGAGACAAACCAACATTCATAGAATAAATGGTACAGTAATTATTACAGTGAACTGTGCACAGAACTGAAGCATCCAAATCAGATAGGGTAGGACAAGAAAGCTTCCTGGTAGAAGAAAGTGTGGAGTGCTCCAGTGGGCCACAGCCCTGGCTGCACATAACAGAATCACTATGGTTTGTTTTAGAATATCTAGGCCCCACCCAATAAAATTCTCAGTTATGTCTGGACTGGGCTCAGGAATGTCTTGTGTTATTAGGCATCTCACATGAGTCTACAGCAAAGCCAGGAGCAGGATTCACTATTATTTGTTTGTTTGTTTTTGTTTTAACATCAAACTGTGTCTGAAAAGGATTTTGTATCAAAATGGATTTGGATTTTTAGCCTTAGTGTCATTTGCATCTCAAAGTAACCCTGTGAGAAAAGTAGAACAGATTCCCATCTCCATTATATAGATGAAAAAAATAAGAGTATGGGAATTAAGTAATGAGCCACAAAATGTCAGCCTTGCTACTCACATGTCTGGTACATGTAATTCCTCTGGAATCTGGCACTTGCCTGAAACTGGGTTAAGACTTCTCTCGGCTAAGAATTAATGTCTGTCCCCTTCAGTATAAAGAGAATCTATGTATGATATGTATGACATTTAGTAATAAAAGTCAGTTTCTCAGTCATACTAGACGCATTTCAAGTGCTTGGTAACCACATGTGGCTAGCAGCTACTCAATTGGTCAGTACAGATATGAACATTTCCATCATTGCAGAAAATTATTCAACTGTGCTACTTTAGATGAATCATAGTTGATAGAGTCAGGACATATATACTTTCTGTAAAGATATCTAATTTTATATTTCACAGAGTCTGTAAAAACTGTATTTTATCTACCTTCTACTCCTTATCCCCTTCCCAGACTAGGAGAAAATATATTTTCTTTGTGTCTTACAGGTGGTAGGAGGAATGACTTGGTGCATTACCACTTGCAACTTTGACGTAGATGTTGATTTGCTCTTTCAAGAAAACTCTACAATAGGTCAAAAAATGTAAGTTGTTAAGGTTTGCCATGGAAGAGCCTAAAACCAGAGAAGGGAGTAATTTTTGTTAAAGGCTAGACACTTTACATAATTTACTTTAATTTTCATTATAACTGGTATTATCACAGTTTTATAGATAGAAAATGAAGCTGAAAGAAGCCAAGGTCACACAGGTAGCATATACGATCATTTAATGTTCAGGCTGTTTCTAACACTTTAAAAAAAATTCTTCCCCAGTTCTGTTGAGATATAACTGACATATAACATTGTATTAGTTTAAGGTGTATAACAATGATTTGATATATGTATGAGTTAGTATGTGTATTGTGATTACCACAATAAGTTTAGTTAACGTCCATCCCCTCACATAGATACAGATTTTTTTATAAGAACTTTTAAGACCTACTCTCTTAGCCACTTTCAAATATACAATACAGTAACCTTAACTGTATTCACCATGCTGTACATCACATCCCCAGGATTTGTATCTTATCTCTGAAAGTTTGTATCTTTTGACCACCTTTACCCATTTTGCCCGCCCTCTATCCCCCATCTCTGACAACCACCAATGTGTTCTATGTTTCTATGAGTTCAGTTAAATGAAATCATACAATATTTGTCTTTTGCTATCTGATTTCACTTAGCATATGCCCACAAGATCCAACCATGTTGTCACATATGGCAGATTTTTTTTTTCCTTTTTGTGGTTTAATAATATTCCTGTGTGTGTATGTGTGTATATACTACATCTTCTTTATCAGTTTATCTGTTGATGGACATGTAGGTTATTTCCATGTCTTGGCTTTGGTAAATAATGCTGTGATGACTGGGTGGGTGCAGGTATCTCTTCAAGTTAGTGATTTTGTTACCTTCTGTATACTCAGAGGTGATTGCTGGATGATATTGTAGTTCTATTTTAAATTTCTTGAAAAATTTTCATACTGTTTTCCATAATGGCTGCACCAGTTTACATACCCCCAACAGTGCAGTGTGCCCTTTTCTCTGCATCCTCAGCCATATTTGTTATTTCTTGTCTTTTTAATGATAGCCATTCTAATGGGTGTGAAATTATTTATCTCATTGTGGTTTAAATTTGCATATCTCTGATGATCACTGATGTTCAGCACCTCTAGTACTTTTTCTCAGTTTCTAGTGACTACTTGGTGTATCTCTTTTTAATTTGAATTGAATTTGAATAGGGTGAGGAAAGGAGAATCTTTTCCTCTCAGTTGCCTCTGTGTATGACAGAGCCTCACTTTGCCTGCCATTGAAACTAGAGATTTTACCTGAGGGCGCCCTGCCCAGTCTTAGCTTATGGTGGTTTGGTGATTTTGTTAGACTATTTGGGACCCCAGTTCTGCTCCCAGCCTCTGGGCAGCTGTGTAACTCTCAGATCCTTTATCTGTAATAAGAAAGATTTGTGATCACAAATGTAACAGACTTTTTTTTTTTTGAAGCATTATTCTTCACCAAGAAAAAACACTACTAAGTGGATTAAAGATAGTCTGTAAATATGCATATGAAGCAGTAATCACAGAAAGGTGAAGCAAAAGGCAAAGCAAAGTGAAAGGAAAAAACAATGGAGATAAGGGGTGGGATGGGGATAAGGCTACTTACACGTGTGATGGACCGCAAAATGCCTTGTTTTCCCAAGGGTGGACCACACATTTGGCGCTGGACCTTTCTGGCAGCCAGCAAAAGACAAAAACATGATAAATGGTCCAAGTCACAGTTTCTGTACAGTAGAATAAAAATCAGTCCCTCAGAATTACCAAAATTTTTAATACTAAGACCAAAGGACATCTCTGAGCTCCTCATTAACAAGGACATATTGTTTAACACAGTGACACTGCGCTCATCAGTGCCTAGTCCTCAATGGCAGGGCTTTGCATCCTTAATATCTGTTGTTCTGGGACTATAGCGTTGCATTCTGTGACCTGTAGTGAAAAGTCCTCCATTGAGAGGCAGTGCTGTGGATTCTAAGTGTATGGCTTTGCTGTCTGCTAATAGAGTGAAATCCTGAGGTAGATTTTTATTCTTTTTTGTTTATTTTTATTATGTGTGTGTGACATCCATGAAGTTAAAGAAAAAAATTCAGATACTGCCAAAGAGAACAATGTACAGGTGATGTCTCTCCCCCTTCTCATTTATTTCCTAGAAAGAATCATCTTCAGCTGTGTAGGTTTTAGATCCTTTGGAATAGTCACTTCTCCATTTCCAACTGTGCATGTGCTGTGTTTCATTCACATCTAATGAAGAAATTAGCTCACCTGTACTACTCACTGTCTCTCCTTCATTTTTGGAAAGATGCATAGATTTTCCAGTTTTCCATGATCACTTGTATAATTATAATCTACTTAAGCTTCTGTTTCTTGACTCATTAGCATAAGATAGTTTCTCCTGGTTCCTAAGTATGTAGGGTAAACGTTTTGGTATCTCTGTTTTTCCTTCTGCCTTTCAGCCTCCATCTACTCTCATACCATTGCTTTTAGAATGTTCAGGGAATAATATTTATAGTCTCTTCTGTGATAGCTATTACATTGTTCATGCATTATCTACAGGTACACTCTAAAAGTAAATCTACAAAGTGTTTACAATAAGAACTAAAGATTGTGATGGAGTCAGAAAAGGAAATGTTATCTTCTGTACCATAATGATGATGTTTCAAGAAGAATATTCAAAATATCACAGTCAAAGGAATCTTTCTTCACTTATTCATTGACTCAGCAAGTTATTGAGCCCCTAGTTTGGGTTCGACATTGTTCTGGGTCCTTTGGATACATTAAAGATTTTATGACAGATTAGATTTGAGGTGTGATTAAGTCAAGGATGATTATGAGGTATTTGTCCTGAGCAAATGGAGTTGGTCTCTCTGAGTCACCAAAATTCAGGCACACTGTACATAATTTTGATCCACAGTTTGGGATCCATGGATACAGAAGGCTGACTGTAACAGGCAGATTTTCAACTGCATGGGGTTTGGCACCCCTAACCCTAAACTCCACGTTGTTCAAAGTTAACTGTAATTTGATTTATGTTTTTGGTTTGAGTTTGAGCACTTTTTTATCTTGTTGACAAAGAAGCACATTGCTTTATCTTAGCTAAGATCAGCCAGCTTCTTAATCAGTTTACTTACTAACATGAATTCACTGCCTTCTTGAGGACACGCCTGATTGAAACCTTTTCTGTTTCAATTTGAGCTGATTGCTTCTTACCTCTGTGGCACTCTTGTGTGCTGGGATTTTTTTCCATTGCATTCTTTCTGGGCTATTACCATTTCTTAGATTCTACATATCTTTCCTTTGTAATTTTTTTTTTTTTTGGAGTTTTACAATGGTTCAGCCCATATTTCATTGTGGTATCCTTGGGGGTTATGATAAATTCTCATTAGTGACAATAGTCTTAACAGATATTGGAGAATAGTGTTTTTTAGACATTTTCTCAATCCCTTATCCATATTTCTGAATTCTAAAAAGCACTGAATTTTTTTTTTCTTTTTAAGTATGGATACAAATTTTATTTGGGAGCAAAATATGACCTTAGCTGACTTAAGGCTATTTATAGTCTTTATCCATCCCACTAATGTGAATATTCATAAGTTTTGCTGCAGAAATATTAATTTCTTTGATCTTGGGGTGCTGCTCCAGATTTTACTGGGGTCCTACATAATATATAGTATACATGCCTTAGGTACACTAAGGTACAATTATGTAAAAAATAATGAATTCTGAAACATATCTGACTCCAAAGGGCTTGGATAAGGGGTTGAAGATGTATCATTTTCTCTGGTAGGTACTTAATGTGTACCTTTTAAGTGCAGAGCTGTGAACTGTAATTGTGGGCAAAGCTGGGGACAGGTGTTTATATCACTAAAGACCCACCAGAGTAAAAACCCACCTTGAAGTACATCAGGCAGTTGGGTCTGTGTTATCTGTAGGAGAAATGTCATAGCCACAGGGCACTGAATTATCCAAAACTCATTTCTCTTTGGTTTCAGAATGCATTCTGTATTTGGAGTTCTCTCCACAAAGTTTTTGATTAGGTCCCATTTAGCCCAATACTGCTTTATGTTATCAGTGTCTCAGTATAGCTCAGTTTATGTGTGATGGGCAGCTAGGTGGGATTGTCGGAGAACATCATATATTGAGGACATGATCATCTTTTGGGCTGTCTTCTACACGTGCCCAACTGGAGCCTTGTTCTTCTTGATCCTTCTTTCTGGAGGGCTCCATGAGCTTCTACCTTCCATCCAAGCCTGTCCTAAAGCATTATAACCACAGGGTTTTGAATCTGATCCATGCTCAGAGATCCATAAATGAGATTTTAGGTATATAACTGAGTTCATTTCAACAACACATTTACTAGGCACCTGTGTGCAGAGTACTTGCACATGCTTTTTTACAACAACCTTTGAATAGGCAAGGCAGGGGCTATCTCTCATTTATGATGGAGTATTGGAGCAGAGGGACTAGGTTAGTTGCCAGAGTAGGTAATGGAACTGGAATTTAGACCCACATTAAATTTATTCTCTTTCAAACTTTGCAATGGAAGAAGAAACTGTACTGAACATTCTTAAAAACCAAAGGAATCAAACTAATCACCTGTAATGATAAGTGAGCATATTAAAATCTTAGACTAGGAAACCTGCCTGGCGACCTGTGCAGTTGTCATTTTATTTGATTTTTAGAAAGTCGAGAGATCCACCCTGAGCTGCAGGGAGAATCCAGGTGGAGACCTGGTAGGTTTCTGTAAGAGGTCTCCCTGACTTTTGTCCCCTGCCTGCCAATGTTTCCCCCACATCCTCACCCCCCTGCACTGTTAGTGTCTTCAGCTGCTTCCATACACTGCTGAGACTATTCAGCTTGGCAGTCATTTCTGGGAGGCAGGTTTAAGAGGAGTAATAAGAGGGTTGTAAACCCTGAGATGACCTGCAACATCCTTTCCTCAGGGCCTTTATGAACTAGGAGAGTAGGCTATCTTTAAGGAGTGGCCATGGAGAACCTTGTCTGAATGTAGAGGTTGGGCTGGTTGGTGTTGAGAGTCCCAGCCTTGGTCTCATTTTTTTAAGCTTCTGAATGGTTGAAGGCAATCCGTAACCCTGTGCAAACCTATAGATCTGTAGCCACTAGAGGGAGCTTTCCTCCTAACGAACCAAAACTGGGAGGAAAGAAAGGTGGCCCCGGCATGTGTAAGTTGTTAAGACCTGCCCTGACCAAAGACACAAAGCTGGGCTTGGTAATCATTTTCATTTGCTAAGCTTGGGGTTTGGGGAGCAGGACCAGTTGAGTACCCATATCCCCACAAGCTTTGAAGAAGTTAAGAAACGAGGCATAGGAGTCTGAAGGAGATGAAAATAAACAATAAAGCTTATCAGAGATAGAGCCTTAGGTATGTTGCCAAATGGCTTTGTTAATACTTTCCTCCATATTATCCCATTCGGGCCCCAGGAAGAGCTGGACAACCACAGGCTTCCCCACTGGATCAGGGCACACATCTCATGGTAGAAAAGATGCATGTGGCTTATAGACAGGCTGCTGAGAAAGGAGGGACTGCAGGAGTGCCTGAGAGCCACATGACAATTTTCTTTGATATTTCAGACTTTTTGAGTAAATCACACCTCCGTTTTTGGGGAGGTGAAAATGTTTTCCCATGTGCTTTCCTCCTGGAAGGTGGATATTTTTATCTTATGTGAATGTATATAGTAGGGTATCAGTCTTCCCCTCTCTATATTTTTTTCCCTTAACATATGGATCTGACATTGATATTATGATCATTGGCGCTGGGGGTGTGACTATTTTCTTCCTCAGTTTTAACCTTGATTCCATCTTATATAGTTACTTTTTGTATGTATATGTGTTTTCCTAGTGTGTTCTCCGGGCACCATTTTCTGGGGAGATGTTTAGCTTTTGTCCCTAGGTAACTTTGTTTCTGCCAAGATGGAGGGGATGAAACCCATTAAGGAAACATAAATAAGACAATAATTGCTTTTACTCAGGCCTAAGTTAGATGTTAGTCTTAAGGGCATCCATCTCCTGGGAAAGATTTTGGAATAGTGGAAAGATAAAGGTGTACAAGATTTCTTTGAACAAGGAACACTTTTGGCAGACCCAAAACTTACTGAATTTGAAGTATCTCATAAGACCTGCTGATATTGTTCACCAGGGCCATCATCTATTGGCAAATAGTCCTACTCTTGTAAACAAGGCCACAGTAGCTGCTATAATGGGCTAAGATTTCTTTTAAGGGTCTTAGATGGGAATATAGCCTAAACTACCCATGTAGGCTGAGACGGAAGCCCTCATTTCTCCATATGGCCCTAGAGGGTCATACCTTACGAGGGTTTCTCAAGGTTCCTGGTCTGTGTGCCATGGCTTTGAGGTTTAGCAGAACCACTAAATAACCTCTTTTCTCTCTTGAATCTGATCCAATTAATATATAAGAAACAGGAACTAGACTGTTAGAAATCAGTTATCAGTTGCTTAGAGAAGGAGGCTTAAATCTGTGATGAAATGAATTTGCACACAAGTCCCTCTTTCACTCCTTCCATAAAAATGTCCCATCCATGCCGGGATTGAGGGCAAAAACCTCTGTAGCAGGAAGAGGAAGCTAACCTCCTGACTGAGATAGAAGAATGCACTAGGACCTTGGGGAGCCTGATTCCTCTCTTCCACCGCCCAGCCCATTTAGGAGGAAGACTGAAGCAAGTTGTTGGAGAGAGATCGGTGTCCCTCATGAGAAGTGCAGAATTTCTCCTCTCTGGAAAAAAGAGTGAGGGCACATGTTCCCCAAATCTAGGATTGATTTTAGAGAATCAGAAAATTTTAAAAATACTTTTTGCCAGGGTAGAGAACTCCAAAATTTTTTTTGAGGTTGAGGACTCATGTTTTGTCTTAATATTCTAGACATCTGGATCAAGGTTTGGTAATTATTTCTTGCCTGAACGATATTTAGAACAATTATTTTTAATGTGTAACCTAGTGGTCCCCAGACTTTTGGAATAAGTAGGTCAGAAAAAATAAAATGTATAAGAATATAGGGCACTGATAACTTTTTATTTTACCATGTAAAGATGTTAAAAAGTGACTATTACCTCAACTTACCACCATCATTTCATAAGGAAACAAAATATTTTAATATAGAAAAATTAGGTAGAACACAGCCTTAGAATTAAGGATGAAGGCAGTTTTGTGGCCTTGCACGCACACATACTCACACATCTGAATTGTGCTTATTTTTCTAATTTTGCAGTCAGCCAGGAGAAATTTGGTCAAGGTTTGTCATTGAGAACCCTAGATTTTTCTGGGATGCTTCCCAGACTTGAGAAATGTCTTAAGGGCCACTTTGTGATTCTCACTCTTTGCTTCCCCCCCCCCCCAAACAGAGCTCTGTCAGAAAAAATTGTCTCAGTCTTGCCAAGGATGAAGTGTCCACACCAGCTGGAGCCTCACCAGATCCAGGGGATGGATTTTATTCACATATTTCCTGTTGTTCAGGTGAGAGCTTCTGTGTGGTTTCTTATCCTCTAAACATCAAATTCCTGTAATGGTTCTGGCTCCTAGGCCATCTAGCCTACATCCTGAATCTAATGGATCTAATGGGCGTGGTAGGGTTTGGTGGCAGCAGAACATGGTGACATTTCCTGACGTCATCCTCAAAAGGTCACTGATATTCCACCTCCCCTAGTTTGACACTGTCACCTATCTTTGAATGTTCCCATTAGTTGCTTTCCATTGCCATTTTGATATAGAACTCCACAGACCCTCATGCTCTGGTCTCTTGCAACATATCTAGCCTCATTCCTTGCTTTTCTTCCTTCTCTTCTAGTCCCTTTGACTTTTAGATTTTCTCATGGTTATTATGCTTCCTTTTGTCCTGGGGCCTTTCCCTCAGATGGAAAGCTCTTCCCTTCTCTTTTTACCTATTTAATTTATATTCATTTTTCAGACCTTAGTTCCACCAAGCCTCCTCAAGAAAGTTCTGCTGACCTAATCTAGAATCCTTTGCTATATCCACTTATATGGCCACATTCCCTTTCTTCACAAGACTGTTCCTTAATTGCAGCTCATATCATGTATATTCAAGTGTGTGGTTAGTTATCTGTCTCTCCCATTAGCCTATAAGCTTTCTGAGGGCACACACCTGACTGTCTTGCTCACTATTGAGTCTCTAACACCTCATAGAATGTCTGGCACATTATAGGCATTCAGTCCTTGTTTGATGACTGACTGTCTGATGGAGACTTATCTTCACCCCAGCTTTTACCCAAGGCTCTGTGATTAAGTGGTTCATGCTGAACAGCTCCCTATATTCTGCGCATTCTTGTGTATGTCCAGTCCAGGCACCTGGAAAAGAAGAGTGAAAGCACTCACCTTTGTTGCCTGCTGTGTGAACAGTATTTTGCATCTGATCCTAATAGAGACTTTGAAGCATTTATTATAATTCCCATCTTAACATCTAAAGAAAGTGAGACTCAGAGAGAGTAATTGATTTGCTTAAGAATAGAACTAGTGAGTGGAAAAGCAGAGGTTCCAGTTTGAACTCCCTGTCTTCAAGCCTTGTACTTTTCCCACTCCATCATTCATGCAGCCACCAAGGAGAAAGGTGTGCTACCCTTGCTAGAAAAGTGTTCTAGTTCCATGTCAAGATTATATACTGTAGGGGTTAAGGAGACCTCCTGGGTTCAAATCTTGGCTCTGCTCTGGGATCTTAGGCAAATGACTTAACTCCTCATCTGTTAAATAGAAATAATAGTACCTATCGTATAGGCACTATTATTCTCATTGTAAATGAAATTATTCTCATATATGTAAAGCACTTAGCTCAAGGACTGGCACATTTTAATAAATGCTATATAAATATTATGTAGCTATTTCTGTTGTTGTTACTATTATTGAGAATCTTCCCTGCATTAGACTTAAAATCAAATATCATGAAATTTTTAAATTTGAAGCTAAGACTTTTACTCCTTTGATTTGTACTTTGTTAGACTTTCTGTCTCTCTAACTCAGGGAAATGGTACCTAATCCTTTCTATGAAAACAGGAAGTAGGGACCTTGTGCTATTATTACTGAAACCTCCAACACTATCACACTGACAGTAGATGCCTTTTCTGCAAAAGCCTGAATGTCTAGTGAATAGACCTTACGCAACCCTATGGTGGAACTTTGAGGACAAAAATATCTAGTACAAATATGAGAAGGGAGTGAAAGGGAGGTGATCTTCTGTAGTTAGAGTGGGCATTTTGAGTGTCACGATTGTTCTGTTGTGAGTAGAATGCTGGAGGGCTTCCTGTCTGGGTGTGAGAGCCTAGGCTAGTGGGTACCAGATTTCTTAATTTCATGGACTTTTGAAATTTTAAAGGATTTTGAAATTTGTCAGGCAAGGACATTTTTAGAAGTAACAACTATCTTGCTTTCTCTATCATTTTCTAAAAGAAAGGCCGTTTAACCCCCAATCTCAGTTTAAAGGACAGTTCTTCAGATTTAATACCTTTAGTATTAAAAACTCACCACATGCTTATAGTTTTTTCCAGTTTTGCTGGAGACCGGTAAAAGAAGCCATACCAGCAGTTGGGAACAATAGAACTAATTGTCTTATGTGATTCTGGAGGCTCACCATCCAGGTTCACACCATTTAGCAAAGCTGTAGTAACACTCTCTGCCAGCCAAGAGAAAAACAGTGTAACTTCTAGCCACTGGTAGTTCTTGGTCACATCTTGCACTTCCCTGCTAGATATGTGAATTCTGTGAACGTAGGTATTTTTTTCTAATGCTAGGGACCTGTCGCAGAGCTTGGCCATTCAGGAGGTTCCCTCCACAGCCCTTGGTGTTGGGAACTCCAAAATACAGCAATTGATTCTCTTAAGGGAATCCTATGACTCAACAGATGACTCAACAGGCTTGACTTCACTAATCTGATCACACTCTCCAGGATCCAGCCAAGTAATACCTCAGTGTAGATCTGATAAACAGAGGCAGATCTCAACAGGAAAACAGTATGAAAGGCTATAAACTGAATCTCTCCATTCAAAGGAAAGCAGGGCAAAATTGAGTTGAGCAGGAGTCAGACTCCTTAGTTGTCCTGGGCCATGGTGTTGCGCAGGGGTGCTGGTGAGGAGCTAGAGTAGTTCTGATTGCTGTCTGACCTTCTGCCCCTGCTTTTGGATTTTATTCCGAGCCCGAGGCCATTGTTTGAAGGTGGGGTGGAGTGGAATGATGGAAATAAAATGGAAGATGTTAACAACAAAAGGATATTCCTCTTGTAGTTATTTGCAGTTACGCCTATCCTGGGTAACTAACTCCCTAATCATTTACTTCCTAAATGTGTACTTTTCTTGAGTTGGCTCCCTCTGTGAGCAAGCGCACTTTCTGTCCTTGTAGGAGCACCGTTTTATGTGCCACATGTGTCTACTTCCCTAGATAGTAGGTGCAAGTGTGACTGTGCTCTCAGGGAAACAAAGGTACTGTCCAAAAACTGCTTTTGAGATGTAATAGCTCTCTCTGGAGAGAGAATGGGAACCCTGACAGATAGCATCCCCATCCATAATTTTCTTCAGTAATAAGGCGGATGAATGAAAAACCGAGGAGGAGAAGCAAGGGCTCTTTTTTTTTTTTTTCTTTTTAGCTCTTTGCATTCTCACTCACAGAGTACTTGGATCTTCCACAGGTTATGGGATGTAGGTGTGTATATGTGTGTGTTTTAATTAACTGGAGTTTTAAGTAGGGAGAAATGAAAAGCAGCTACTTCTGCGTATCAGCCTGGTAGAACTGGGAAACATTTAATAAAACCCATATGTCCTAACTTCTGGTGTGGAAGAACCTCCAATTGTGACTTACAGCTTTGTGGCTTACTAGCTATGGATCAATGGACAAATTACAGACTCGCTCTGAGCATCAAGTTCTGTAAAATGCACCCAGTACTAACTGCCTTATAATGTTGTGTGGATTGAGAGAGAGAATGCTATGAGTGCCAAACTAACATGAAGCCTAGGGTTGTGTACTCAGTACACCCTGTTCTCAAATCTGAATATTTGCAGGATTTCATCTTTCAAATGAGGGGCTATACTAGGTGTTCTCTGTGGTTTTTCCCCTTTCTCTGGTCTGTGCTGCGAATAGCACAAGAAAAAGTTATATTAAGATCTGCCTAGAACCAGGTGGTTGTAGGAAATAGTTATATTTGTGTTCTGCTTCAGGTATTTACAAAACACTCTAGTACTTGTGAGTTCATTTGCTTCCACAGTAGCACTGTGAGGTGAAAGAAACTGATATTCTTAACTCTACTTTACACAGAGAGGGAAACTGAGCCCTCAGGATTTGAAGTGAGGCTTTAAAGCTTTTGCACAGCTACTCAGCTCTAGATCCCATGGGATCTTAGCATCTCAGATGCCTAGCCAGTGGCTTCGCATGTAGGACAGTACATGTTTATAGTATTTCATTACCTGGTCAATTCAAGTACAGTGATTCTGGTTCATGAGTTGTGCCGTCTCTGAGTTGGCCTTCACCACAGTGGTATTTCATCACTATTCACATTTCTTAATTTTCTTCCCTAGTGGCTTGTGAAGCGAGCTATAGAAACAAAAGAAGAGATGGGTGACTACATCCGTTCCTACTCTATATCCCAGTTCCAGAAAACCTACAGTCTCCCTGAGGTCAGTTTTCTACTTTTCTTTTCTACTTGAAAACATGAGTACACACTTAGAGACTCCCCAGGAAGTGGCACAGAAAACTCAGGTTCTGCTACATGTCCATGCCACTGTGTGGAATCTCTGCCTCTACCTGGTCGGCATTGAAACCAGGCCTCCTGGTTTATTAGAACTCCTTCTTTAAATGGGCACTGAGTGTAAAGCCCTACAGTTTTGTCCTTTTCTCCCAAATTGATATTGATCCCGAACTTATACCAAATTACAAGAACACAAGTATATTTCTGTATCATCATATAAAGCTTTTTGAAAGACTACCTGCCTAGGACATTCCTATAGTAATAGTAACAGTAATAGTAATCACAACAGCAACAACAAAAACAATAGCTGTTAACTATCGGATTCTTACTACAGTGCAGTCCCAGCGTATCACATGCCTTCTACTCTAATCCTGTGGACTCTCCCTGAGGTTAATAGTGTCATCGCATCTTACAGATGGAGAAACTGAGGCTTAGAAGTTAGGTAACTTGCCCGAGGTTTCAGAGTTCATAAGGATTTGAAACAAGAACACTTGTTTTCACCACTACACTCTGTGGTTCCCTTTTTCCTTAATTAGTTGTAGGGATCTATTTTTGAGCCATCTGCAGAGGCCCTAGCTTTTCCCATGCAGAATATATTCCAATTTGTTAGAAAATTGAGACTTCTTTAAGCAAAGTTGTGACAAGAAGTCAATTTATAAGATAGATTTCCCAGCAGCCCAGTTGAGCTTCAGTTTTCACAAAGGATTTGTTTAATCCCTGTATTTTGCCTTACAGGACGATGACTTTATAAAGAGAAAAGAAAAGGCCATCAAGACGGTTGTTGACCTCTCTGTAAGTTCCCCTGTCCTTCTGTAAAAGAAGGGTGTAGGTTCACAGCCTCCAGATAGCACTTTGATTCAAATCACAAAACCTTGCTTCCTGAGGTTTCTGTCTGCTGGGATTGTCCAGGAGGGACGCTCGGCCTGTCTCAGGTATCAAATATCTAGATGCCACCATTCATGGGTAGAACTGGCCACAGCCACCACCTTGTGTTTCTCTTTGTTCTAGTTTTAATACCCAGAACCCTTTCTCATTTGTGCCAATGGCAGGTGTAAACTTTGAATAGCCCCAAAAAGCAGGTGATGAACTGGAGATGGTAAATTGAGGTTACCACCCCCATGGTGGCTTTAAAGAGGCAGAGTAGCTTCTGGGCTCTATGTGGGAAATTCTGGGATGGCTTATGTCATTATACACAAGTATCTTAACCATGGAACCTGCACACATGTCCCCACTTCCCGCGTGCAAGGGCAGAGGAGAGCTTTGGGCCTTTTCAAAACACTCTGGGCCAGAGCCCAGCAGAACTTTGTCAGCCTAGTCCCCATATCACCCTGCAGCCTTCCTACCTGAGCTGATGGGAATGAAACCTCAATGCAATGCCCGGGTGTAAATTCTCTTCCAAAAATAATGCATAGTATTATTTTGCATGTTTTTTACTTCAAGAGTAAGTGTGTGATCTCCCCAGGTGATTACTCCAAAATGAATAACAATCATTTGATAATGAAAGACATGAAGTGCTCGTTTAAAATAAAAAAGAAGTCTTTCTCATTTTAGAGTTGTAACTTGTATCTTTTCCTTAATTCCATTTTGGAAATGGGAAGAGTGGAAAACCTTTAAGATAGTTACACTTTGAAACCAGAAACTGTTTTCAGATTTGGTGGCAATATTAGATAATAAGAAAAAGAGCACATGATATGACAAGTAATTTTTTTTCTTGGTTATGATAGATGTTCAGTTTAGAACTTCAAAGTTTTTTGTTTTGTTTTGTTTTGTTTTGTCTTTTGTTTTTTAACATTGAGAGATACAAGGAAAGAAAATCAACCTTAATCTTACAACACAGAAGCAGCCACTTTTGATGCTTGGACATATTTCTTCCATGTTTTTAATGTGCATTTTAATACTGAATTGGAATTATACTTTAAATATAATTTTGTAGGGTTTTTTCCACACAGCAATATAGCCTTTTGTATATTAAAGATTCCTCCTAATAACACTTGTCTTAACAAATAATAACCAGCTGGTTGGATATGCTGTTGCTTTCCCTTATTTTAAATGTTTCATTTCTGGAAAAATAGGAGAACTAGGTAACAGTGTTATCTTTGATACGGGGAGCTGGGGATCCAGGGTCAGGAGAAGGGAAATTCTCATTGAATTTTGTATTTAGTTCGTGCATTACCTATTCAAAAACAATAAATACAAGTAAAATTTTTGTAATGCTTTACTGAATACCTTTATATGTAAATCTCACTCTGAGCCCTGGGTAGAGAGTAAGAAAACATCACACTTTTCATCTGTATCACCCAGAATAAAAGGCTATTGTAGCTGTCGATCATCCTATCATTGAAACAGGACCTGGCATCTCTATACCTATTAATTTCAGGCCTCTAGAGACACATTATTTCTTCTTTTCATTTGTAATGGAGTTTTTCTTTTAAAAAAAAAAATTCTTCTACTTGATAATGTGACTGCATAGAATTTAAGGTGATAATGATAATGACAAAAACATAGTGCCAAGGCATTGTTCTGAACATTTATATATAGCTCATCTAGTCCTCACAACACCCTATTAAGTAGTAGTAGTAGTTTTTTGTGTTGTGTGTGTGTGTGTGTGTGTGTGTGTGTGTGTGTGTGTGTTTTCGTTTTTTTTACAGGTAAGGAAACTAAGACACAGATAGGTTAGGTTATATAAGTTGCCCAAGGTCACATGGGTAATGATGGAGCCAGGATGCAAACACAGTCTTGTAATTACTATGCTGTGAGACTCTAGGTAAAAAAGTTTGCAGCTGATTAGAAAATAATATCAGGAAAAGAAAATGGAAAAAAGTCTCTAAGTCTTTTTGATAATAGTTCATATTGCTTAGTTTATTTCCTTTTTTAATGTATGAACTAAATCGTCAGTGTACTGACAGTACATTTTTAGCAGGAATGGCAAAGAATTTCTGTGGATGGCTAGAGAGAGGCCTTGGGTTTTATTTTTCTTCTCTGTCTATTGAAAATACTCCTCACGTCCAAATGTTGTCTTCTTAGGTTTCTTAGCTGAGCTTCATTGCCATTAACCTCCATCCCTACCTCTCCCCCGCCCCCACCATTTCTGCAAGGGCTTCTTTGCAGCCTTAAAATGAGTTTCAGCTGACAAGAGATTCCAGGGCTGCAGTGCATAGCCCTGGCTTCATACTGTGAGTCAGTATAAGAAATGGAACAGCTTACTGTTTTTTGTTTGTTGTCACTCTCCCCAAGGAGAAGAATCCTTTTCTCAGTGAAGAGAATGAAATCTTTCCTGGATGATCAGATGTGGTTCTGGAAGTCTCAGAGGGTTTTCTTCTCCTTCAGTCTTCCCAGTTCTGTTCTTCAAATGCCTTATCAGCGTTTCTTATTATTGACAAGTCTAGGATCCTAAATTTAAATTGTGAGTGGTAAATTAAGGATTGAAATACAGTGTAACATACAGGTTCTAGTTTCTAGACCCACTCTTTTATATAAAATGTGTGCAACAGTCACCTATTGAGTGTACTAGGCACCTAATTAGGCATTTTACAAGCATTATATCTTTATATCCGCACCAACACTCAGGCAGTGATATATTATTATTTCCATTTTATAAATTATGAAGTTGAAGCTCAGAAGACTGATAAATTTCCTAGTTGCTGAGCCAGGAAGAAGCAGCCAGATACTGATTTTACATTTGATTCCTCAAATGCAACAGGTGTTGGTGCTTCTCCAATTCTCTCCCTCTTCCCCTGCTCTTTGATTTCCCTGTCTCCTGGCACCAGTTTTGCAGTACTGTTCTTGACTTCAGGATTCTGGGTTATTATTCATCTGGGTCCCATAACCCTAGACACATCCAGGTGGTGGGTGCTCCCCTACCACCTCTGCAGTCGTTTACTGTGACTTTTCCCATTTGAAGATCCTTTGGCCAGCTGAAGAATGTTGGCCAAGTGGAAATTGTTATACTGTCTCTTTTTTTCATCAGTTAACATGATACCAGTGTGCCTCAACCAATAGGCTTTTACTTATTCTTGCTTAGAAATAATTCTATTTAAAAAAAAGAATTAAACATTTTAATATTTTCCAAAACATGTAATTTATTCTTGTCTTTGGTGATACTTATAGAACTATTCCCATCTTTTGCATTTGTCCTTGGTTATGTAGCTCATCCTTTTTTTTTTTTTTTTTGGTGCATGATTTTTAGTTTTAAAAAAGATTATTTTTCTTTTATACTAATACTGTAGTAAAAATAATGAAAAATTAGGAAATGAAGAATAAGTATGAAGTCTAAATCACCCATGGTACCACCAGCCAAAGGTAGTTACTGATATTTCAAGTAGGAAGTACAGTTATGAATATCAATATAGAGAATTAGAAATCGCAGACAAAACAAACAAAAAAATGACATCATACTTTATATTTTGTTTTGTTGCGGGCTTATTTTGTTTATCAGTATAATCAAGCATACCATCCCATGCCAATAAATATACCTTCCTAGAATTTTTAGTGGCTTTAGATTATTCATTGTGTGGTACTAATGTAATTAGTTTAGGATTTGGGGGGGGGGCAGGAGGGTGGCCATTATGTAGGACATCCTCATAGCTAAAAAAAATTATAATTGTTTACTTAGGATACATTTCACGAAGTGGAATTGGGTCAAAGGGTATACCTAAGCTTTTAGTATCTCTTGCCAGATTGCTGGGCAGAAAGGCTGTTATGAACTGTAACTTCTAAGCTCATCACCTTGAGGTGCTTGCACTGTCTTGGCCTCATTTTTCTTCATTCTGGGGATTATTCCAAGTATTTCTGCTTTCTTTCAAATGTGTTACTTTCTTGACTTCTCAATATCTCCTTTTCACAATAAGTAGCTAGCTGCTTTGTAGAATGCCTGCTTGATGGGAGGTGGTATTTTTCAAAGGACATAAGAAAATGAAACTGTTGCAACCCAGGGCAGGCCTTCCCTCACCACTTTCCACTTTAACATCATAATCATAATTGTTTATTTATCTTAGTGTGCTGTTACACAGCTTACTTCTTCCTTTTCTGAGCTGTGAGCCTTTCCTGTTCATGGAGTATCTATCCTATGCAGTGAGGTCTGTTACTCCCTTTTAACCTTGAGTAAAGAGTGCCTTTGAATTTTTCCCCAAATCCCCAAAAGATATTTATTTACTGTTTATCGAGCTTTTGGTAATGTTTAGAATTTTCTTTGAGAATAGAAGGGACAAAAAAGTTTTTAGATAAGTAAATCAGGACAGAAAAAAAATATATACAAAAATAGAAGGGACAGGGGAAAAAAAGGACTTCTTAGACCTTATAGTCTCGTTGAAAGGAAATGCTTTCCTGAACTCAAGAGACCATGTCATTTAAAATTACTCCTCCATTGTGTTCTTCCATATGGAATGGAATGCCATGAGGAGGGCCTTTTCATGCAGTACATAAAATGCAAATGTGGCTACATAAGTAAAATAATATTAGTAAGTTTATTAATATAGATATCTATATGTTAAAAAATACATATTTTTGCTGTTATGTTTGTCAGATACTGTTAAATAATTCTCATAACAACTATACATCTATCAATTTTACAGATGGAAAGTCACAGAAGTTAAAATAACTTACCCCAAATTAGATAGACAATAAGTTATGGAGTAAGGACTAAAAAACCCTATCTGATTCCCATTATTTTCATGTAGTAGTATTGAACACTCACTGAGTGCCAGTCTGCAGTCTAGGAGCTGAGGTGAAAGCAGTGACATTCCAGTTGTCAGAGATTCAAGGGATTAGGGGCTCTTCAAGGAAAAAGATATGACCACAAGGTGGCAGTAGCACACACAGACTTTATTTGGGTGATGCTTTGACAGGTTTGCATGCAGGGAGGGTAAGTCCCTCGCAGCATGAGACCATCCAGAGGTTTAGGTACCTATCCAGAAGAGTTGGAGAATGAGGGGCTCACAGAGGAGGTTCACATGGTAGGTGATTTTTTTAGCAGTACAGCAGGAAACTCTGAGAGAGATCTCAAATGGCAACAGCTGCTTGTGGTCTTTATAGCCACAGAGCTTATTCTGTTTGGTTAAGGAAGTGCTGGGAACAGTTTAGCAGAATATGTTTACATTTAATGTCTACATTTAGACAGGCTATAAATGGCTAAAAATCTACTTTTTGGGAGGTTGTATTTAAAACAATTAGATGTGTAAAAATTGGAGTTTGATACTGGTGTGCTTTTGAGCCAACAGATCTCAGATGCTATGAAGAAATAAGCTTAGGAGCCAACATACAGAAACCATCTTTGGCTCATTTCTATAATGCAGTGACCATATTCTTACCCACCAAGTTATACTATTTGGTGCAAACTCAAGAAGACCTGAGGTGGGACTTGTGCTGGAACTCAAAGAGCAAAAGACCTCCCTGCAGAACAGACTTCATAAAAGAGAATAGAAAGGGAACACGATTCAGGAGTGTCTCTGGAGAATGATACTCTGCTTCTCCAGCTTTGAAACCTATAGACATATTCCTTTTTGCAGAAATGATCATCATCCACCAGTCTCTTGTCATTTTCTTCACTCAGTACCCAGGGGCTTTGTTTGTTGTCGTTTTATCAATGTAAGAATAAAAAGACAAACTTTGTCCCAGTTATAATAACTTTTTCTATAGGCTCTTTCAGGACATTGCTATTGGTGGTGTAAACATCTGTGGTGCCTCTTTAGATGGAAGGCAGAGTCTGTTCACAGGCCTAATGGGCTGAGGTGTGTCTGTTAGAGTTGAGTTTGAGCTGTTCAGTTCAGTGGAGGCAATTGGGTATTTTGGGAATGTTGCTTTCGGCTGAGTTGGGTGTAGTCTGGTTCAGTGGAGCTTTTGGGTATATGCCAAATTGGTGGTAGCTGTTTCACCACCTGGTCTGTTTGTTCATAAAGGAGTGTGGGGCAGCAGTGATCAAGGCTTTGCTGCAGACACTGCTGAGGTGCTGTGCTCTTTCACTTCCCTCATGCCATTTGGAATGTGACTCAAGAGTAATTGCTCCGATTGGTGAACCTGATTTGTAGCAAGACCTGTGAAGTAGAGGTCTGTGACTCTCATAGTACAAGAGTTTTCTGCTTACAAGAGTCACCTTACGTTTTTAGGTCTACCTGTGTGTCCTTTAGCATCTGCTGAGACAAACGATCAGAACCTCTCAAGGGTGATCAAAGATGAGGTATGAAGCATCTTGCAGAGTGCTTAAGAGCAGTTCTGGAGTCATCTTGTTGCTATCATTTACTACCTGTATAGCCATGGGCAAGTGTTTAACCTGTGCCTATTTCATCATCTATACATAGAAAACAACGGTAACTACCCTCATAGGTATGAGGATCAAATGGGCAGCATATATAAAGCAGTATATGCCTGGCACATAGCATTTAATAAATAATAGCACTGCCATTGCTACGCCTGTTAATGACAAAAGATAAGTTGATTTAGCATACCTTTTTAAGAGTGCAATCATATGTAAAGCATGGAGCTTTTTTTTTTAATTAATCTCAGACTTTAAGTGTTGATGGAATTATGTTACCAAGTCAGTATCTTTTCAGGATTGAAAGAACATAAATAATGAGAGACTAGGAGTCTCCTTCAGATCTATTAGTTCAGCCCTCATTTTATAGAGGCCCATTGAGGGAACTGCCTTTCCCAAGGTCCATACAGCTAGTTAGTGGCAGAAACAGGACTAGACATAGTGTTCCTGACTCCTGTTGCTTTAAAGGGTGACTCAGCAATAGTTCTTTCTGGTCGGCATGGAAACCTCTGACTTTTAGGTTCTTATTACTATTACTGTGATGTACTTATTAAGTCCAGATCATTCTAATGATTCATGTGGCAGCCTCAGATTGTGTAGTGAGTCTCATAAGAGGGCTCAGCCGAAATGGTTGGTGGGTGACTAGAATGTCCACCCAGAGACAAAGTTAGTGTAGTGGAAAAACTCTGTGGCCAGCAGCTAGGGCACCTAGGGCCAGGCCTAATATCTTATCTTGGCAATCCTGGACAAATTATTTAATCTCTGATTTTCAGAAGTAAGGTAGAGATAATAGCATCTACCTTGCCTCTGCCTCGTAGTGCAGCTATAAATTGCAAAATGTGAGATGTTTATGAGGCACTTTAAAGTATAAGGAATTCATACACAAAGGCCAACATCGTCGTCGTTTGGCAGAATAAAAGGTCCTTGTAGCTGTTGGTTTCAGTATGCTATTGTTTTGAGTCAATTTTTTTTTTAGAAGAATCCAATTTCCTATATTGAGTTATTGACTAAGAAGCAGTTAAGGCCAATTATGTAGTATTGCTATAATAGTAGAGCTCAGTAGAAATTAAAGCATACGCAATAACTGACGTCATATGGATTCATTATATTTTCCATTTCCCCATAAATTTGTTTTATGTTATTTATAGCTTCCTATTCATTTGAACATCAGCAGCAAACTAGAGAATATTTGTGGTAGCAAGCTATAAAAATGGCCCTCTCGAATCATCTCATATCCTTTTCCATTCTTTTTCTACAAAATTGTTGAAATTATGTCATATTTGTTAGAGAAAATTTTTTTCCTGTATACTTAAATTTTTCAAATAAAAAATAAAGTAATAATAAAAGTTAACCAGAATTATCAAGGGGGATAATTCTAATTAGAATAAAAATGTCACTAACTGGAGAAACTTGATAGTAATATTTGCCCTGATGATGTCCAGGTAGAGATTAGGTGGTGAACTCTGGTAGTGGAAAAGAAAAGATCCAGGTACACACAACTAGAACACCTTGCTTGCATAAACAACTGCCTACTTGCACTCAGAGCCCTGGGCATATATTACCGAAGATTTGAATACCAGCTTGGCCATCAAGAAAGACATTCATTTGTATAGAATGACAAACCAGGTTAACAAGGGGATGGAGACCCACATTAATTGAACACCTGTTACATGTCATATACATATAAACTTTGTTTATTACATATATTATGTACATATAATTTCAAATCAGGGAAAGGATAGACTATTGATCATGTTAGGATTTTTAATTTTCCGTTCAGAAAAAAAATAGCTAGATTCTTACCTTTCACTATAAAAAAAAATTCTGAATAGCTGAAAAGGCTAATAAACTATGAAAGTAACATAGAAGAACTTTTTTATATGATACCTGGGATAGAAAATAAGATATGATTGATAAGTTTGACTACATAAACTATTAAAATGTCATAGGACAAAAAACAAAGTTACAACAAAGTTGACAAGCAATAGATTGGATGGAAATGTTCGCTACCTCTATAAAAGTCAAAATAGCAGACTCCTTGCAGGCAGCTACCTGAGTGCCTACTGTTCTGCTGCAGGAGATCCTCACCTTGATGGGTAAAGACTCACTCCCCTGACTAGCTGGATGCATTTAGCAACCAGTTCAGGGGAAAGCCTTCTCACATTCAGTAACTCCTATCTCATTCACTTAGGATATTTACAAGCCCCGTCGGAAATACAAACGCCAAAAGGGAGCAGAGGAGCTGCTCGATGAAGAATCTCGAATACATGCTACGCTTTTGGAATATGGGAGGTAATTAATGGGACCCAGTCAAAAGTGTCTATTTTCTAAAACTATTGAAAAGAAAACCTGAATTGCTTCATTGGGATTAACTTGGTTGGCTTTTACCTGATTGGGTTTAACTGGTTTTGGCCCCAGCCTACAGGACTTTTCTCTCTGATATTAAATAAACTAAGTTTCTGGTGGTAGAGTCTCATCTTTGAAATTTCTGGAAATGGTGTGTAATAGTGTGGTCTGGCTCTCCCCTCTTTGGGGAGGTTAGAGTTTGGGGCATTTATGGAGGTGGGGGGTGGTCTGCCCTCATGTCCCTACCATTCAGTGAAATTTTCAGGTAAATTAAAGAATTTTCAAGTTTTACTTTAAGTGTTAGAATAATAGTTTTGGTTTCCAGTGAGAAAGTGTCCTAAGAAAATGGAGAATTTATAAGTAGTTTTGTCACTTCTTAAAAACATCTCTAGTTTTTAAAAACCATTTTTATTTCATATCCTCAGTTTTTACTTAAAACACACACACACGTATGGAAGTACTTGTCATTGAATTTTTAACCTAAGTTTAACCTGCATTTATATCCTGCCTTTTCTACGTAGGGTAACTGCTTCCTTGATGTGAGTATATCTCCTTGGGCTTCTTTCCTTTGTGCTGGAGTGGTTGCTGTGTGTTGCTCTGCCTCATAACCCAACCCTTGCTGGGTAGCTATAACTAATGGCACTCCCTGAGCAACACCACATTCAGATGGCTTCCCCTCTGGGGTATTGGAGAGAACCAGAAGGAAACTAGGCTTAATTGGCTTAAATATGCCATCTTTCAAATGGAATTGATATCGCCACTTTTTTGTGATTTTTTAGGGGATTGTGTGGGGTCAGGTCCTTCCTTCCTAAAAATGAAAACAAGTCTGTTTCATTCAAAGGAAGTTCTTTGATGCTAAGCCCATTGCGATGGCTGCCCACTCAGCTCACCAGTTGCTTCTGTGAGTTGAACTCTTGAGGCAGGCACCACCAGACCAGCTATATAATTTGCATGGGCCCAGTATAAAAGGAAAATGTAGAGCCCCTTGTTAAGAATTATTCATAATAATTTTAAGAATTTAAGACAACAAAACCACCAAGTGTGGGGCACTTCTGAGTGTGTAGCCTTTGCAGCTGGACAGGTTGTATATTCTGGGTGCTGTGATGGGGTCTTTCCATCCAAGCCCCAGCTGCAGGTGGGCAGGTGAGACTACAATGCTCCAGGTGAGCCAGAGCTGGAGAGATAACCTCTGTGAGTGTCACATGTTCCAGAGCCAAAGAATACTTAGGGAAATGTGGGTTTTGTTAGTATGTATCGTTCATACCTTCATTTTTTTTTTTTTATTATCATAGATACTCAAATGTCTCTGGAGGTGAAAAGGAGTGCAAGATTCAGTAAATTGTCCACTTCACTGAGACCATGCTAACAATATTTCAGTATTTTGTTTTGAAATTCTCAGCTTCAAAGTGGATCTTTTGCATATGTCATAGTCATAGGGATTATCACCACACAATAGCTAGGTAAATTCAGGATGTCCCTTTTCCATCATCAGGAGTGGTTGGGGCAGTCTGAGGTCAGAGCCTGGCTTGGCTTTTATTAGGGAAAAGCAAGGCACACATTTTGTGTGTGACTCCTCACAAATTTGGAATGTGAAAAAGAAGAGCAACTCAATAACAATTTTAGTTCCTGTTGGTGGGTATGTACCGACTTCTGCAGATTTCTAAGCCTAGGATAGGTGTTTAATGAAAGTTTTTTTGGTTTTGTTTTTTAGGAGAAGGATTTTTTTGCTTTCTTTTTAGTTATGCGGATAAGAAGTTGTGAGTTTTTGAGAGGTTGAGGAGTACTTAGCACATTCTGATATTTTATCAGTTCATCCTTTTTGGAAGTGATAAAGACAGCATTTAGGAAGTTTAAAAAATAAATTGCCCAAAGTCAGCTATTAAGAACTATTAAGAGCCTCAAACTACTACTCAAACTCAAGTTTCCTGGACTCCAAAAGTATGTCATTATCATTATCTATAAATATTGTTTGAGCCTCCAGCGAGAGTTTGGCCCTTGGTTTCTAGACATACAGGCCCAGTCTTTGCTGTTTGGTCTAAGACTGGACAAAAACAGTGATTTTTAAACTATAGAAAGAGTTATAGCCCTAACAAGAGTGTGTTTTATTCCCCTTCTTGGGGAAGCTCCCTCTCCTCCTTTCTGGCTATTAGACTCTTTTCTCGGAGTTCCATTAGTACTCTCAACTGCATGGGGATCTTCACCATTAAATGAGGATCACATTACCATATATGTGTATGAATAACTTTGAACAATTTGTCCTGTGTAGAAAACAGTAAATGTCAACTATTAGGTCTTGTTACATCATCCTCATCCTCATCATTAGCAGCAGCAGTTTTCAATTCTCAAATGCCCTTAAATATAACCTTTAGATTTGAATGAGGATTCTTTCCTGAGCCTTCAATTTCAGTTCTTTATCCCTATGAACTCATTACCCTTAGGACTGCCCCTCCTTCTAGTCCCTTTATGAAAGTCTTACCTACTCTTTTTCCCTTCCCCAATGTCTGGCCCTCTGCTGGCTCTGGGACTCACTCTGTTCCATCCTTCCTCTCCCCTCACTGCTTACTGTACACCCCTTAATTACTCTTCCCTGCCTAGGAATCCAAATCTCCCATCTTTCATCAGTGTTCCTGTCACTCATAGACCTAGGCATACAGTGCATCTTAGCTTTGAAGCCAGCACTCCAGCTTCTTCCCCCTTTTTGACTTTTCATACAAAGCTGGACTTTGACCCTGCTCAGCCATGCTGAAGGCCTTAAAGATTGTATGTCTGTTAAAAACTTGTTTGGGTATATTTGTTTCAATGTTATGGTGTTAAAAAAGCGAGACTCATAGTTTTGATTTGAGACATAAAACTGCAACTCTATAATAATTTTACTATGACCCCAATCAACTTTAAGGAGCTAACTTAAATAAAACTGCCATTGTGGTGAAATGCATTTTATTGGTAGTATGTTTGACTTACAAGTGGAATTTTGAAGCGCAAAATCACTAGAATGCTGGAGTTAGCTTATTCCACACTATTTGAAGCTTAATTTTAAATTGGCTTGGAGTTATTCTGCACTTAGTAATCCCTGTCCCATATGATGGTAAGGCCTGTGCATACTCATAGAAGGTATTTAGTAAATGCTTGTTGAATGAACAAAGAGCATAGTTCACAGACCTTAGGATTTAGGGCTTTTTTTAAATGCCCTGTTTTGTTTCAGAGAGCTTGCTGTCTTAATTTGCATTGTGGCAATTGTTCTTGAAGGTTAATTTGTTTTCTAGAACTGTTATGTCCAATAAGGTAGCCACTAGCCACACGTGGCTGTTGAGTACTTGAAATGTGATGTGTGGCTCATGAACAGAATTTTAATTTTTAATAAGTTAAATTTAGAAACCCATGTTTGACTTAGTTGTTGAAATATGTTTTATGTTTAAGTATTGTCAGAATAACTTGAGTATATGAATCTACTAATTTAAAGTTATATGTATGGCTCTCATTATATTTATTTTGTGCTATTCTAGAAGATGTACACCCTTGATGTTAAAGACCAAATATTAGGTCTAGGGTATGAGGAAGTAAACTGGGTGGTAAGGGAGCCAGAGCTCTGTTGGTGCTGACAGGGTGGGACAGCAGCAAGGGTTGGTAAGTCAGAGTTAACCAAGGGGGAGGCAGAAACAAAATGAAGCTTATGGCACTAGAAATCAGGCTGGCACTAGAGAGGAAAGGGAGGTTGGTGGGATACGCCAGCATACGAAGGAAAGATAAATGAGAAGAAAATGCTTTTGTAGTAGAAATAAATTGAAGATTCCCCCACTCTTTGTGAAGGATGATGGGCCATAAAGCGATATCACGTTCTTCTGGTGAAGCTCGAACAATGTTGAAGGAGTCTCCCAGAGACACCAGGACCAGTGCACGCAGTAAGGCAGGCATTAATAGGCAACTGAAGACAGCTCTTCTCTGTCATGGAAGCATTGCCTCATGTCACATGCAGAAGGAAACTTAGAAAAATCAGCTGGACTCTTCATTCATTTAGTAAGCATTTATTGAGTACCTACTATGTGCCAGGAACTAAAATAGTTGTTGGGATACAAAAGTGAATGAAGCTATACATGAATTTTGATAGCAGCACTATTCACAATTGTCAAAAAATGGAAACAACACAGATGTCCACCAGCTGATGAACGGATAAACAAAATGTGGTTTATCCATACAATGAGATATTATTTAGTCACAAAAAAAGAATTAAATACTGATCTGTGCTTCACTATGGATGAACCTTGAAAACATGCTAATTGAAATAAGCCAGGCCACAAATTGTGTGATTCCATTTATGTGAAATGTCCAGAATAGACAAATCCATAGAGATAGAAAGAATTGTGGTTGCCAGTAGATGGAGAGAGTGGGAAATGTCACTAACTGCTAATAGATATGGATTTCTTTTGGGAGCAATGAAACTATTCTGGAATTGGATGGTGGTGATGGTGGCACAAAACATTGAATACATTAAAAACCACTGAAGTGTAGACTTTAAAATGGTGAACTTTATGTCATGCGAATTATTCCTCAGTTTTAAAAATGTTTAAAAAAAGTGAATGAAGCAAATTCCCCACCCATCTAAGAGCTCAGCAAGCAGATTCCACATAACACATAGTTATTGGACACTGTGGGATGAGTGCACTGGTGGTACAGATGCACAAAAAGACCAACACTTCTGCCAAAATCAGGAAGCCACTGACAGCTGCTGGCCCCAAATCCAGGTTACTTCTGTGATCCATATCACACAATGAATCCTTTATGCCCTCCCCGTCTCCTCATCTAATTGTTGCACGTGCAGAACTCGGCAGATGCATCTAGTTGGGAACCTAACTAGCACTCAGAACCCTAGGTGCAAGGGTGTATGGAAAATAGAGTTTTTTGCTTTCAAGCCTCTCTACTGAGGAAGATCCAGTAGATAGTCACAGAATATCAAAGCCAATTCACAGAATCTGCCATAAGGTCCCCTACAGAATGTGTATGGATACTCAAAGTTTAACCTTGGTCTGCTGCACTTTGAGCCTGTAGATTTATGCCTAATGGATGGGCATGTTGTGCCCAGCAGTGACTTTACGGTCTCCCACTTACATGACAACTTATTGCATGGTCAGGTGATACCTGTGGGGCTTCTTGATTTCTGTGTTTTCTTTGCTTGTTTTGTTTATTTATTCAACATATGTGAGAAATTCAAAATGTGAAAATAGTATCGATGCCCTCCAGGAGAAAGATGCAGACATGCAAATCGATAGTTGGACATGATTGCCATCTGGGAAGTGAGGAGAACATGTACAGATGCAGGGGTGGATCGGCCGGAGCAGAGTGTCTGTGCATGGGGGTGGTATAGAAAAGAGGCAGCTTTGGATCTGAGGTGTGAGGAGTGAATCAGAACGTAGGAGAGAAGAGGACAGCAGAGTGTGTGCAGAGCTCTCTGTTCAGACAATGACTGCACAGGAGCATGTAAGGTGAGCTGCAGGGAGGTGAGGCAAAATGGTTGTTAGGTGGGGCCGTAGAAGTGAAGCCCTAATGAGAGTGCCGAGGCCGTCCTAGTTTGTCCTAAGGGAAGAGGCCTGCCGTTGATTAGTGCACGTAAGACCAGTAGGAAATTGGATAAGTAATGGGGGAGAGGAGTGGGAATAGAATGAGGCTGGAAGCCCTAGACCAGGTAAGAGGCCAACACACCGACCCAGCAAGAGAGGCATGGCATGAGTGAGGGCAGAGCAGGAGCCCTTAATTTGCTTTTCTCAAACAATGGCATGGAACGTTATTTCTTTATAAACTATTTAAAGGTAAGTGAGGTTGGATATTTTGCTTCATGCTTTTTGTTTTAGATTGAATGGTTTCTGCATTGTTGTACTTGCTTTAAAATATATATATTAAGTGCCTGAAAGAAAACTAATTTAAACTAAAGTGCATTTGTGAGTTTCTTTGAATTTAAGGTTGAGTGAAGTGAATACACAACATTATTGGCAAAGTGCTTTGGTTATGTTTGAGAATAAAAAAATGGCTGGACTGGAGGTTTAGTAAAGCTCCATTACAGAGCATGTTTAGCTTGAGCAAACACATTCACATTTATTTATACAGGTATTTTTAAGGCTTTTAGCTTAAGCCGTGGATCTGAAATACACTTCCAGATTTAAAGAGTAATGATTGCACTTAAAGAGAATGTTGCACTCTGCACTATTTGAGAGTTGCAGTCTGCACTATACTCATTTATAGTATTTATATAGCAATAGGGTAGCTGATTCTTTATTCAAAAACAGTGAAATATGTTTGTGGTTTAGGCATTTAAAACATTTTCTCCAGTCAACAAATAACCTAAATTCTCTTTGGTGCTTTTCACATAAAAATCCAACCAAAATGCATTGATCAACTTTATGTGATTTTTGAATAGTAATTGAACTCTCCGTTTTTGTGGCCTGCAGGAGATACGGATTTAGCCGCCAGAGCAAAACAGAGAAGGTAAGAAAAGCATTAATAATGGGAGAGAATTTTAAGAGATGGAAGTGACCCTCTCTGTTTCCTCTGTTGGACACTGTCAGGCTTCTCATCATGGGTGGGAAGGGAGGGTTGCTGCCAACCAGGCTCTGGTCCTTAGACAACCTGGGGCAGCCAAGGTGTGCCTGCTGCTTCTTCAGGCTAGGGGTCTGAAGTCCACTCCCAGGGCCCTGAGTACTCCTCATCTGGTGAGACTCTAGACAGGTGTGAACAGGGTGCTAGCAGTGAGATAGAACACAACCATAGATTACAGGCCCGCCCTATAATTTATTCTAGTATACTAGTAAGACTCCTAGTACGGAAAAATCAGGTAAGTCAGCATGGGTTTTTCTGACTTCACAAAGGATGCTCAAAGATTTTTCTTTTTTATATTTTCATTGATGATCTTTAATGTCAGCAGCAATGCATCCATATAAATCTCTCAGTGCCTTTACTGTGTTCCAGGCTACTTATTCAGGGCTCCGCATGCATTTTTTCACTTACTCCTCTGAACAACTCTGAGAAAGATA
This sequence comes from Eonycteris spelaea, assembly GCA_003508835.1. Lineage (NCBI taxonomy): Eukaryota > Metazoa > Chordata > Mammalia > Chiroptera > Pteropodidae > Eonycteris > Eonycteris spelaea. The sequence goes on from PUFA01000326.1 coordinate 998,701, forward strand.
CATGTTCCTGTTTTTCAAGACAGAAAACTGAGGCTCAGAGAGGCTCCATGATTTGTACAAGATCACACAGCTTCTTAAATACTATAATAAAAATCTGAACCCAGGTCTGTGTGACATCAAAGCCTGTGCTCTTTACCACTGCTTTTAAAATAATAAAGTGCTGATGTGGTCATTGACCTCTTAAAAAGCAGAGTCCTGAAGGTTGAGATCTATTAATCGTTTTTCTCATTCCTCACCTGACCCCCCAGATTTTTTTAAATGGGACACCATTCCTCCTGCTCTTCTCCTGCAGCCCTTCCCTCTCCAGATTCTTCTCTCCAGTTCTTCCAGGAGGCCTTCCCTGACATCAGCCTCTCTCTGCTTCCTGTGGTAATTATTGTCTCAGTCATCAGAAGGCCCTGGCAGTGACTAGGAGCATATGTTCTAAAGCCAGAATGGCTGGTTTCAAATCCTAGCTTCATCCCTTCACTGTGTGACTTTGGACAATCTCCTTAATCGTTGTGCCTTAGTTCACAGCATCTGTAAAGTGGAAGCAGTGATTGTGCTACCTCACAGCATTGTTGTGAAGATTAAAATATAAAGGACATAGAATGATCCAAATATAGTAAACATCTAATAAGTGTTAACTCTTATCAGTATCATCATTATTATTAGTTCATTAGCAACTAGTCATGCACTGATTATGATATGTTTTGGTTTTCTCATTATTTCCACATTTGTGCTTTCACTCAACTAAACAGTCATTTCTTCCAAAGCAAGTTGTTTTCTGGATTTCGGTATGTCATATGTTATCTGGTATATAAGGATTTGATATGTAATTTAAGTCTGTAAAGAATATCTGTGCATATGACTATATTCTGAAATAAGGCAATTTGATTATGATTGGAAAAATTAAGAGATGCCATGAAATGGTATTCACATTGGGCTTGTCTTGTCATTCTTATGTCAGATGGCACATTTGAACTGGAATTTTTATCCCTCATAGGTATACCTACCAGTTAGAAGCTCAGGATGTTCCCCAGGGTCAGTCATAGACTTGTTTAAAAAAGCATCTTAGAATTGGGGTGGTCTGAGAAGATATTTGAGACCAGTCCTCTCTTTCAACCCTAAAAGACCTGATATCCAGAGAAAGTAAGCCTGAGGTCACCCAGGTGGTAGATGGCAGAGATGAAATTAAAACCAAGAACTCTAGTCTTCTAGGCCATGTTTGAAGACAGCAGTTAATCCAGGTATCTTGAGTGTGGTGTGGTATATTTAGAGCCTGAGACTGGGTGCTGAGTATAGATCTTGATCACCCAGTAAAGTAGTTTAGATCTTTATCCTTCAGGCCACTGGTTTTCAAACTTTGTTGATTTCTCTTGGCAGTAAGAATTTTGTTTTTCATCATGATTCAGGGCACACATGCACTCACTGAAAAGTAAAGTTTCACAAAGCAGTACTTAACCCTTGACTACCTCCAAAGCACTCTGATGTGTTCTGCTCTATTATTTTTATTTAATTTATTTAGATGCTTGTCATACCTGCTAAATTACTTTTATGTCCCTTTAATAGGTTTCAACTGGCAGTTTGAAAAAACACTCCTTTAGGCAGTGATCTGTTCTTGAAGACATTAGAGTAGAGGGAAGACCCAATCACAGTGTAAGGATAAGTCTGGCAAATGTGTATGACCTGATAGGAATTTAATCAGCAAACGTTGGCGAAGGCTTGAAGCTTGGTCTACAGTTGGAATGGAAGCTCAGGTGTCTGGATTTTCCATTCTTCCTCAGAAACTGGTTCAGCTTTCCAGATCTGAGTTTTCTTTCACAGTCTCACGCCTCTTTGCAGTGTTGTCCTTTCTCTACTGATTCTCCAGCTCCAGTGCTCAGCTTTTTTCCCATCTCTCATTTCAGGTTGAGGACAAGAAACAGACACTTTCCACAGGGCTCTCAGCTACAGAAAAAGCTGATGGTCATGAGGAAGATGAGCTTCAAGCTGCGGAAGAGGTGTGTGGCCCATGTTGTCTCTCTGAAGTTTACATTTAAATTGGGGAGAAATTTCACTTTTATCCCCAGCTTTCCAAAATGACTAGCTACCTCCTGCTAGCCAGTTGCTAGTAGTTGGCCTTTCACACCCTTTTCAGTTTCCTTTTATCACCTCTCATGAGGCTTGCCATAAAATGAGATCCAGTAAAACAATCCTTAGATTCTACCACGAAGACCTGTTTAGACACATTGTGTAAGCCTTATGTGGTCAGATCTCCTCACGGCTACTTCTCCCCATTCCTCTTTTAGCAGCGTATTCAGTCACTGATGACCAAGATGACTGCCATGGCAAATGAGGAGGTGAGGGGCAAGTGGTCATGGGGGAGGGTGTGGTGTGTCAGTGGGGACTTGGAACCACCTGTTCTGCTCTGTGAGGGCCTCTTCCCAGAGGGATCACCTTCTGTAGAGCCTTGTCTTTTCAAGACTCAGTGCTTCCTGTTTCATATGGCTCTTTCTTTGGGGGAAGCTTTTTATAGTGTTGCTGTTCACGGGAACCTCTAGAGGGGAGATTTGAGGGACTTTTGTGAAGGTAGGATGTCCCTGCTGGGACAGCACCATATGGGCCTTGATTTAAGAGCCATGGTTCAGCCCTGCCTCTCCAAGAGCACATGTGATGCTGCCTGCCAAAGTAGCCCTTTTGTTTCCTTCCTACACCATCTGGGTAGAAAATAAAATGCCAAAATTATGGAGTTGGTCTTCTCAGATCTCAAGGCTTGCCCAGAAGGTTTAACCAAGGACTTTGAAAGGATCATTCCTTTTCAGGGCAGGAAAAGCCTGTGGTAGCAGAGAGATATATTAGGAGTTCTGAGATTCCTCTTCCTCTCCCATTTGTACTTCTTTGTCCCCTGGGTCCTAAGTCCACCAAGTTCCCTGAAGACTCTTTGTAGTGACCCTCAGGAAGAGAGACCTTGGGATGGGGTCCAAAGGGTGAAGAATGATTTTCCAGAGGTATCTAGAATCCTAAGAGAATCGGACACAGTTAGCCATTTGACTCAGGAGATGGAGAGGTAGCTTCACATTTGTCCCAAGGCTTGTTTTCTCCCTTTCTTGTTAATGAATACAAAACAAATTTCCTTCTCTGAGAAAATGATCTATTTCGCTATAATACTTAGAGCATTCAGATTTTCTAGTTCTATGAAAGACAAGGCATGGTCTTGAGAATACACCCTCCCTGTGATTGCAGAGCCGTCTCACTGCAAGCTCCGTGGGCCAGATCGTGGGACTCTGCTCTGCTGAGATCAAGCAGATTGTGTCTGAGTACGCAGAGAAGGTATGTAGGGGCTCAGCTGGAGTGTTCGCCTCCAGTAATGTCTCAAGGGTTTGTTCTTCCCTGTACCCTCCCCCTGCAGTGATGGAGTCAGGTTGTAATTCATCAGCCACATTTGTCAGAGACGTATATACCACACAAAGCCATCAGCATTTGCCCATTAGCTAAATTAATTTTCTTCTATAGTGTCTATTTTCCTATAAATATAAAGAGAAAACCTGTCTCTCAGAGCAATTATCACATCTAATAAATCAATGCCTGAGGTAAGGCACAGGCGTTTTTCCTTCTCTACCAGGCCTCTTATAACTTGAGCTCAGTTCGGTGATTGGGCTGAGGAATGAAGCTTTGCCACTTAGGAGATAAACCCCATAACTCAGCCAAGCCCAAGGCAAAATTTTTTGTTCTACTTTATTAAAGGGATATAGAATGAACAAAAGCCCGAAAGTCATATTTCAGCATTAGATTTTTTTCATCCTAAGAATAGGCAGCGGAACCTTGACTATTTCAGGGAGCCAGTGATTAATCATTTTGCACATAACTGATTCTGGTCTGGCTGAGATGTTGTACCAGTAAAATCAGATTTACAGGGCATTGTTTCACATCCTTCCTTCCCCGCCATACTCAGTCAGCCCCCCTAAAACATTTATGTCTATTGAAGCACCCAGCTTTGCTTTTCCTGTCTCAAAAGCCTTGACAACAAATTAGCTTTGCTCCGACCCCTGTCTCGTATTCTTCTGAAGTGATTACATAGGTGATGTAATTGCGGAAGAGATGTCACCTGTAATCTGGGAGTTATAATCATCTCCTACCAAGTGAGGGGCAAAGGAACTCAGAAGACTTGAAGAGGTACTCATGTATTTTGAGGACAATCTAAATTCTTTTCTAGGCAAACCTCGGATGATACTTTGACCACTATCACCTTTCCTAGGCAGTAAATTGAAATAGACGACACTTTGAATTCTATGAAAGTTGGATTAGAAAACTCATGAGAAGAAGCATTGACTTGAGATGTCAGGGAAACAAGAGAACCCCACCCGTAGACATTCAAAACCACATACTCGCTATCTTACTCGGAAAGCCGGAAAAGAGTGAAATTAAAAGTGGTTTTTGACAAGTCTCATTTCAGAGACACACATAATTAAACTTTTTAGGGAGAATTGAGGTCAGGAATTCTTTCTTGATTATCTGTGTTTGCATTGTGTAGATCATATAGCATATGATCTACGTAGGATGATGATTTTTAAAATTAAATTGCCTTTAACCCAAATTCCATATCACAGTTATTTTACATTTACATATTATCTTTCAGTGTTTGTCCCAGATACCATAGTTGTACCAGGTTGCAATTGTCATGTCTAAGAGGGATAGAACAGTGTAGTTAATAACAGCATTTAGAGTCATATCATGTTTCATATCTTTTCTTTACTTCCCAGCTATGTGACCTTGGCTAATTTATTTAACCCTCCTTGCCCTAGTATCTTCATCTATAAAATGGGAATACTATTACTTTCCTGGCAGGGTGTTGTGAAGATTAAATGAAATGTGAACAAAATGCCTATAATAGTACGTAGCACGTCATAGCTATTCAGCTAATGGTAGCCCTTATTTGCATTTTTGCAGTCTGCATTTTTTGGTCACATCAAATCCTAAACATTTTCTGTGTTTTAAGCTGCACAGTTATTTGAATACTAAGTAATCTATGTTTTAATACAACACAGTTTATTAAACTTCCTTCCCTAAATTGTTTCTGGTTGCCATTGTAGATAATACTGTTGTAAAAACTGAGCAAATAGTTTCTGCTAAAAGGTTTCCCAGGAGTAGATGATTGGATTGTGACTCCTGTGTATCGCTTTACAAATAAGTTGTAACAATATAAAATACTATCAATGATGAAGGGGCTTTACAGCATGGCCCCAACATTTCCAGTCTTGATTTTTCTTTCCTCTAACTTGCTACTTTATTAACTATAAAATGACACCTCTTTGGACCACTGAGAAGAATGAACATGGTTTCATGTGTTTTGTTTGATCTTTCCATTTTCTGCTGTGTGAATTTTCTTTTATAGTCTTATTTATCTTTTGAATATGTGGTGTTTTGCTTGTAAATTTGAACAGCGTCTCTATTCTCAGGCTGTTCTCTTTTTATATTGCTTTTCATCACACGTAAGGCATTTGTACCTAAATCAGTTGACCTTTTTTTGTTATTGTTTCCAAATGACATTTTCCATGGATCTGGTGAAGTAATTTATTACATTTCAGCACATCTTTTACTAATGGCGTTTAATTCTTTAACCTAGGTAGAGTTCGTATTTATTTAGTCTAAAATGTGGATCCATTCTAGTTTTCCTATTCTTATCCATTTATCCTATTATCATTTATCATGTAATTTCTTTATACTCATTTGGAGATACTTTATCGTGTTTTTGTTTTTTATATTTAATTTAAAATGATACATGGGCTCTTTCTTGCTTTATTGGTTTATGCTTCTAGTTTTATGTAAGTTCCATAATAAAGTCATGTTTGATTTTTGTTATTTGCTTTATTTGTTTGCTATTATTTTGTCAGTGCCCTCCAGCCAAAGACCATTAGGAACACACCTGCAATTGAACACATTGGTATTGCAGGTTATAGTGGGGGATACAGCACACCAATGGGGAACTGTACAGCAATTCAGTAAGGAGGCATTAGAAAAGACTTATTATGGGATTCAGGCTAGTTTTAGGTGATTTGAGGGCAAGTTCAAAATGTGGCTTCTGTGTTGGATACTTTTATGGGGGGTCAGCTCAATGAATGAACATATAAATAAATCTTATAAGACAAGGGGAACTGAATCAAGGCTAAAGCTGTGTACTCATATTAGTTAGTATAGGGGGATGTTCAGTCATTTAGAGCAACATCCAGGCCTTGCTGAGAGTACCAGGTTAGCTCTCAGACATTAGGGATTCCTTTTTTCTTTCTCAGTTTAGTTATCTGCATAGCAATATTGCCATAGCATAGCAATATTGCCATAAATGCTGTGGCTTAGCAATATTGCCATAAATGCTGTGGCTTAGCAATATTTCCATAAATGCTGTGGCTTAAAATGGCACACATTTATTATTGCATAGTTTGTGTGGGTCACCATTTGGATATAGCTTAACAGGGTTGTTTGTTTCAGACTCTTACCAGGTTGCAATAAAGATGCCGCCTAAGGCTGTAGTCTCATCTGAGGCTCAGGTGGGAAGAATCTGCTTCTGAGCTCATTAGTTGTTGCCAGTATGGGCTACTTGTATCACAGTGAGAAAAAGTTCCTTGCCACCTGTTGGCTGAGGTCAGCAGTTCTTGCTAGCTGTCATATGGAGGATGGCCTCAGTTCTTGCCATGCAGACTTCCCCAACATTGTCACCTGTTTCATCAAAGCAAGGGAAAGTGCCTCCTCATAAGACAGATATTACAGTTTTCATGTAGCATTATTATTTACATCCAGTCACATACATCCCATCACCTTTGCTGTATTCTATTGTTCAGAAGCAAGTCACAGGTCTCACTCACATTCAAGGGGAGGTATTACACAAAGGTATGCTTGCCAGGAGGCGGAGATTATGGGGCTATCTTAGGGTTGTCCACCACAATATGTTTGTTTTTCTCTTTACTCTTACTGCTATACATTGGGCTGAAACCAAGCACTGGCAGTTCATCTAAAGTCCATGCTCAGACCTTCAAGGTCTCAGTAATGAAACCCTTGGGAGTAGAAATGGAATGGAGGAACGCCCAGGGGGAAAGCCATCTATGATACTTGAAAGAAACCCAAATTTGGCTGATAGTAGGATGAATTTTTGCTTAGTGAAGAAAATGGACAAGTTTTGGGAGGATGAAAGTGCAAAAATGATTTTGTGACCAAGGAATGAATTGTACCTGCTGGTACAAGTGTTTGGAAAGTCAATGGACATTGGGATATAAAAATGAGGTAAAAAATAAGTGCAGGCTTCTCTTTCATTTGTAAAATTCATCAGATTCTACAGCAGTGTAACATGATAAATAATTGATGTGTTTCAAAGGAAATCTCAGATATGTAACTCAATTTAGTATGATTTCTGTAAAGCAGCAGTGAAGAAGAATGTGAAGAAGCTTCCAGATATATAATTCATGAGTGTCGGTAGGCTCTCAGCCAGGAGCACCAGCTCCCTTTGTTTCCAAAGGGTAATAACCTTCCCAGAATAGGCTAGATGAGGCACCACTGTGCTTTTTGGTGTTGATGTCTAATATGCCCACTACATCTTAGCATTCATTTTTATAGGAAAGGAGAGTCTATTACTGTGATTTGCAGAAAACTAAAAAACTTGATGTCTAAAAAACAATTCTTCTGTCCCCCACTAACTTGAACCAGAAGAAAAGGAAGGAAGCTGAGCCAGGGAAGGTTGGGTCAGGGAAGATGCAGGGTCACTAGAAGGACAGAAAGGGCCTCTCCCTAATGCCACATACTAATCAGTCATGTACCATTTTGACTGCAGTTACATCATTCCTTGGTCTACATCTCCCTGAGACAGAATCTTAGAACATTTTGTAGATCTAGAGGCACAGATCTGTCTTGGGAAATCAAAAGGATCTATGCTGAGTGCCTTCTCTGTGTCAGGTACTCTATACGCCATTATCTCATTTAATCCTCAGTACAATGTGCTGCCTTCTTGTGTATAATCCTCTGCATTCCTCCAGCATTATACTTACTTATATGTAGTTGAAACTGCATAAGTTTGTATATGTGGACCACATTTTACTCTTCTCTGTAACCTCAGGACCTTACTGTGGACCTGGCAATGTTGGTATTCAATGCTTAAGCCGGTAGTGTTATGTCCATTTTACAGATACGGAGTCTGAAGTGTTAAGTAATTGGTTCAACACCATGTAGCTGCTAATTCCAGGTTTGCATACAGGACTGTCTGCGTGAAAACTGTCTCTTTGGAGCATCTTTGTGGGAAATGGGGAAGGCCTCCTTTGCCATCCTTAGTGTCTGCCTTCCAAGCTTTGCAGTGACAAGGTTTCTTCAGACTCTTCCCAACATTTGACTGCATACTTTGGCTAAGTGGAGAGAAGAAGCCAGGTCATGTTGGGAACTAACCATAGATATAAGAAAAATGAAAATGTAGCCCAGGCACTCACACGTAATCACACTTATGCCGTTAGAAGCTATGGAAGTTTCTATTTGGGGTATGTGAGTGGCTTTTCATATCACTGAATATTACCACATTAAAATATCCCCATCCAGCTCTCTAGAGTGTAACATCCTAGCCAGAAAACTGTCAACATCTTGATCATATTTCCATAGTGAGATGAATTTTGGTTCATCAAGGGACTTATTTGTGGAAGGACTTTTTTTCGTATAGGTTTTGGAAATTCTCCTGTCCAGCAGTTAAGAAATTCTGGCACCATTGCTTCTGACCATTTGATTTTGAGGACCATTTTATGGCAGTTAATTGGAAGCCTATACTCTGTCTTGATATGATATCTTTCAAGAGTACCTGGGGAATCTCAGGTAATTAGAGCTGGGTATAGCCACAGAGAGGCAGTGGCCAGGGCATGGTTAGGGCTGTATGTGTAAAAACACAATGGAAAGAAAGTCTCTAGAGGATTCAGACAACCACATTTGATTAGAGTGTACTTTGTCCCCCTCTACCATGATAATTTTTATTCCACTTTATGATACAACCAGCAGAAAAAAACTGCCTCTTAAGTTCTGTCATTCACTAACGTGGGCAATGTACTTTACAAGAGCATTTTGGCTGCCAGTGATAGAAACTCTTCCCTGAATGGTGGTGTAAGGAAAAGGGAAGATCCATAAATGCAGGGGTCCTACGCACTCAATAGCCTTGTCATTATCTCTTTGCCCTTGCTTCACTTTGCCCCTCTCTGTGTCTGTTAGCACCTTGCAGGCCTCACCACAGACTGTTTCAGTCTTAGAGCACCCTCCCTACAACTGTGCATAAAATCCTAAGGAAGGACTCCCTATTTTTCTGATGGCTCATGCCTCATATTCCTCACTGGGACAGCTTTTCTGACCAGGTGACCAGCCTCCTGCTCAGCAGCTCCTCTGAAATGAGAGAGAGTACAAGATAATAATTCACCAGAGGAAGGGATTGCTATTATGAAACCAAAAGGTTCTGGGCACACATGAGGGCTAGCACCTCCATAAGTCGTTCATAATAGGTCCTCAGGAGATTTTTTTCCAGTTAAGTATTATGAAGGCTTCTCAAATGTTTACAAAGAGACTTGGTGTAATATGGGGTATTTTAAGTGTTCGACTTGATTTCTTTTCTGCTAAAGAACTGATAAAATTGACCTTAGATGGGATGAATTCTTCTTCCAGCAAACATCTTGAGCAGGTGCTATGTCCCAAGAAGTGTCAGGTGTAGGGACAGAGAGATATGAGCAAGACATGGATGCTGCCCTCAGGAGCTCCAGGTTAGGAGTCAGTTAAGAGATAAATTACAGGATAATTTATGTGATTGCAAGTGGACACCAGTAGCTACTTAGTTTGTGTTGCCATTCGAAATGTCAGTATGTACCCAAAGAAAAGTAATCGTTGGTGTAGTTGATAAGAACTTTTTTTCCTATTGATAATTAGGCAGGATGGATGACTTTTTAAAATTGTACCCTGTTGTAGTGAAATGGGAAAGGTTAGTTTAAGAGGGCTGGGAACTGAGTAAAGATACCACACGCCAGGGGCCTTGCCTACACCAGAAGGTCATAAGAAGCTTAGCAACCAGCAGACCCTGACTACTTCATTAGAGAATCAGCCCTGAGCTGGAACCAGGGTGATTTCTAATAAGCCTAGATATGAATATTTCTAATCCCATCATCTGGCCACACACACACACACCCATTTTTTTTTTTACTATTTTCTAGCAGCACTGGCTTATGGAGTTGGGGAAGAAGTGTGGAGGAGAGGAGCTGTTGCCCTCTTGGTAACCTTCTGCTATGGCCACAAGTAGAAAAACCCAGTTGGGATTAGGAGCAGCGAGGGCTGGGATCTATTTTTTTATATCCCTTCCTTCTAGACTCTGCTTTTTGCGTAAGGTCACAGGTGTTAGACAAGTCATATCCTAAACCTGTATACTTCTGGAGAGCCAGGATTTTATTTTTCATCTCTGTACCTCTGTTGCCTAACAGTCAATCCTCAGTAGAGGCTAATGGATGACTGGAAGACTGTGGAGACTTACCCAAAGTTAAGAGTGACTTCCCTTCCCTGATAGGCTCTTCTGTGATGTTGTATGGATCAACTCCGTGTTGTCTCCTTCACAACACTGCTAACTGCACCATTTCATCGGTCTCTACTTATTTCCCAGGACTAACATGCTTGCTGTCAGTGGGGGCTGGGATCATTGTATATCCCCAGCACCTAACATAATAGGGTTTTCATAAACATTTGTTGAAGGAAAGAGGAAAGATAGAAGAAGGAAAAAGAAGAGCTTTCAAAAGTCTCTCTTTCTCTGTAGCACAGTTTATGCTTGGGAAGAAGGTGGAGGACACAGCCCTTTTTATTCATGAATGAGTTGCTTTTACCCAACTAGACAGTGAAGGTTCAAGGATCGGGTCTGTGTCTTTTTCCATATCCCTAGTGCATACCACTGAGCCCCACACATACTAGGTTCTGAGTAATGAAAAGTTGAACTAAACGAAGGTAGGGAGAGAGATTTAAAACTGTAATCAGAATTTAGATATTAAAAAGAAATCTGAAGAGGATGATGCTAAATATGTTTGCATTTCCAAACTGCTTCAAGATTTCCTAAATTCTGGGTGACACCAGTTAAGAGAATGGTATTGGCTAATGAATTATCAACTTGGTAGGATTGTCTCAAGCCACATAGCACAGCCTATACCTTTTAAGGTCTTTATCAATTTGGATAAAGATACAGGAATTAATTCTGTCAGATTTGAACATCATTTAAAGCTATAAAAGAAAAGGTGGTTAGTACCTTAGAGGATAGAATCAATATTCAAAAATATCTTAGATTAAAATTATGAGCCCAAATTCATTTTTTAAAGACAAGCAATGTGAACTATTTTATTTAATTTCAGAAAAATCAGTCATACCAATTCAGGATTTGGTGATAATGACATCTGACCTAACAGTAAAAGAGAGGTTTTGTATTTTGTTCACATTTCCTAAATGTTAAGTGCATCCTGGACAGTGTTGTTTTATTGCTTATCTTGAGATCCAGAGCTGTGCCTTAGGCTCAGCAATGTTATATGAATATGGATCTTTGAAGTTCATGCGATCGCATTAGTGGGAGTCAAGAATATTGAAAACGTTTATGTATCAGTTTCATTAACAGAAGCAGAGTATGGAAAGTGGGTGGTGATCCCATCCTATCTGCAGGATATCTCAGACTCCATCTGGAGTACTTGAAAAGGTCACATGAGCTAGGGTATATCCAAAGGGTAAGACCAAGATAGTGAAAGGTACTGACATCTTGTTATAGTAAGCAAAGAAAAAAAGCTGTGAATGCTTCTAGACAAGACAAATTGAACTGTTCTGTGAGTGATTACAGTTCATCTCTGTTACTTCAGGGAGGAATGGACAGGTTCTTGTTTGAGTGTTTGCAGGTCTGATTCTACTGTCTTTGCTGGCTTTTGCTCATGATACTTTGGCTCCATGTGTGCTTTTGATTTTTGGCTGGGAGTTCAAATTCCTTGGAAATTTACTCGTAGAAATTCTTTAAGGCCTAGAGTTGAAGCTTTGTTCTTTCAGAGAGGATTGGCTTTGCTTCTGGCAAGCACCTGGGGACACTTGGTGCAAGTATTATACACATAGTTTTGACTGGCGAGTTTGAGGACCATCCAAGTAGTGTATGAATTTAAATTGCAGAAATACATGAGGCCCGATCTTTGTTATAAAATCTCATTGCAGATTTTTTCCTCTTACACCTGTGTCAAGGTTTATGCAAAGCAAGTGTTAAATTCTAAAAAATCAAAGTTTGAGATTACCTGGCTTTGGCAAATAGCCTTGAGAAAAAAAGCCAACTTCAGTGAGTACACATACCTTCCAGGATTCCTGCTTTCACCAGAATTTCTTACATTCTTGCTAGCTTGCAGATTTTGTAAAAGATTTAAAATAAATATTTTATGTTGTCCATTTACTTGTCTTCAAAGGACTGTTAGCAGGGTACCAGAAATGGAAGTTCCTCTATTTGGTATGAAGAGCTTGTGGCACCATCGTGAGATCGGGATCTTCGCTATTGACAGCTTAGTGACCATTATTTTGGTGAGGGAGGGGGTGGTATGGAGAGATTCCTGTATTAGGAAGAAGGTTGATATGTAGATAACCTTTTGGGTCTCTTTTAATTATAAAAGTATGCAGTTTTAGCTAAAGTAATCATTTTCTTTTTCTTCCAGGAATTTATTATTTTGAACCAGGCTAATATTATTGAATGACATTTAATTCTTGTTCCCCTAAGAATGGAAGTTGTGAATTTATGTCAATTATTAGAAAACATTGAATTGGGCTAGAAGTTATCTAATCCACGCTGTGGTTTTGAAAGCACGTTCTTAATCTGACATTGTTGAACAAAAGTAGATGGGTACTTTAGCTTTAGTTCCAATGTAAACACAAGTGGAATATTTGTAAATGGTTGGTATTCTTTGAGAGATATTGTACTTTTCAAATAGAAATCAGTTAAGATGCCAGGATTTTAATTTTTTTCTGTCAAGGATTTACAATAAAGCCCATTTTCTATTCTCTACCTGGACAACTTTGACTCATCCTTCAAGATTCAACTTGGTTATCTTCAGTGTTCTCCCCACTGTGACAGGTGGTGAACAGAACTGCAGATGAGACATGCTGCTTTAAAGATCTGTTTCTACCTTCATTGATCTTATTATTTTGGCTTTATAGAGGGTATTTGAAAGAAATGAAAAACTTAGATTGCTTAATAAAAGGTATGTTTGAAAAATAGATCAATTAAATTTCCATTGACTAGGTTAAGAACTCTCTTCAGCTTAGCTCTGGAGTGAATAATTTTATCTGTACAAATTAACTTCCCATTAAACAAAGCAGTTTGCATAGCCCCATCTCTAGACTCAAAGGCAAATGGAGGAACTCAAAATCTGTATGTTCTGTGGGCCTGTTCATGTTCATAGTATTCATTTTAATTGGACTGGAGAAATGTCAGATATGGAAATGGCACTTACTATATTGATGTTAGTGTACATTAATGCTTTTTAGATGCAAATTTAAGGGATTCCATAGAGCAGTGAGAATTGTTGCCTAACAATAAGAGAAAGGATTTTGAAAGCCTACATTTGCTGAGAACATAGACTATCATCACAGAGGTATAAAAAGTACTTTTGTACAGAAACTTCAAGATTCTTCCTGTGCACCACGGGCATTTTTTCTGCTTGTATGGTTCTCTGACTCACTTGTCTAGTAAAAGTAGAATCAGAAAGAACTTTCCCTCTCAATGTTATATAAATGATGGGTGAGCCCACTCCATTGATTGGAGCCTGTACTCATGAGGCTGTCCTAATCGATGATTGGGACCAATACATGATTCCCAAGTAAGTCAGGCCCCTTAGATTAAAGTAGTGGTTCTCAGAATTTTTAGTTTAGGACCAACCCTTTAAGAACTCTTAAAATTACTGAGATCCCAATAGCTTATGTATGACTTCATTTAAAAATAATGATAAATATTTTACATATTCACATCAAAGCAGTGTTATCACATCATATAACATCTGGAAATTTTAACTTTATAATCATGGGAATTAATGAGAATGAGAATAAAAAAAATGATATCTTAGTATTATTATGAAAAGGATTTTGATCTAGAAGAACCCCTGAAAGAGTCTTGAGGGACCATATAGTTAAAAATTTAAATCCGAGAGTGAGTGAGAGTGCACACAAGCACGCCAGCCGGGCAGCCTGGAAATCTTTCCAGATATCAAGAGAGTTACTAGTTTTTCTGCAAGAAGAGTTCTTGGAAGTGAGTCAAAAGTTTTAAAACAAAGCTGTATATGTACCAGGTACACTGATAAAAGGGTGTAGAAGCTGGGTGGGACGTGCAGATTTCATTCTCTTGGAACCTTGGCCATAATCATTAATCAGCAGGAAAATCTACTAAGAGTTGGATACATCCTCCAACCCATGCCCAAGTTGCAAATGGCACTGAATGGGTGTGTGCTCACCCCTGCAGACTGGAGGAAGTAAGCGAGACACTGATCCCCTAGAGGCTGCCTGCCCAACACTCAGGCTGGTCCAAAGCCAGACAGGCAGCTGGAGATCAGGGTACTCAAGATAATCTGAACATCAAACATAACACATACCATGTGGGGTAGTTCCTGTGAATGGGGAATTAATTCTATTTCAAATATCAATAAATCATGAGATAGAAGGCTTATGTAATTCTGCTATCAAAATAAAATGAGGATATGCCAGTGACACTTTTAAAATCAGTGTCAGGAATCTAAGTTGGATGTTAAAACCCAAATCTGAAATTATCCTTAAGAAAAAAAAAGCTGCTAAATATATAACAGACAGAAGTGACCAAATAACATAGTTCAGGATAATACAGTCAAAAGAGAGGAATATATAATTACTCAATTTTAATTCTGTTTCTGACAAGTGATTTGGAAATTGAGGGGGCTGCGCTTTCCTCATCCCCCTTTTTTGTACTCTCAAATAATTTTTAGAAACAGTTCTCCTTCCCCAGACTATAGTTTGTAAATATCTTGATGTGTCCAATTGCACCTTTAAAAGTTAACTCCAATTCCTAGAAATCCAGATAAACTGGAGTTTTCCAAAATCCTAGGTTTCAAGGATAAATATGTTGCAAAAGCAAATGCTTAGTTTTTCTTTTTTCTTATGGCCTGCCATCCCATGGGACAGAGAATGATGTTCTTACTGTTTTATGTAGCTATACCCTGCTGGTTGTTTCCCACTTCCAGAGTTGTTAAGCAGCAAAAATTCATCATCTGTTAATAACGCTGCTGAATCCACAAACTCTTAGCCAAAATAAATGGTGATTATGCCATCTAATTTCTCCTCCTCTTCACTTTTGCATCTCTTTTCCCCATGGGTAAATCTTCTAAATGTTTAGGCCCATGATCACTGGGCTTAAAACATACAGGGAAAATCAAATACCCAAATAGGCTTGTTGCACTTGGGCTTAAAATCAGTTATTTGCTTGGAATTGGGCTACTTCTAGTAAGAAAGAAAAGTGTGGTTATAATGGGCATTTAACTGTTTAATAAAGCTATCTAAGATCATCTAGGAAGTATTTTAGGGACACCATTGTAACAGGGTCAACCTTCTTGTTTATTTTATTTATTTATCTATCTATCTATCTATCTATCTATTTATTTATTATTATTTATTTATTTATTTATTTATTTATTTTTGGGGGCTTCTCGCTGGGGTTTTCGAGCATCTGTTTATGTCCAAGCTGCTTCCTTCTATGCATGGTTTCTCAGTAATGTTGCTGCATTCACTTCATCTCCCTATCAAGAAATCTCTCTCCACCTCCCAGTCCTGATAGTCTCTATGTCCTTCCAAACTTTCTTCTCCCATCTTCTCACAGATATAATTTCAGAAATTTCCTAGTGGCCTCTCTCAGCAACTTTTATTCCTTTCAAATCTATGCTTTGTGAACACCAGAAGAGAAATAAGAAATGGTTAAATGAGTCCACAGATGGAGAGAAATAAGTTGGCATGTTGCTCTTCATTGTAAGTGCTTCTGGATGGTTAAACTTTTTAACCATGTTTATACTATGATGAAAGTGAATCAATTCGTCATTCTTGATAACTCCAGATTGTTCTTATGAAGAAGATAATGTGACTATGACATTCCTCTGTTTAAGACCCTTTTTTGATGCCCTATTTCTTATACGATAACAACATAACTACAGTTATTTATCCCTGTGCTTCTGCACATGCTATTCTTTCTGTGAGGAATGCAGATTCTTTTAGTAGAGATTTTGATCATTTTGCCAGAATCATCTTCTCTGGACCTGGGTTTTGCACAGGAGCCTGTGGTACTCTGCCCAGACTGAGCAGGGAAGGCGTTCTCTAGCATGAACCAAGGTGTACTAATTAAATCCTTTGGATTTGCCCTTCCTGTTTCCACAGCAATCTGAGCTAACAGCTGAAGAAAGTCCAGAAAAATTAGGAACTTCCCAGCTGCATCGTCGGAAAGTCACTTCCTTGAACAAGCAGATTCTGCAGAAGACCAAACATCTGGAAGAGGTTGGTGTTTTCTTTTTATAATTTTATTCAAGTAAAATGAAACCATTCTTCAAGAAGGGAGAACTTGGGGAAGGAGTTAAGATCCTCTGGTAGAATTGGTCAAAGGAAGTTCTAGAGCAGGGGAGAGCATACCATAGCCCTTGCACCAACTCAGCCTCCATTTGTTTTTGTAAATAAAGTTTTATTGGAGTATATATACACCCATATGTTTACATATTTTTTTGTGGCTGCTTTTCAATTTCAGTAGCAGAGTTAAGTAGGTGCCAACAGGGACCACATGGCCTACAAAGCCTAAAATATTTACTTCTGCCCTTTACAGAAAAAGTTTGCTGACCTCTATTCTAGAAGAAGGTCATAGGATTTATTAATTCACAAGTATTCATTGAGTACTTCTTTTATGCTAGGAACTAATCCAGGCTTTGGGAATGAATAAACAACAAGTTATGATCCCAGCTCTTAGGGATCTTAAGGTAGCAACGGGAGACATAGACTAAACAAATCACACAACATCATTTAATTAGAGCTGTGATAAGTGCTTAAAGGAGAGTGACTGTTAGGGAGACCTGACCTGATCTAGGGTAACAGAGGACTGCAGCTGGAAAGATGAGTAGGTGTTGGCTGGGCAGGAAGTCTGCATAGGAGGTGTAGGGAATTATGCAACAACTAAGATCTTGGAGAGAAAGGGTCTTGGCCAATTTCTGTTTTATGGTTGGAGAGTCGTGAGTGAGCCAGCTGGTCAGCAGAGTATTATCAGACAGGATGTCCCAGGTTATGTTAAGACAATGGAAGCCAATGGAGGGTTTAAGCAAGAGAGGCATGATTAGATTTGCATGTTTCAGAGACCATTCTGTTTGTCGTGGGAGAATTCACTGGACTCGGGTGAGAAGGAGTTCGGGGAAAACCGTTAGAAGACTGATCCCGTAGTCCAGACACGAGCTGTTGATGGTTTTGACTAGTGGTGGTAGGAGAAATGGAGGAAACCAGATCATTTTTAAGAGACTTGTGAGATGGCATTCTGTAATACTTGATGACAGATGGGACTGTTTTAGGAAGACCTTTATATATTCGCCCTGGAAAGTAAAGAGGAAGCTGGGAGTTTGACTCAGAACAGTCATTAGAGATAAAAAGTTACGTTTCATTTATGTTAGCAATAAGATTTAATTAATTGAAAAAATTAGCAGATTATAGAAATGAATATCGCTTTCAAAAGAACAATTCACAAGCAGTTCCAGTAACAATTGCTTTTCCAAAATGGATGCCAGTTGGCACTTCAAGCTTGTGCATTTTTCATCTTTCAAGTCCTACATGTTCAAAAGACATTCTTTACCAAATGGTCTTAGCCAGTTATATCTTTGATTCCATTTGTTCTATTGGAATTTGTTCTGGCACAGCTGAACAAACAATAGGTTGGTTTTACCAAATACTCTGAATATAAGCAAACGAGGATGCAGAGGTTGACTGTGATTTGGCTTCCATTTGATAATTTGTATAGACATTATAATTCTCAGCACAGGGAGGATCACCTTTACTCCTGACCCTTGGCAATGAAAAGAACCTGAAAGTGATTGGTTCAGAAAGAACTCATCACAGAATCAAGGTGAGCATGAATCAAGGATGAGGTTTTCTCCATTATAATGTCTTTATTCTCTGAGAAAGGATAGTTTTGAGGATACTGCAGATCTCATGAGCCAGAGTATCTTAGTATGAGTGGATGTTTGTTTTTAACTCCTATCTAAACTTGGGGAGAATGAGTGCTATGCCTCGTTCTAGTGACAGTCCAGGCACATTCTTAGTCCAGCTGAAAGGGCAAGCCTCTCTGACTCTGGAGCCTGTTTTGCAATTGGTTCAGAACCTGTGTTTACCAAGAGCCTATTATTTTTCAGACATACTGCCTAATATACAGCAGGCTATTAGTAAGGGACAGTAATCATTATTGTTGTGGTTAGCATTAAAGATAACCAGCATGTGCAATGATACCTGGCTATGTAGGTAGGCTAACTGAATGAGGAAAATGAGGTAGGGAGGGAGAGGGTTCATGGTCACATATCACATATGAGTTAGGGGTCTCACATGATGGTAAAAATGTGCCTGGAGAGATTGCTTCAAGGATGAAATGAAAATATAAACAAGAATGCATTTTATATGAACCAAAGCTTTATGCAAATGTAAGAAACAAGAAATGAGAATGTTCTTCAAAAAAGCCTAGATATAAATGTTTTGTAAGGATTAGAAACCAACATCATTTTCATATTTTTTTTCTCAAAAAATGTGAGCTATAAGAATATGTAATTTTTTTTTTTCAGGTAACTTGCTAAAACCCATTTTCATTTGGGATGTCCTATCAAAAAATCCGAAGCCCCTAAATTTTGTTACTGTCCCTAAATTTGCCCTGCCACAAAGGTTGCTCCCCTCAAAGCTAGCTCATATACATTTTTTCATTGTCTCTGATTCTGTCTGCCAGAAGTGACAGGGGCAGCAAACAACATGCCTTTTGTGTAGGAATTCAATTCTAGGACTTCGATCCTAGCTCCTTCCACTCTCACTCTCTTCAACTGCCTCTCTAGCCTCCTCATTTAGCCCTGTGCATCTACCTCACAATTCTTGGTGGGCACTGAGTAGCAGGTCATAATGAGAGAGCATGTACTCTATGCGTGTGTGTGTGTGTGCGCCGCACGCGTGAGTGCAGATATGCTAAACACATTTTTTTGTCTCTGTTTTTAAATGCTTCTACCACTTTTTGTTTAAGTTATAAGGATAAGTTTACTGTAAATAAACCAAATAGCAGAGAACTATGCAAAGATTAAAATGGTTAAATGCTCCTCTCCTTAAAGCCAGTCTCTATTTTCTAGGCCTTTACAAATTCTCATATATGCCCATTCACCTGAGGACAGTGGTTTGTTTGGTCATAAAATCAAGTTTGTTTTTCATTTACTCTATCACAGATCTCTCTCTATCAGTAATAATAATAGCTAAAACAGATTTTTTTGTTTTACTGAATATTTTACAAAGTTCTTTTCCAAATTAACTCATCAGTTCAGCAGAGTTCTTGTGAACGTTGTACCCAGTGGAACAATAGTACCATTAACTATCCTCAGTTTACAAATAAGGAAACTGACACAGAGAAGTGAAGTAGTTTTGCCCATGGTCACACAGTTTGTTAGCAGTGGAACTAAAATTTGTACATTATAGATCTACCTCATTCTTTATAATGACTGTATAGTATGATATAGTAAATATATACTGTAATTTATTTAATGTGTTCCCTCTTCTTGGATTATAGGTTTTTCCAGGATTTTTTTCCCCAATTGCAGATTTATGCTCCCATGAATATCTTCGTGTCATCTTTGTGCAAACAATAGATGCATTTTCAGTTTTGCTAGAAACTGTCAAATATTCATCAGTTACTATAGCAATTTGCACTTCTACCAATAGTATAAGAGAGAATCCAAATTTTAAATTCAAGAACCTCTTTTACAAGGTCATGCAGGCAGAAAGCAACCAAGATGCACCTGTGGCCTTGACGCTAGGAACCCTGGAGAGGGTCTTGGCCCAATAGAGAAATAGAGAAGGATAAAAGCAAGAGAAGGAGTAAAGAACATTTCGTGGTCCAACAAGGGAATATGCTGCAGGGGCATAACTGGGGTATAGCTGATAGATAGCTGAGAAGAAACCTGAGATTGAGGAAAGAAAGGAATCCAGAAAAAGGTATTAACCAGCAGCCAAATTTTGGAAGTATGTCTAAAGGTTAATGATGAAGAAGAAAATGGAGGCAGGAGAATTGTGGAAGACTCTAGCAAGATGAAAACTAAGCCTCGCTACTGAGACAATCTCCTCTTTAAGAAAATATGGTCAGATGAGGAGATGAAGAAAACACTTATTA
Source organism: Eonycteris spelaea (assembly GCA_003508835.1). NCBI lineage: Eukaryota > Metazoa > Chordata > Mammalia > Chiroptera > Pteropodidae > Eonycteris > Eonycteris spelaea. The sequence continues at coordinate 1,019,081 of PUFA01000326.1, forward strand.
CTTAAATTAAAGATGAGTCTTTCCTTCCTAGCACACTTCTTCCCTGCCACGATGCAGCTTATGTGAGTCTTTGCTGGGGAAGCCTGCCTTGAACTCCCTGATGAGTAAGGCGACTCTTTGCTTGGAATGTTTCCAGATTTCTAAAAGTTCATAGACAGCACAAGGCTATACCTTTTTAGTAAGTAAAAGGGAAATGACATTTTCGAGATGTAAGTTTACAATTACATAACTTCGAACAGTAAAGGTAATTCATTTTCTTTCTCTTAGTGTTAAAGCCCTAAATCCTTTCTTCTATTTGCATTGTTTGCCAACCAGCCTTATCTTATGCAGTTCGTATTCTATGAATGGGCATGTTGGTTAACTGAATCAGTTGTAGCCATACAGAAAAACCAGATCTGAATTTGAATCCAAGCTTTATCAGGTATCAGCTATGAAGCTTTAGTCAAGTAACTTAATCCCTCTGAGTCTTTATTTCCTCACCTGTAAAATAAGGATAATGTCTTTTTCCATTGACTGTAAGGGTTCAGTGATAGGATTTATGCAGAGTATCCAGAACATCACCTGACATGTAGTTGATACTAATTATATATGAGTTCTTTTCTTCATTTATTGTTGGCAACCTTTCTTAAATTTCCACATTTGCTCCATTTAAATCTTTCTGAGCTTCCATCTCATCTGTGAAATGGGATGTCACTCATATATGTGTTGTTGTAAGGATCAAATGAAAGCAGATGTTTTCTATCTTTCGTTTATAGCTGCGGTCAAATCATACCAACCTACAAGCCAAATACGATGAAACAAAGAAAACGCTGACAGAGGTGAGCAGATTTTCCTTCCTTCATGGGCCTTGTTAAGTGGCATGTTTCACCTGCACTGTTAATGGAATGCCTGTGTCATTGGTCTGTGTGGAGGAGTCATAATCCCCTTCTCAGGGCTCGGGTCCATTTGAGGACATGGGATAGTCAGCCACAGGACAGTGCCTGACCCATGCAATCAGTTCATGTTGCTGTGTTCTAAACCATCAGCCATCCTGATGAGATCGCTGTGGGCTACAAGGGTCAGGGTAGGCTTCCTGAGGAAAATGGGCCTCATAGGCAGAGGTGGGCCACCTAGAATATGAAGGGTAGCCACCCTGAATAAGCCCGATCCCTTCTCATCTCAGAAGCTAAGCATGGTTGGAGCTGGTTAGTACTTGGATGGGAGACCGCCTAGAAAGACCAGGTGCTGTAGGCATAAAAAATTAAAAATAAGGGATTGTAAGATGACAAGGTCCTTGCAATCTGGGGGACCGAGGGTTGCCTCACCTGAAAAATAAAAAATTAAAAAAATTAAATAAATAGAACATGAAGGGTCATTCACAGTAAAAGGCCTATGCCCCTCAAACCCCAGGTTGTAGAATAGCTCCAAAGTACTGAATTCTTTGAGAGTGAGGTGGTTTCTGTTTGTAAGGTGAGAGAACCACAGAATGATAGAATTTGCTATACAAAAGCCAGTTAAGCTTAGGTGGGATAGAGGAGGGTTCTCGTGAGGAGGAAGAGGGTTGCTGGTATATATTTTGAACCATGCGATCCATTTTCTAGCCCAGGTTACTAGTAGACCATCTCACATCAGCATCAGAGTGTTGCTTACCTCCCACTTCTGATTTCCTGGGAAACCAGGTGAAGAAAACAAGCACCTCTGATGCCAGTTCTGTCATGAGGGGAGGTGAGATATTTCTGTCCCTTGCACTTCTATAGAACCGTCCTTACTGGATTGGAAAAGCTGTCATTGTGATTTTGGTGCTCAGGCCATAGCTGTACTTTACAAGGGCCTCATCTCACCTCAGGGGCCTCATCTAGTACTTTCTAGACCTTGTGGATACAGGACTGATACTCAAAGATATCTCTCAGACCAAACTGTCCTTATTTTTTTAAATTTCACATGAAATTTGCCTATTTAAAATTCTTATATTTATAGCAATATGCAACACTTACAAGTCTGACAAAGCTTTTTAATTCTGACCTGAACTACTCTCTTTGATTATTGTCAGAATATTTTTAAAAGGCAGACACAAAAATCAATAAATTAAAAAATTTTTTTCTAAAAATGCCTTTGGACAGATCGGCTTTCTTTCCATTATTCTGTGACTACATTCCGTATGGATTAGAAGGCAAACTCTTGGGGTGGAATTCCTGCTGCTCTTTTATTTGAATGCTGCAGAATCCCTAGCATGAAGTTTGCCAGGTTATGTCTTTGTATAGCAATCTGGAGGAGATTAAAGGTAAAGCATCTTGATATCAATTTCCTAAGACACTTATATGCCTCCTAAGGATATAAATCCTAAGTGGCTATAAAGTGGCTTTTTGTCCTGAACACTAAATCAGATTGAGCCACGGGCAAGGTAGAGGTTGTGATTTAAGTTAATAATAGGAGAGAGTTTTTCTATCCTCAAATAATAATAACAGCCATTACTATCTGCTGAATGTATTCTGGGAATGTCACGTGTATTAGTCCATTGAATCTTTACAACAACCCTAACAACACACTGTTATCATCCCTGTTCTGCAGATGGGGACACGAAGGCATAGAGACCATGCAGGGAGCCATATCTACCCTGGCACCAAATACCTTTCAAAGAGCTTACTAATAGGGCAGTCAGACTAATTCTCTTCTACAAAAATGGGAAATTATACAAAACCTGGTTCTGAACAGCTTATGAAGAAGCATGATTTGGTCAGAATACTGAAGACCAGGTCCTGAATAAGTAATGCACTTTGTCATTGGATCTCAGTCTCTATTCAACACAGAGATTGGGCAAAATAAGTACTCTGGCCCTTTCACACCAGCGTTTCCAGGTTTTACCTTTCAGCAACACCTGCCCTTCCAGGATAACCTAGTGATAGTAAAAAAGGCCAGGAGACTGGCGGCCTCTGCATTAGAGGGGACCACCAAGTTCTAGCCTGTCCACTTGTAATTGCAGCAATTACAACTTTAATTTCCTGTGTGTGAGGTTGATTCTTTTAGTATATGCAGCATCCTGTTCCATCTATAAGGGCATTAATTATCTAAAGGTTTTCTTGATCTATAAACTATTAAGATCAAAATTTATGTTGAGTTGATACATGTTTTTTATGATTTCATCTTTCTTCAGATGTTTGATAATTCTTGGTGGTATGCCTATCTTTGGCTGAAATTTCCTGTTACCAGCAGTTTGGATTCTGCATCCATTTTATGCAGCCTGCTTCATGTGATTACTTTGTAAGGGTGGGTTCTCCTCTTTGGTGGGATCAGCCAGTGGTAACCTACATTCAGGGTTGGGGAACTTCTCATTGCTCTGGGTATCACCAACTCTCTGAGGCCCTGCCTTGCCTCTGTGACTCAAGCACCAGCTCTTGTATTAGTACTTGGGTTAAGGGAGCCAGGCCATGTCTTAGCCCAGCTGACTGTTCCTGATACAGAATCCCAGGCCTGCAGACCAGTCCTTCCTGCGTCTTCTAACTCCACACAGCAGGCCTCTCTCGCCATCTCTTCCTATCTGTTGGCCATCTTTCTTGTCCCTGAGGTTCCAACATAATAGTCTGGGATTTTCAGGACTCAAGGCAAGAAAAGGTTGTGGCAACTTGTGCTTAGGCTTTCATTTTCAACTAGAACCTTCCAGAGGTAACTAGTGCAACCAATTTCTTATGAATCTTTTCAGAAATACTTTACACATATATAAGTAACATGTATATATTTTTTATACATGTATACATTCAATGTATATGTTCCTTTGTACTGATTGGAAACATATACTTGGTTTTATACTTTGTTTTCTTCACCTAACAGGTAGATATTAGAGATCATCATTAAAAAGCTGCATTTTTCTAACTTTTTTAAAATAGCAGCTTAGTAATCTATTGTATGATATAACTGTACACTTTATAATTTATACTTTATTTTAAAGTTACTTTAAAAAAATTTTTAAACCTCACTATCTGAGTCAGAAAAATGGAGGTGAAATTATTGAAGAAGATGGGAGATTTAACCCTGTCCTTTTAATAACCACAGTAATGGCATTCTGAAATTTAAACCCAGGGCTGTCTCATAGCCACTGCTTTCATTTACCCCCTTCCTACTGAAAGGCAGCCACTGTCAACATTACTCTTGACTTTATACCCATTTGCTGCTATAATTAAAACCCGTTGCCAGGGTTTCATTAACCAGCAGTATGTGTCAAAAGGTTCTGTTTTGTGTCCTGTCCATGTTGTCCCTCTACCCCTCATCCTATTTTTCTTGTCTACCTATTTTCTCAATGTACAGCTAAATCCTGTGGGCTCGGCCACCTGTCAGAAGTGTTGTACAGGTGGAACCAGGGGAAGAATGGAAGTGCTCACTCTGCTACACTACCAAATCTCTAGCAACGATGCCTCCATTCTCTCTTGCAGTTGAAGAGTTATAGTGAGAAACTGGACAAGGAACAGGCAGCCCTCGAGAAGATAGAATCCAAAGCTGATCCAAGGTAAGAGATTTTAGCATGTGTTTATTTTCTGTTTGAAGAACGTAATTTTACCATTGCCTGTCGCCTTAATTGTTTGGAGCGCAAACTAAGGGGCCAGTTGGTCATGTTTCAGACCCCATACAGGTCCACACTAAATTCATGCGCCAATCCAGAATGTGCCCATGGCTCGGGCACGTGCTGAGATGTGCTGAGATGTGCTTGGGCCGCACTAAATTAAGCCACCTTTCTCCAGTTTCTTCTGGGAGTCAGAAGCTATATGTCTTGGGGTTTCGTTTTTATAATTTTTCTGTTTTTAAAAACTAAGTAATGCATTCACAGTACAAAAAGGCATATGGTGAAAAATTTCCCTTCCCACCCCATCCCCCAGCCTCCAGTTCTCCCCGGAGTTAACCTCTGTTACCAGTTTTTTTTTTTAACAGTACTCGTTTTAGCCATGTCTCCTTGGGTGTAAAGGTACAGTTTTTTTCAGCCAAACAAATAGCTGCTGCAGTTTCCACACACCCCCCCCCATTTGAATTAACTATCTTTAGACAATTTAAATACATGTAAGAAGCACTTACATTTGATGTTTTTGTCACCAAACTCTTTGGGTGGTAAAATCTCCTAAGTATCACTCAATTAAATGGGATTGTGAAATCATAAAAAGCTTCAGGCACAGATTGAGCAGTTCTGAATTTGATAGACATTTTTAGCAAAGAAGTACCCACAGCTTACTTGGCTTTATAATTAGAAACTCTTCTGTCATGATATGGAGCAAAGTACTGTTAGATACTTGATACTTTTATTTTCAAATTTGTGTGTTTAATGACCTTAAGCAACTTCTTTCCTTTTCAGAATGGATATTTAAAATGGTTTTCCATACTATCTATGCTCTGAGTACTGTCAAGTAATTGATATCATTAAATATACCCAGTACTCTTGAAACTCACTCATGTTTCTATAGTTGACAGTTTAATTCTGGATTCTGTAATGTTTGTTTGGATGTAGCCTGATAGACTCTGGCATATAAACAGATAATGTCAGGTAAACAGTAGTCTTTATCATTTGTGGAGAACCCATTAGACACTGGAAGCGACAAAGGAAATTAAAGAGGGAGTCCCTTTTTAGCTAGGGACTTGGTTTTAGCTGTGATTCATAAAATCATAATGGCTTGCCATATATCATTTTTTGGTCTTTTCTATGCAGTATCCTACAGAACTTGAGAGCACTTGTAGCCATGAATGAAAGTCTGAAAAGCCAGGAACAAGAGTTTAAAGCACATTGTCGAGTAAGTGTTGCTTGGTGTCAGCAGACATTAAACCAGAACTCTTGTAAAATCTCTTGCTTTACCTCCCCTTGTCCTGTCGTGCATCCTATCCTGGTACAATCAAAAAGGTAGATTCATCAAGCAGTTATGTCTCAGTTTTATATAATGAAGAGAGCACTGTGCTGGGTACACTCCAAGGACACCGGAAGTGAGTTAGCTTAGTAACTGTATGTGCCAGACCCCAAAATTGAGAGCACAGTCTTACAATGTTTTCTGATTTACCAATGTCTTTAAAAGTTTCGAAAGCATAAAGCAATAGCATCATATAAAATCAGGGCTGTCCTGAAAACCTGGGATGTCTCTGTCACGTCTATAAGCCCTAATTCCTGCCATCTGGGAACTCAGTGTCTAATAGGGGTGATCTGTGCACAGGTGACCATGACCACAGCAGGAGGCAGGAGATGAGTCCCGGCGAGGTCTGCGTGCACTCCAGGGCAAGAGAGGCCACTCTGGCACAGGAGCTATCTGGAAGCTGGTTCTTACTTAAAGACAGTTGAGGATTGGCAAGTGGAGGAGGGGACTGGTGATGCAGAGCTCTAGGCTAGAGGGTACCAGGAAAGGTAGACAGGCCCGTGGAGAAGAGGAAACAGCACGGCCCAGCTACTTGGAAGTAGGCTCCAGGCTACCCATTCGTTTCATATACCAGTGATTACTATGTGCCTCACCTGCCCTTTAAAAAGAAAGGGCTCTTTTAACTAAGGCACTGCTGCCGGTAGCCTCCTAAAAAAATTTTCCCAGGCTGAAACTGGGAGGTGTGGGCAGTTAGTTCCTAGTGGACTTTTTCTCCCGGCATAAATTCACAAAATATGAAAATAAGACTCTGAATCAAGTTAAATAATTGCATCCAATTACTAGCTTGCCCAAGTTTTATACATATTTATATCACTTTTAAAGGAGGAGATGACACGTCTACAGCAAGAAATTGAAAACTTGAAAGCTGAAAGAGCACCAGGTGGAGAAGAAAAGGTAAAGGCCCCAGGAGTCCTCCAGACCATGCGGTGCTGTTATGACTCGTACGGTGAAATGATTAGAGGACTGACTAATCAGCAAAAGTCTGGTGTTACAAAGGACTGGTGAAAAAAGCACTGGTTTCCTTAACGTGGTCCTCTGAATATATATTCCTCAGCTGGTTTCACCACTTGATTTTGTTAGATTTCTCTCTCTCTCCTTTCCCTTCTTTCTGGTGGGTAGAAAGGCAGCAGTGGGTGTGGATGGCACAGCCACCCCATACAGGAATTACCAGATTACAAGTATCTCTCTCCCTCTATTCAGGGAAGGGGTATTTCCAAGAAATGCCTGACCTCTGTTTCCCACTCAGCTTGTTCTCTAAATTTGGTACCAGTATACCCATTTCGCCCTTTACTCTTGCCTAGGGACATGCCCCACCCTAAAAGGCAGTACTGAGCAGGAAGCAAGGGAGCCATGCTGAGTCGCTGTTAAAGCTCCAGCAGGGCAGGGGGTTTTCTGGACTTGAGCACATCTGGCTCTATGAACCAAGACTTGGTCTCCCAAGAAGCTAGTGTGGATTTCTATCACACATTAAATTATAATGCAAGGACAGAAAACAGTCTGTTTCTCTTACCAAGTGAGACGATAAGTATCTCTGAGTTTTATTTTCCCTTCTCACACTTGGTTCAAAGTTTATTTCCTGATTACCCCATGCTTGGGATGTGAGAGCTGGACACAGCCTCAGAACTCATCACTTGCACCTCCTCCCTTGTAGGAATGAGGAATTTGAGGCTCAGGGAGGGGAAGAGACAGGTCCAAGCCAGCCAGCGCAGGTGCGTGCGCGCACACTCTCAGAGACTGCACAGGACAGAGATGCCTCCTCCTGGCATAATGGGGTGGTGACATTTCAGCCAGCCTGTAGAACTCCTCCCCGCTGTGAGGCCTGCATGGGGGAATAGCCGAGTCTGACCATGCAGTGCAGTGGTGTACTGGGGTCATCATCACACAGCCTTCCTCTCCAGTTGTGTCTAAAACTTTGAACCTTTGAGGCTCAAATCATCAGCTCAGTCAGCTTCTGAGTTTGCACAGATTACAAACTTTTAGGATCCCATGTCTCTTCTCAGCAATCTCACCTTAGTAGAGATATTACTACTCACATTCAAAGACAAGTTTAGCTTGTTAGTGTGTAACAGACAGACATTTAGAACAGTTTGAAATCTAGGGGCTCACAGGGGCTATTCCTTTTCTGTTCCCTAACCAGACATTTGTCAGTGAACTGCCCTTACCCTCACCCTTTCCTACATCTAGACCCTCAGCTTCTGTCCCATTCACCGTACTCAGAAGAATGTTTCTTACTATTCATCATTTCAGACCCTCTCCAGTGGAGAGCTGCATGATGCCCTCACATCCGTGATGACTCATAATGTAAGTACCTGCCCATTTTCAGTGGCCTCTTTGGGCATGATGGCCAGCTTTACACCCTTCCATGACAGTTTCTCATGCCTACTTTAATTTTCTCTACGACCACTTCATCTGTGTGCTCCAGGGACATTGTCCTATATTACACATCTGGTCCCTCAGATGGAGGCAGTATTGTGTTTCACTTCTTTCCCCATCCCCCTCTCTGTATGTCTGTATGTGTTTGCTGGGGAAGGGGGCACCTCTGACCTCATTGTAGCTTTCTCTAGCCATGTCTTTTACCTCACTGGGTTCAGTGAGGGCCTAGTTTCTCTCTTTTAATTCATCTCTGTCCAAAAGAACTTTCTGCAGTGCTGGAAATGTTCTCTATCTGCACTGTCCAATACAGTAGCCACTAGCTACATGTGGCTACTGTACACTTGAAATGTGGCTAGTGCCATTGAGAAACTGATTTTTTTAAATTTTAATTCATGTAAATTTAAAAATATTATGTGCAGCTAGTGGTAGTCATATTGGACAATGCAGTTCGAAATAGGAAGAGAAAGCAAACCAGCATTTTCTGTAAACAGAGGCATAGGACAGTAGGTTCTCTTAAGTCATGATTGTCTCCTCATTACAGTTTGTTTTTATTGCGGGGAGGGGAACATACGGATTTGAGGGATACTTAGGAACACTGGATTCAGCCTGGATCCCAGAAGAAGGAAGTGTTGTTATAAAGGGATATGAAGGGGTGTCAGGGCTCTGAGACATAGGACCCAGACCCTAAGCTTGGCCACTTAAGAAATTTGGGGCCTGAGGATAAGGGAGATATGGTTTTAAAACATTCTACTTCAAAAGACTTCATCAAAGAATGAAAGTTTCCTATTTCCAGATAATTGTGTCCTTTTCCAATTTTTAGGAAGACCTGGACAGGCGGTATAATATGGAGAAAGAGAAACTTTACAAGATCCGTTTACTACAGGTGAGTGAAAACTAGAGCACAAAAATACATGATAGCATCTAACTAGGTATGAATGTCCTGTAACAGAACTTGAAGCCTAGTGTCTGAGAACTAGAGAGACTTGGTACTAAGGATGCTGTTTGCCAGTTATCTATCTGGAGGATAACTTGGTGGTTTAAGACAGCGATAGTAGCACCTCACATCAGCATGTTACTTTCACAATCATCTCGTTTGATTTGAGTCTCACCCCAGTAGAGAGTATGTATTAGCCTAATTTTCTAAATGAAGAAATTAATTCAATTCCATTAAGTACTTGACCAAGGTCAGGCAGCTGGTAAGTGCCAGAGCCAGGATTCAAGTTCCAATGTTCTTGTCTAATACTATTCCTCCAAAATTAAGTGCTTATTTTAGCTGTCTTAGTTACTAACCTGGAGGTTTGTGAGAAGGACATCTTATATGGGGGCAGTAGGTTTTAAAGTTGTCTCTAAAGCTAAATTCACACAGTCAAAATCACACTGTAAAATTTATTACATTGCTAGGATATAGTTCATCACAGCCCAGAAGCCAGCAGTTAAATCGTGTTGCATTTTGGCCCAGGCCTTCTTTCTGTTCTCTGGTGGGAATGCCCAAAGGTCTACGGGGGCCAGTGGGACCCTGTGTTTTTTATCTCTAGCTCTTGCTTATTTTGCTGAGCTGTTCAGTTAAATTCATGTAGGTCAAATTTGTCCTTGTTACAAGGACACTGTACTAATCTTTAAAGAGACAGAATTAAACAGAATCAGAACAGTACAGCTGTATATTAGAAACTTTTTGATAGTGTGCTTACTATATATTTAATGCTGCATTAGGTCCCGGGATAATAAATGGAATGGCCCATTTTCTGGGAGCTGGCTGGCTCTTTGAAGGCCATGATACAGACCAAGATACATCCATATGCATCAAAATACAAGGGAGATGATGTGCAAACTACACTGCACCTGTGTACAGCTTCAGACTAGCAAGAGGGAACCGCAGTAAACTCACAAGGGCCTGTTCCAGGGCAGGATGGGTGGGGATGGACAGAAGGGAACTGGTAGGGGAGAGATTGAGAAGCTGTATGGGATGAAACTGATGGATAAGAGAAAAAGAGGAGTCGGATATTGCTTGAATTGCTTACTTGGGGAGCAGGGTGGATCCTATTGTTAACTGAGAAAAAGCATTAAAGGAGAAAGAATAGGACTAAAGCAGGGGGAGTGTGACTAAGAATGTTACTGAGATCCATTTTGGGCTTTTAAAGGTTGGAGTACTCAACTACGTAGAAATGTCTAAGAAGAGTGACGGGTATTGGGTCTGATGCTCAGCAAAGTCTGGGCTGGAGATTGAGTGGCAGCACTGTGTAGGTGATAACCGACGCTGTGAAAATGTAGGCTGAGAAGAGGCCCTGGGACTAAACCCTGTGTAAGAATAGACTGAGAAAAAGGAGGAATTCAATGAGGGTTGAGACTGAGCAGGCAGCCAGAGGCAACAAAAACATGAGCCCAAGGTCTCATGGGAGCTCAGCAGAGAGATCAGTAGAGAGAACAGTAAATGTTGCTAGAAGTCAAGAAAGCTAGAAACAAAATTACCTATTAGATGTATCCCAGAGGTCTGTGACCTTGGCAAGTTTCAGTGGGTGTTGGAAGAAGCCAGCTGCAGTGTGTGAAGGATGTCCAGAGGGCAGTGGAGAGTTAGAGGCACCAAGGGAGGGTATATGGCTCTCAGGAAGTTTGTTGAAGGAAGGGGAAAGGCTGGTAGTTGAAAGGTGATCTGGATTCCAAGGGCTTTTATAAGGAGTGAAGAACCTGAACATATTTAAATGCTAATGAGAAGGAGCCAGTAAAAAGGGAGAGGTTAGAGACGCAGTAAAAAGAATGAGCAATCATATCTTTAAATTCCTGGGATGGGGCCGTGGAGTCAGACCCTGAGCACTCATGGAAGGTGTAGCCTTGGGGTGAAAGGAATACATCTTTCCCTAGAACCAGAGTGGATGGGTTTCTCATCTGGAGGTTTGTATTTCCCCAGTGAATTAGAGACCCACATCTGCTGTTGTGAGGAAAGCAGGCCCAGAGATCTAGAACTTGGAGAGGCACTAAAGAGAGACAACAATGAGAGCCACTTAGTCCTGAGACCAGAAATGTATGGTGGCAGCCAAACAACTTCCTCCAGGCGGTGGTCTTGCTGGGGAAGGTGGTACTCTGAGCTGCCTGCATAAAGAGCCTGCTCGCACTTGTGCCACACCCACTGCTCTGCTGCCTTGGATGTCATCACTGGGGCAGGTTGGCCAATATCCCCCCAGCTCCTGGTAAAGAGAAAATGCTGGAAAGTTGTTTTAGGAATCAGTTGTGGGAGCATTTAAACCAGGAGAAGGAATTTGGAATTTATATGGAGGCAGCAGGGTGGCATCAGTTTCTCGTCATCTGGCACTGGTGGAATCGGTTACTCAGGAGCCTGGTGCTCTGGCTGGGGGCTCTGGCCACACGCCCTGTCCCATTCAGACTCCTCCTTTCTGCTCTATTAATTCAATGCCTGCTGTGGTTCCAGTTTCCAGCCACACCTTCTCCATGTATTGCAAAGTGGAGAGTCAGTCATAATTTGAGATGGGGGTCTCTGGCCAACAGCAGAATTTGGGGCCTGCATTCCAGGGCATGTGATTATGCTCAGTTAGTTTGGGGTAATGTTTTAGCTCCCCACAGAAACATAAGGCCTTTTACCAAATAATGTTGCCTCCCCCTTTTGCATTTAGGCTCGAAGAAATCGAGAAATTGCAATTTTGCATCGCAAGATTGATGAAGTGCCCAGCCGAGCCGAGCTAATACAGTATCAGAAGAGATTTATCGAACTCTACCGCCAGAGTAGGTGCATTGACCACTAACAGGTTCTCAAGGCTAGTCCTGGGAGGGACAGGAGGCGAGGGGCTTTGTCCCATTTTAGCATGGCAGAGTGTGCATCATAGTACAGTCCATGAAAGCCATCACCAGAATGGGTTCTGTGTTATCAGCAGGCCCACTCAGCACTCTTTTTACCTTGCTTGCTAGTGGAGTGGGTGACCCATAATCCTGGAGAGGCACCAAGGAGGTGCTTATACTACCCTCTCCACGGATGGATTGTTTACACTAATTGAGCTTTTAGAGTAATGTTTCGAACCAGCCCTCATCCCAGTCATCCATTTGGCTCCACTGAGCTTCCCATCCACTTTCCAGCATTACCCTGAACATCAGTCCCAGCATCTCTCACTGTCCTCCTCCATAAACTTTCTGGCTGATGTGGTCCTTGCCTTTAACAGCATAATATTCACCTAGTAATCCAGGACTGGACCTCCCTCAGCCTAAATCAGTGACCACATCTTATCAGGCTCAAGGTGGCCCTCAAAGCTGTCCTTGCCTTTCTGTTTCTACTGCTACTGCCATGTCTGTTCTTATTTACATCATAACTCAGCTGAATGACCGTTAGCTGGTCTGCAGCCCCTTCTGCAAGTATCTCATCCACACATATGATTGTGTCACTTTTTCCTCTGCTGGCAAAACTTTAGAATAAAGGCTCTCTCCTTATTCTTCCCAGGATCCTCCGCAGTCTAAATGGCTGCCTGGGGTCCCCTTCCTACTCTAAGTCCACACTCTGGCCTCACCAGTTCACATACTGCATCTGAACACACTGTGCACTTTGACACCTGGGGTCTTGACACTTTCTATTACCTGTGTCTGGGGCCCTTTCTTTTGTATCTGACAAAGCTTTCAAGACTCAGCTCAGATATCCTCTATAAATAGGCCCTGGACCATCACTTCGTCCTTTAGGCCAGTGGTCCCAGGTCCCAGGCCACAGACCGATACCGGTCCATGGCCTGTTAGGAACCAGGCAGCAGGAGGTAAGCAGTGGGGTGTGCAAGCGAAGCGTCATCTGTATTTGCAGCCGCTCCCCTGCACTAGCATCACTGCCTCAGCTCCACCTCAGATCATCAGACATTAGATTCTCATAGGAGCACTGGTTCCTCGTGTCAGAAAGGTTGGAGACTGCTGGTATAGACTCCTATTCTTGCATAGCCCCTAGATATCTGAGATCGTACAGGTACAAAATTGAATTCAGCCTCAATACCCTGTTTTTCCTCTTAATCACTGGGATCACTGTCTAGACAAGCTGGGCCCTCCTTGGTCCATTCTGACTCATGATCCTCTGTCAGCTCTGTTTCTGAGTAATGCTCAAGTCCATTTCTTCTGGACTACTGTAGCTACCTTCCCATCACTGCCTAAGGTTTAACCCCTTCCCTGCACTCTTGCCTGAGAGATCTTTCTCAAACATAAATTTGATCATTTACGTTCTTTCTTTAAGAGTTTTAATATTTGGTAACTCCTCATAACTTACTGGATAATCTTCAGAATCCTAAGAGCACTGATAAAGTCCTGCATCATTGGGCCAGCATCACTGGCTGGCTCCCCCTCCCCGACCCCCCACAGTCCCTCAGTGCTTCATCCTTCCCAGTAGGGCATCTGCATCTTGGCCTGTGAGCTGGTCCCAAAGTCCAGTTGCCAGTGTTCTGCAGTTCCCACCTGGCAAACTTCAACCCTTCTTTAAAATCCTCCTCATATTACCTTGAGATCTTGGCCTCTCAAGCATCCTTCCTCGTTCAATATAGAACATTGTACTTACTTGAATCCAGAATCATGTTTCTTTTCACGTGTCTTACCCTACCATCCTCAGGATTTATACAGTCACCACATTCGATTCAAATGATCAAGGGCAAGTATCAGCAATGGCAGTGTCTAAGCAGAACATAGTTTCTGCCTTAAGTTAAATCTTTCCCCTTAATTTTCTACCTTGCCTACTTTAAAGTTATTAATAAAAATAGGAAGTAATAATACCTTATGTCTGTATATTTGTTAATAACATGTTAAAGTTATTTTATGATAGGACATTTTTATACCAAAGACCTTTTTCAGTCAGTTGCACCAAAATGTCTACATCATTCATTTTTTTAATCATCATCAAATACTTATGTCCCCCACCCAGTCCTTGAGCTGGATGGAGTAAGGGTGACAATTACATTCCTGAGCAATAAAACTAAAAGTAGACTGGTTTATCTATGACAGCAATTTTCAACATTGGCTACCCTTTGTAATCACCTGGACTCCATCCCCAGAAAATCTCATTTAATTGGTCATAGGACTTTAAAACTCCCCAGGTGATTCCCTTTTTCAGCCAGGATTCAGTGCCACTGTTCTAAAGCTATTAGCAATACTACTACTACTTCATATTGAGTAGTTCATGATGTGATTTTTATACAAATTAGATATTTAGATGTTGGAGGCATTTTTAACTGTTGCATCAAAGTATTTGTAACAGATTATTGACTTCTGATACCAAGTATGTTCAGCAAATCTCCCTGACCTCCACCCATCTTGAGCTGCTCTACTGGTGGGAGACACAGATATTACTGGGTATGAAAGTTAGAATTTGACTGATTGGTTTAAAGAATCAGGTTTAAATGTTAATGAAAGTTGCCCAAGGAAACCAAAATTGCCCAGGCCTGCTCTCCCTCCCTCACTTGTGCTGCTGCAGAGGGAACCCAGTTTCGGGGAGCCAGAGGCCATGAAAAACCAGACTCCATTGTAGTGTTGGCTGGTGCCTGATAACCATTATGCATCAGGATCTTTGGCTATATATAGCTTCACTGAAGCTCTCAGCTTTGGCTCAAAGCCTGACTATGAACTTAGGTCTCGGGATTATATCTCTCTCTGGGTGGCTGTGTATTATGGAAATTTAGAGCAGTGAGGAAGTCACGTAGGCTCAGAGCTACATGGGGCTGCCCAGCTACCCAGCCACAGAGCAGAAAGGGTGAGTTGGGGTAGGAACTCTTCACCTCAGTGACCTCATTCTCTGGTAAACACGGCACATACACAGTCCTAGAATTTGGCCATTTGCTTGTAAGTCATTCTTTTGTAGGGAAAAGTGAAGAAGGGGAGGTGGGCAGAGATGCAGAGTAATTTTATACATAGAGATGGGGGGAGCCCTGATAAATAAGGGTCACCTTGGTCATATGCACAGGGGTAGGAAGAGAATTTACTTCATTGGGCTTGTGTTCTGCCCTGGATTGGGCATATCGTTCATCTAGGAGATACTTTGGAGGTTCTCTTGAATAGGCCTGTGCTAAGCATGGGCTGCAGCCCCTGCTCCTTGCTCCTGGGTGGTGGGGGAAGGAGGCCACTCAGACGGTGAGAGGTGGGGTGGCAGCTTCCTCAACTTTGCTGTCTTCCTCCCAAGACTCCTCACCTGAAGGACTTCTCCGAAACCTGCCTGTCCCACACCTGAACGGTTCCTCTCGCCCCTCTTCTTGGTGAGACCAGTCAGAACTGGCTACTTGCCATCAGCCTGCTGCAGTTCTGCACAGAGTTTTCTGCCCTGCTGGGCTTCTGCCCAGACTGCTGGCAAGAGTACCAGTTCTGACAGGTCTGAGTCCTACAGGGGGTTGCCTCAGGGGAGAGAGTGCTTAGAGTTATTTTAATGTGTATTCTTATTTCTCTGCTGATTTTTTTGCATTTACAGTTTCTGCAGTACACAAGGAAACCAAGCAGTTCTTCACTTTATATAATACCCTAGATGATAAAAAGGTTTATTTGGAAAAAGAGGTAAGAACCTTTATAAAAAGAAAATAATTAATTAGATGAGCCCCTGCCAGTGCTGTTGACCTCAGGAGGTTCAAATGAATCCGGTGTCTGGGGTGCATTCAGTTTAAGCAGAAGGAACATCTGTTGTATGCCTAGTGCTGGGATACGGAAACAGAAAGTGTAAGATTCCGTGGGAGTTCATGTTGTCTGGAGTGAAGTGAGACTGGCTGTTTCCCAGTGTTGTGTGAGAAATGCTGTCCTTAGGAGACACACAGGGAAGCTCGGGAGATGCATATGGAGGTGGAATTTGTGTTAGACCTGGGGGATAGCTTTGCTGCACATCCTAGTCTTGAGGTCTTCCTACCCGGCAGGGAAAAGACTTACGAGCCTGACTTAGGGACAAGCCAGTTCCTTCTGAAAAAGCCTTAAATCCACTGACCTGCCTTCATCAGCAGTGTCTGAAGTTGTTACATTCTTTTAAAAACTAGGTGTATGCGGAGGAGTGTGGGCTTTTTAATTCTAAGCCATATTAACACAGTTAGAATTTTGCATTTGAATAAATTGTAGATTTTATTCGAATCTATTTATGCCTGTGATATTTTAGCTTTCAAACATCCCAGTGGAGTCATAAGGACAAGAATATCATTTCCGTGTTACAGACAATGAACCTGACATCCAAGTATGTAGTAATTGCTTAGTCCTTAGCTCACAAGTTGAGTTAGTGGCACAGCCAAAAAGAGGAAGTAGGTTTCTAGTTTCTCCAAACTCAGAGCCCTGGGGCAGATAGAGAGACCTACTGTGCCAGCTCAGGTAGTTTCCATGGAATAGAGGCCTTGAATGATGCATTCTGTGGAGGCTCTAGGGGCTGCCCAGCAGTTGGCCACATTGACAAAAAGATTTTGTGGGAAGGAAGTGGGCAGGCACAGTATTCTCACTCCCCTCTCTGACTGACACTATGCTAAGCTCGTAGCCCTGAAAATAAAGTGCAGTGTTTGCAAGGTAGAAAGGGCTGTGGTGGCAATTTGCCCAAGGAATTGTAATGTTAGCTTAGCATCTTCTCTGCTAGGAGGAAGCCTTCCTCCTGCATTCCCATGGTCATGAGATACCAAGGTGGATTCTCTGGGGAAAACTATGGGACTAGAATATGTTGCTCTTCTTTTCATGTTACTTTCATCTCCATAAACAAGGTGTGTTCTTTCATAAGCGCTATCCAGAAACAGGACAGGCCTTCACAATTGAGGCAGCACAGGGATATTTCAACCTACTGCTTATAGCTTTTTTTTTCTTTCATCCTCAGATTAGCCTGCTGAACTCAATTCATGAGAACTTCTCACAGTACGTACTATCAGACTGTCAGTCCTCTTCCCTGTCAGTGCCGTGGTGTGTCCTGCACTTTGTGTCCACTCACCTTCATTTGCATTAGTGTGACTGAGCAAGACTTAGCACTAGATGTGTGATTCTGACATGTTTAAACCTGCTGCTAAGTGCAAATGTGTCTTGGTTTACATGGTCCTTGAGTTCTTGCAAAAACACAATGATATTAGAGTGCATTTTTTAAAAAATCAAGGACCGTCTTAGGAAAAAAGTTAATTTTCAAATAGTTAACTATGCTTAACTACCTCTAATCTCTTTGTATATTCCTTTGTCTTGCTAAGATTATATTAATGCCATTTGTTCTTGAGGACAAAGCTGTTTTTAAATTTAGATGTGGAAATCATCTATATAATTTTTTAAATCTTGTGGATTTTGTTAATAAGTTAATATGTATCCTCTAAACTACTTTATTCAGATATTAATTTTTTCTCCAAAAATTGGGTGGCAAGGCCCACCTGCACCCAGTTCATACCAGCCTGCAAGCATGCCCACTGGCCCAGCCACCATCCAGGCAGTTCCAGGGCCTGTTCTCTGTATATAGCCTTCCTTTCCTTCTAGTACAAATCTCTACTGTCCCCTGGCAGGCGACCAGCAGCTAAGATTTTAATGGATTACACGCTCTAGATTTTAAGCTTCATTTCTAATTAAAACCAAATTAAAAACACCCCTATCTCCCTGATAAGATTCAGTCAGTGACTTACAGCCTCATGATGTTTCTAAATTTGGTGTTTTCATTTTTATTTCCTAACAATTGAAAGAGTTGCATTTGAGTGTTTTTGTGATGCATTCTTCTGTCAACCTGTTCTTTGGAAGAATTCTCAATCCTTGTATCCATGTGCTCTGTTCCTTCTGGTTTTACTCTTTCCATAGAACTGGAAGCAAAGGGGAATGTTTTAAGACATCAGGGAATCTATTCGTTAACCTGCTCCTTCCAGAAACAGGGGCAGGTTTCCCAGCCCTACTTTTAGGAAAATCTCAGACTGTGTCAACTAATCTTGAGCAGTGTCTCCAAACCCTAAGATTTTTAAGAAGTAAATGAAATTTATTTCTTAAGCAATACCTGCTATCAAAGTAAAAAATGTTTTTTTAATTTTAGTGACATTTTTTTTACTTTAAGAAAATACATAGTATTTATGAAACTTTTAGGGCAAGTAGAAAAAAAAGATTAATATTCAATTATAAAACCAGGCTAATTTTTATACCTTCCTCAGAGTTTAGAATTCTTAACCGCCTGGGATCCTAGGATTCCTCATTAGCCCACCATGCCTAGCAAATCCCTGGCAGCCCTTTGGGGCATCATCTGAATACAGGGCCAACTCTTTCACAACTCCCTCTCTCTTAGAATCCTGTATTCTGGTCATTCCTCCACTGGTTTTTCTTTCAGAGCCATGGCTTCCCCTGCTGCCCGGGACCAGTTTTTACGTCAGATGGAACAGATCGTAGAAGGAATTAAGCAAAGTAGAATGAAGGTCAGATGGCTTCTTTTGTATAATGGGCCCCAGGTTTTATACTGGTGATGGAGAAGGCTGGGAAGAATAGGCTTCTTCCACTTGTTCTGGCAATGTGCTTTCAGTCCTGAGATGCATCTTCAGTGTCTCTGCAGTGGGCAGGGCCAGCTGTGGGGACCGCCTGCACTGGTGGTTCAAAGGCATTTCCTAGCAATAGCTCCCATAGATTGAGCAGGCTAACATGAGCCTGTCACAACCCAGATCTCAATGTGGTGGACATGTCCGCCTTGCCATGCTTCTACTCGGAGAGCTGCTCTTGCTCAGAGTAAAGAACAATAGGAACTTACTCTGGTTTTATCCTTTGGCTTCCCCTTCCTGTTTCCTAGAAGCAGCCTTTCTGGGGAAGGAAATGGCCTGACCCCTCATTCTCTCCATCTTCCCCCAGGCTTCATGCTGTCAGTACCACAGTGCTGGATAACTCCCTATTGTTTGGGGGCTGTCCTGTGGCATTGTACTATGGTTAGCAGCATCCCTGGCTTCTACCAGTAGGTACCAATAGCATGCCTCCTCACATTCATGGCTGTCTAAATTGTCTCTAGACATTGCCAAATGCCTTCTTGGGGGCACACTAGCCCTTGGTTGAAAATCATGAACCAATTGATTGAACAGTTATTCGTACTCACCAAAATATAAAATAATAAAAATGGAACAGTTAGTGCCCCATGATAGGAGAAATGCTGAAGAAATTATAGAGCCTCTATGTAATATCATGCAAATAAATGAAACAACCTAGAAAAATTATATAAAGAAGGAAAATAGTAGAAGGAAATCTATGAAAATATTAGCGATAGATCCCTTTTGGATGTTGTCAACAGCCCTTGGTCAGAACATACCTTCCCATTACCATTTCCCAAAATGTTTCAACAGATGGAAAAGAAGAAGCAAGAAAACAAGATGAGAAGAGACCAGTTGAATGACCAGTACTTGGAGTTGTTAGAAAAACAGAGGCTATACTTTAAGACTGTGAAAGAGTTCAAGGAGGTAAGAGGAAGGTTGGGCTGGACATGTAAGGCGAAGGTGAGATTTATGGTCTCCTCCAGATGATCCTTTAAAAACCAGAGCAATTCTTTGGTAAACAGTAAAGTGTTGTATCTAGGTAGTTCAAGATTGTGTTGTTCCGAGGCCATCTTGAGGCGTTAACTGAATGTTCTACAAGAGATCACATCTTTATTTTCATTTTCTTAATACATAGTAAGTGCCTTAAATTCATAAAATGACATCATCTTTCCACATCAAGAGCTACCTAGAAACAGTGTTTGTAATAGATTCAGATTTGGAACTTTCCTTCCCCTCAATCTTTGGATGAGAAAGTGCCTTAAGTTGTGTACAAAAAAGGGAGGGTGAACTTGGAAGTGTGCCAGGCTTGGGTTGGAATCCACCTTTACCACTTATCAAGTGTGCACTTGGGCAGTGACTTAATCTGTCCAAGCCACAGTTTCCTCGGTGGGTTCTGCTGGATCAGATGAGAGGTGAAAGAAAGCATCTAGCACTGTCTGGCACCCTAACACCCAACACACTGCATTTCGTTTGTCCCTATCTTTTCTCCCTGTATTTGGGCAAGGTTTCTCTATATTGTTGCAGAAAGAAAAGTATTTGCCCTTTCTTAAGAGATCTTCCAGAAAGGATACTATTTTCTCACTTGCCAGGATCTCAGCAGCTTTATTTCCAGGAATTTCTTCCCCATTCTAACCTAAATTCATATGGTTTTAGTGAGTTTAGAGACTGCTGAAAATAGAGGCACTAAAGGTACATGGTATCCTGGTGTTTGGTCTACAAAATAAAAAATATAATCTTTCCATACCAATAATTTTGTTTCCGTATATATTTTTAAGACCTTCCTTCTTTCTTTTTTTCCTTCCCTCTGCCTCCCATCTTTTCCTTTCCTACTTCTCCTTTACCTTTTTGTAATTTAACTTTTAGGAGCCACAACCCACGGGCATTTCCAAATCTCTCATTCCTTCAGTAAATGTTCTTCCAGCTCCTACCATGCCCATAGGGATATGTCAGATTGTAAAACAGACCCAGTACCTGTGTCAAGAAGCTTACATCATGGCATGGGAGACAGATAACAAGCAAGGAAGCAGAAACAAATGAACAAACAAAAACCCTAGTAAACTAGTAATAACAAGTAAAAAGTAATTTCTTTGCCATGGGAGCACTAATCTACATGGCATGGTCAGGGAAGGTCTCTTAGTTGGGAAGAACTTGGCCATGGGCAGAGCAAGAGTCTTTCAGCCAGAGCGCAGCTGGGTGAAGGCCTAAGGCTGGGTGGACAGCATGGGAAAGTGAACAAGGTGAGGCTTGAGGCCTAGAAACTGGGGCCGAAGTTTCAGAAGGGTCAGTGAGTGAGGTGGCACAAAGCAAGCCTGCTGCTGCCCACCGGAGCTCTTTTTTTCCCCTTTAATTCAAATAACTCACAAAGACAGAAGGCCCAGAGGAGAAAAAAATGCATTTCAAGTGTTGCTTGGACACACCAGCACTGCCCTTTTGACAGAGACAAAAAGCAAATAAGTCGTGGAGATTAAGTATAAGCTGTCAAAATCAAAGCAAATAAGTGGAATGGAAAGTTCATACTTGCACTACAGGCTCTCAGGGCTGAAGCCTTGGGGTGACTAAAGAAAACCGTTCCTCCAGCTGTGTTAAGCATTAAGATTTCTGTGTTCTTGCCTCCGCAGGCAGTTACACACCAGAGACCGAAGGTGGGTCTTTGAGAGTCAGGGAGGACCCCTAGACCAGGTGCTTGCCTGTGCCTATGTGTTCTTCAGTTCAAAGCAATCTAGGATAAAAGGGTGATGAAATGTAATCAGTTCTTCAGACAGCTAAATATATTTCATGTAAAGGACTCACCTTTTAAAAAAAATAACATCTTGTTTTTTTGTTTAAAATGGTCTTCTTAATAATAATAATACGTAGTCCTTTATTTTTTGTTAACAATTTACTTGGCAAAAATTTTCAATGAGCAACCTTATGTCAGTGTTCCAAAACCTTAAATTTTCTTCCACAAGCTCCTCTGGGGTAATTCAGGGCCACCATAGGTGTTGAGGAGGCAGTAGTGATGGAGGCTTGCTTGTTGCTCCCCAATTCCCACTGCAATTTTATCCAGAGTAATTCTGCTATTTTACATATCGCAGCTCCAAGTAAGATCTCAAAGGTGGTAAAAAAACAAAAACAAAAAAACAAAAAATACACTGTTTCAAAAGTTGGACTTTCATCCCAGGGTAGAGTCTGCTCCAGAACCCTCTCTGTCTTGCCTTCTTTACCTGCCTCTTCCCTACCTGTTTGGTCTTCTGCTCCTAAGTTCTGAATTCCCACCACATCCCAGTCCCTCACACTTGTGCTGGGCAGTAATTACTCTTAATGCAGAGCACAGTATTATTGTCCAGGATGTGGTCTTTGGTCACCTGAGTAGTTCTTTTATTAGGTTTCACACTAATTGAGTACCAGTGATGCTCCACGGGCTCCCTGTAGGCACTGAGTCATGCCTCATCCTGACTCCCAGCCTCCTCTGTGCCTTTTTGATTAGAGATATTGGGTTCTCTCTAAAATTCCATTGGCTGGTTTGCCCTGGGAGACTTCGTTAATAATAAGCCTGCCAGGAAACAGCACATAATCTAAAATCACTTTAATTGCAATATTACATTAATTAACTGTATCTCTAAACCACAGTCTCTCACAAAGTCACCACACCAAGATTTAAATTCTAGCCTAGCACTGATAAATGCAAACCATACACTTTTATGAAGGTGACTTTGCATACATAATCTTGAGTGAGCTGAGGTGCTGTGTCTGGCACATAGTGGGCCCTACAGTCTTCAGCAGGAAAGAAACAGAGGCAAGGAGTCATTTTCCCTTTTCTTCTAGAAAGAAATGGCTATAGGACCCTTTCTGTATATGCTTTGGACAGACACTGTCATTCTGTAGTCTCCCAAAAGGCTTTAAGTAGATTGCATGGAATTTAATCAGTGCTCACACATTCCGGTGAGACAGCCTAGGATATCAATGTGGCGTGATATACAGGGGACTTTTACCACGAGAGTATTTTGATGCTTCTGAGTCATTTTTGCCTCATTTAAAAGGTGAGGTAGATGACAACTGAAGCTAATTTATTCATTATTTTATTGTTTTATCTTTATGTGAGAATTTTGAAAAATACACAGTAGAGAAAGTACTCTAAGAATATAACACTCTGCCTGTACTTGCTCCACCTTTACCCCTCCCCACTTTTTTTTTTTTTTTAATTTGTTTGGAGATTGTTTCTCCCAAGCAAGTCTCAGTAATTCATTTAAAAGGAAACCTTTCTCTTAACTTTCTAATAGAACAAATGTTACTCAATTTCACCTTTTTTCTCTTCTCACCCCCAGGAAAAATTAACTGCCTCCCCCTCCAAAAAACATGTGCTCAAAAAGTATCAGAGAGCATCTTGCTTCTGGTAGGAGAATTCAGCCTCACCCCCGGCCCAAGAGCCCGGCTATTCCCCAGCTTGAGTGGAAGTGTAAGCCCTACAAGTGAAGTGGCACTTGTCTTAATAAAACCAGGGTCATTGCAGCCATGAGCCGTGATGCTGCCAAAAGGAGCAAAAGGCTTCCAGAAGGCTGAGAGCACTTAGCCAGGCCCAGGGAGAGGGAAACATTGGTTTTGGGGGTCTTAGATGCAGAGCGTTCAGTGTGAAACAAAGTTTTTCTTCTGCACTAAGTGACTCTCTCAGGGAGCATGGCTACTGGAGGTCTGGCCACACTGCCGTGCCTGGACCCTTGTGCTCAACCTCTCCAGTCTGAGGCTCTTCCACCACCATTATCACCTTTCAGTTTGAAGTACTGGTGCTTATGACTTAACCCAGGAAAGGGGTGGAGGTTTTTGCCAGCAGATGGCGGTATCCTGAGTTATCAAGGCCAGTGGGAACAAGGTGGCAGGACACACAGTGAAAAGCCTTTGAAGATATCTCAAGAAGAATATAAAATGATGCAGAGGTGACCTTACAGTGCCTTATGTCAGTTCCACAGGCAGAGGGTGGGGCCAGTGACCTCCCGCAGTAAATCCCTCAGCACATATAGTAATAGATATCACACAGCTCCTTCTTAAGGAGGGAGGTGTCCCTTGATGTACATCTTTCATGTCTTCTGTGAATTTCTTTCTTTCTTAAAGTCAATATTCTTAACCTTCACTGTTATCAGAGTAAAGAACTTTTCTGTTGCTCTGCCTGCTGTGCTCCTTAGTCCATCTCCAAGGACATCTCTCTCTCCCTCCTTCCTCACTTAGGAATCCAAGATTGGCACGTAGGTGTCTCTTTCTGTCTCTGTCCCCTTGAAGGTTTTAGAGGCTTCATGAAGTCTTTCAAGGTGACAATACCTAATTTTTTCATCCTGTTCTTAGTCCGACAGTGCAGAAAGTAAGTGTCTTATAGTGGTTTTGGCATTGAAAGTCAGCACGTCAACAGGAAGTTTCACTCAGCACACTGGTGGCAACATGCTAAGAGGCGGGTTTAGTTGGTCAGAAGGTTTATCCCATGGGACTGGGGGAGGGACAGTAAGAACATATGGGCCTCGCGTGGGTGCTAAGGCAACCACCTCTCTGCACACACTCTCTCTCTTTCCCCTGCAGGAGGGCCGCAAGAATGAGGTACTGCTGTCCAAGGTGAAAGCCAAGTCCTCTTGAAAATTCCCAGCCATCATTGTACGTCATCGAATTTTTTAAATTGCATATATCCACTGCAAGGTCGTGAAATGGTTCTGAACGCTACACTAGAAAGATGAGACCAAGTGTAATGGTCTCAACACCTTGGATCTTTTTTCCTCCTATTGGCTTCCATTCCATCTCTATGTTGGTCGTTGTCGATGGAATCAGACAGCGTAAACAGTGGCTTCGATAACACTCATAATCTGAAGAAATGTGGGCAGTATTTGTTCTCTGCGTCCATTCAACTTTTATTTCTCCAGTACTATTGCACAGTACTATATTTGTATGGACTCTCTGAATAAAGAGGAATTCATTTGTTCAGCAAATGTTAATTGAGCAGCCACTGAGAAGTAAGCATTAAGGAAGATAGAAACATAAAACATAGCCCCGCATATCGGGCACCCAGCAAGTGGCCCAGAGAGAAGATATAGCCCATTTGAACCCAGAGCTTGGCCACCTGGATTTTTTTTTTTTTAGTAAACTAAAGGCCTTTATAGCTGAATGACCATCCCATGTGAGCGTTGGTCACTTGGGCCCTTCACTTGCTTATGGTGCCTTTTGTCTCTGGCTTCTCGAAGTGCCGGCCAGCAGGTTTAATGGTATAGTAACTAGAATGAAAATTCAGTGTCTGCCATTGGTTAAATCCTTATACACTACTCAAGCTCATGTCACCAAAAATTGAAAATAGAGCCCTCATAGTAAGGACTTTAATAAAAATGATACCTTCTCATGCCCTAGTTCTCATTTGAGTCACAGCCAACATGTGAATGATCTTATGGACCCCCTCATTAAAAGCACATTCCATGTGCCCTACACTCTAAACAGGTCACAGTCTAAGCATGGAAATGAGACACACATTCTCTGCAGCTCAGGACAGTATATGTACATCTCAGAGCAATAGACTATGAGTACGTACCAGCCGGTGTCAGAGGAGGAAGAGCAGTGATCTGTGCAGAGATCTAGGGGACTTCGTGGACGAAGCAGGACTTGGGCTAGGTCTGAAGGGGCCATAACATTTTAATAGGCACAGATAGGTGGGAAGGCCATTTTGGATAAAGATAAACTATGACTAAAAATTCAAGAGCATGTGGGAGAGTACAAGGCATGCTTGGTGGGAGAAGAATGGACAGGTCAGGGTGCAATCTCTGTGCAAGAGGCTATAAAAAGCAGTCTAAAAAAGATGGAATGGGACCAGCCTTTGGAGGCCTTGAAGGGAGAGCTGAGGGGTTGATTTATTCTCTGGAAGTGAGCAATCCAGACCAAACATGGACTTCCTCCTGCCCTGGCCTCCAGGGATCTGGCAACTCAGTCATGTTCAGGAAGCCCTAGCGTGAGGTTTTGTGATTCATTCTGCATAAACCTTGCCCACGTACCCTTCAGCAGGTTTAGACCATAAAACAAAATTTTAAACATGTCAGGCCATTCAGGGTGGTCACAGGAATGTCATGTTAATTTTCAGTCCCTAATGTATGTAATTAAGCAGGGCTGATGTGAACAGACTTTTAAAAAAGAAAAAATCCTCTTGCTGGAGTAACAGCAGCCACTGGTTGCTGTGCTGGGGCCCGCGAGGCCCGCCTGACGGGGATGGCTGCTCCCAGAGTTGGGTGGAAGCAGCAGCACTGGAAGTGGCATTCCATGTGCTGAGCCATGGACATCTCCACTCACGGGTCCCTGGACCACAGTCATTTGTGGGTTTTGAAAGGACTCAGTGACATTAAATTGCCGAAGAGCAAGTGGCACTTTGATGGCGGAGGAAGGAGACAGTGGTTTGACTGTAAGTTTCTTCAGATTCAGGGAAATGTCTCCGTTATTTTGTTGAGAGTCTCATAGACCCCCTGCTAACTAACAACTTTCTGCGGAGTTAGAAGATTATTCAGGTATTTGTCCAAAGGTGTGGGGAGAAGGAGTGGGGATATTCTGGGGTTAGTGTTGGCCATCCCTTGGTGTTGTTGGGGAAAGTATGGCATTACTAATCCAAAACAACCAATAATTATTTTTTAAAGTGGGGCATTTATGTTGAACTGTGTTTCTAAAAAGTTTCTTTTGGTGCATCGTGGTATCAGTAGATATATTTTCCCTTTCTTTCATCCACAAGGCCTAATACAAGTAATAAGTTAGTTTCCATTCCTTTAACACATTTTGAATTAGCAGAAACCAGTCTGGAAAATTCCATGTTTCCTACGGGTAACCCACAGAATAGTGCCTTTTTGAGTAATTAGGACATTATTTGTGCTTTACAGTCAGCCTTGCAAGCTGAGGAGATGCCCTGAGGCCTCAAACATTTCAGAAGCCAGCTCGGGGTACTAGGACCATGTCTTGTGTGCCCATAGCGTGGCTGGGTGTCCTGCCAAACCTACACATTTCCCCAGAGTTAAAAAGAAGATGAGGGGAAGCATCCTTAAGTTACTTTAATGAAATGTATGCGTCAGGAGGAGCGAGGTTTCCCCAGGAAGCATGCAATTGTCCCTGCTTGGCCAGAGCAGTGAGCTCGCTGACAGGGGAGACTTCACATGGTTGGCCACCCATGCCTGGGAGTTCTCTTCAAAATCAGGGCTCCTGTGAGCAGGACAGACTAGAAGATCGCATGAATGGGGAGACACATGGGACGTATTTCTTGTTCTTGGCCTGGATTCAGCCTCACGAGTCACAGGCAGCACTCGAGGGAGGTGCCAGCTGTTGAACAGTTGCCATGTGAGGGGTCTGCTTCCTTTTTTACAGAGACGGCAGATTCCAGGTTTGTCAGGCCTAAGCTTGAGGTATGGTTTTGACTGGGTTCTTGTTTGTAGCCCGTGTTCTGTAGATAGACAGGCCCTGCCAGTGTCTACTGAGTCTGAGAGCATAACCAAAAGGCAGAGGAGCTGGTCCAGATAGGAAGCCTTTCCCAGGCTGAGGAAGTGCTCTCTGACAAGCACCATAGCTCTTAGCCATCCGGAAACCAGGAACCAGAGATGGGGAAAGCTTCAGGCAGCCCTCTTACTACCTCACAAGGTGCCATCCCTGTGACCTCAGGCTGGAACGTCAGTGGCCTCAGTCACCTCTCTAGTGACCAAAGCAAACATGCCTGAAAGGGCACTTTGGACAATAAGTAGCAACCTGTAAATCTGTGCCTCCTTGACTTCTGTTGCCTCAGCATGGCCTCGTCTCGCCCTCTCTGCAGGTGACTGATGATCAGTGTAAGAGGGAAGCAGGCATTCTAGCAATAAGTTTTAATAATTACTTTGAGTCCAAGGTGCAGATAATTGGCTTGAAATATGCTTTGAGGAAGTGCTTTATGATTAACTGCTGACCAATACTGGCCTCGAGGTAAAGACACATCTTACTGAAGAGCAGTACAGTGAAGAGCCGAGTAGGATGAAGTGCCCACTGTCCATGTGGCTGGGCACTCACCAGGTGACGTGACTTGTGTGATGTATCTTCAGCATCCCCCAGTCCAGAACATTCCTTACAGCACATGGTGATAGGCTAAAAATGCTACATAAAAAATGTTATAATGGTTTTCTCACAGTAAATATATAAAAACATTAGGAAGGGTTTAGCAGCTGTTCTGTAGCCTGTGGGACAGCGTGGAGATCTTATGAGTACTCCATGCCAACTTTATGTCGGTTGCTGAGACAAGCCAAGCTCACACCTGCCCTTGGTTCTTGCCCTTGCTGTTGCCACGCCTAGACCACTGTCCCTCCGAGGCCATGGGCAGTGGCTTTCCCTGACCACCTGATACTCATACAAAGCCGTCAGTGTCAGCCTGCAGGCCGAATCACACTCTGCCCTTTTCCTGCCGTCTGTCCTGATGTCACTTGGTGACACTGTCTGAATCGTAGGTCTCTGTGCCTGTCGTCCCCTCTGGAGTGTAAGAGCAACACAAGCAGAGACCGTGCCTGTGGTATTTACCACAGTCTCCCCAGAATCTAGCCAGCCTGGAGAATCAGGAAATTCTCCTTGAATAAAATAGCTTCTTCAAATTCAACTTTGTGTCCCTGTATCGACAAAGTTTAAGATTCAGTGTTTCATCGAATTTATGATTAGTTTGAGAACACGTAGACCATTTATTCATCAGCTTTAGAAAATCTTAGAGTGTATTATTCTCTAACCTGGAAGGTTGGGATGAAAAAGGTGTCAGATGTTTCAAACCTTCCAAAGGCATCACCTTTGACAGATGTTTTCTCTTCCCGTGGGGAGGCGAGGTGATGGGGGGGGCGCACACTGATGTCAACGATAGTTTATGAGTATGTTTTGGCTCAAAGTATATCACGAATCTAAAGGTAATTTGGTTGAAACTGACTCAGCCCAATGAAACCAAGAAGTGGAAAGAAGCAGCTGGATACAATGTTGGCAAAAGTATGAACTGTACAGCCTCCTTGGAGGGCAATTGGACAGTATCTCTCAAAAGTGTGACTGCACTAACCTTTCAAGCCAGCAATGCTACTTTTAAGAATTTTTTTCTATGTACAAGTATTTTCATTGCAGCACTATTTCTAATAGCAAAAAGTTGGAATCTACCACCAACATAGGGCAGTGGTTAAATGAATTATGGTGAATCCATATTCAATGGAATAGTAAAAGAACAGAGCCACTACTGCCATGGAATTATCCCCAGGATACATGGTTAGGTTGGGGGGAGAAAAGAAGTTCATAGTATGCCAGTGTTTGTTTGTTTGTTTGTTTGTTAAAAAAAAAAAGGAGAGGGAGAAAAATGCATTTGTGGGTATATGTGTGTGTATCTACACACACACACGCATATATTAAACACCTCTGTGCATATGCCTAGGACATCTCTGGGAGAATACACAGGAACCTGGCGGCCTTGGTTACGTCTGGGAAGAGGGGTCGGGATTATTTTTCACTGTATACCTTTTGTACCTTTTGAATTTTGTACCATGTACATGTATTATCGATTCAAAAAATAAAATTCTAAATTTTAATTTGGTTTACTTTTTTTAAAAAATAGATTTTTGTTTAGTAAATCTGTTTTCCTTAGGAATTTAAAGCCCTTGAGCTGAAAGTAGTTAAACTCTCCTTTTCTTGGGTCTCAGGGGAAATAGGGAAGTGAAAAGAGGGCTGGCCTCTTCTGATGGAACAGCTTTGGGGAGATGAAGCAGTGAAGATGGTTCTGCTCCAGTTGTGTGTGTGGGGATGCTGGCGAGGGGAAGAGGGGAAGGGCTGAAAGAGGATTGTGAGGTGGCCACTTCCTGGGAACAGACCAGGGCTGCTGCAGGGTTGCCTCAGTTGCATGAGGATCATGGTAAGACCCTGTTCTGGCTCTTGGTCCAGGGGGAAGTTGTTCACGTTCTCCGGAAGCTGTAACTATCCTGTGATCCCTTCCCCACCCCTTTCCTTAGCAGCATTCTGATTTTGTCCAGCTTGGGCAGCAATGTGTCTAGCTCCAGGAGAGGAATCATGATGGCTGTTCTAAAACAGTCACAGGAATTACATTTCTCTTTGCCAAGAATTGGTTTACACATGGCTATCTAACCCACTTATGGCCAGTACCTGGTACAATAGCTGCACATGGTTGGTGGTCAGTAAGTAGTCCTCTTAAAAATAACCGCGAGCTTGAGCTATAGCCCTTAGAACACAATGATTGGTAACTGAGAAGGCCATTTAATTGAGAATTATGTGCCTACTGGCCCCACTTCCTCCAGGTTGTCAGTCAGCTTACAGAATGTCTCCATACCTCAGACATCAGGTGAGCCAATGTTTCGTGTAAATTATAAATTACTCTTTTGTGTAAATTATAAAGCCTAATCAGCAGATAGACTGTGACTGAGATGACTTAGTACCGGCGTTCCCTTTGTCCAGGCCCTTGAATTCCTACATACATACACACATAACATCAGGAAGGCGGAGATTCACCATGGCAGTTCAGAGAGGAGTTTTGTTGGTGGCGTTTTCAAGTTCCACAACAGCCATTTTCCCCACCTGAATGACCCGTATGTGGGGGAGGGGGTCGTGTAGATGATAGATTGATGGATAATATACATGTATATACACACACATGAATGATACTGAGCCTAGAAATGAATGCTTTGAAAGTATTTTTATCACACATAAGTCATTATGGGAAGTAATGGGGAAATGCCCACAGCTGCTCTCCTTCATGGTACAGAAGCAGAGGAAAGAACTCAGCAGGGGTTCTCAATGCCAGCTGCACACCAGGGTCACCCAGGGAGCCTTAAAAAACACTGCTACCTGGGTCTCACCCCCCAGAAATGCCAATTTAATTGGTCTAAAGAGCAACCTAAGCATCCAGCAGTTTTTCACTGACAAAAAAAAGTCTCTAGAGAACTTAGTATATAAATTACCAAACCTCTTCTGTGAAAGTCTGACTCAGGGGTTTCACTGGACACTTTTTTGAAAACAAAACGTCAGATGCTCCTCATCTTGCAAAACTGGATATCCTGCCTTGGAAGTCGGGGAAGATAAGTTGAATCCAGTGGATAAAGGGTTGGGAAGGTCTGTTTCACAAAGGAGACACTCCCCTGAGTGGGCCACAAAGCAGGATGAGACCCTCTCTGAGGAATATGGTATTAGATAGATGAAGGAAAGGCAAATCAGCTTCCACTCTGTGTCAATTCTAACCAATTAGCAGTAACCCACTGAAGTGCTATCTGGAAAGGATTCCGAAGCAGAGTTCCTGCACGGTGGGGAAGTATGCCATGATCGATTAGCAATGTCTGCCGCACACTTGGGCATAATTGCATGCATGCCACACGTTTGCTGTCTTCCTTGAGAGCCTTTGACGCTTCTGCTCCTGCAGTCCAGGCCCAGTGCTATGGCTCTTGAGGACATCAATGCTCAGCCCGGCAGGGTAGCTCCAGGAGGACTGGCGATGGGAGGGATGCAGGTCCCTCGCCACAACTCTTTGCGCATGTCTCTCCAAGCCCTGTTTATCTCTGCTTGGTGAAGAGGCTTTTGAAGGCATTGTTGTAGTTCTTGTTAAATGCTGTGTAAATCAGGGGATTGAAGAAAGAGTTGGAGTAGCCAAGCCACAGGAATACGCTTTTCCAGAAGGGGGCAGGTTGCAGGCACAGAGGGGGCTGATGAGTTCTGCCAGGAAGAAGGGGATCCAGCACAGCACAAACACGCCAATGAGGATGCCCACCATCAGGGCCGCCCGCTTCTCCTTCTGCTCCCGCCACGAGTCCCCGCTCACCGGGAAAGCCACCGTTGGGCGACGTGCCGTGAACACCATCTCAGCCTCCTGAGCTGCCTCCCTCACCTGGAAAGAAGAAATGTGGAATTCAAGAATAAAACAACACTGGATAAGTAACACCATGAGGCTACTCCAGCCTTGGCCACCACCTCCTGCAGCCTCACTCAAGATGCATTTATGCCATAATTCATCCAAAAATATTAGGTGAAAAGGTTCCTGAAACTAGGTGAGAATAAGACCTGAAGGTTCCTTCAGGGAGTGAGAGTCGCAGTCTCCACATGTCCAATCATGATATAAAGAAGCCAGTTATGCGTGGGGGCACCTTGGCGTCAGACCCAGGCTTAAGTCCCCGCTCCACGGACTATTCCTCCATCTATGAAGCTTAGTGACCAGAGTCCCCTCCACCTGCCATAAGGTGTCATGAAGATGAACTGGGAATGTGTTGTGTGCCCATCAAAACCTCTGACCCATTTACTCCTTCATGGCATGGGCTGGGGCTGGGACTAGGACCCTGAATAGAACAGACCCAGGCCTACCCCTCACAAAGTTCACAGCTGGGAGGCATCACGTAAACATTAATAATGCAAGAAATTGTACAATTACTGTGTTAAATGGATTCAATATAAATTATGGGATAATTCTGTATTGCCTAGCTTCAAAAAACAAACTATAAATGCTTTTGTGGTAATAATTAGCTACCACTGAAAGAGCCTCTGGCACACGCTCCACCCCCTACTGCCATCTTTGCTTAACTCCTATTTACCTCTCTGGTCTCAGCATAAGGGTGATCAATCCTCTGAGTGGCCTTCCTACCCTCTAAATTCAGTCACGTCTCCCTATTCAGAGCTATGTTCTCCTCTTGCAGGGATTTGTGTGATTATGGGTGTGATGTTGGGTCTAAGCTGAAGGAGCGCAGGGACTGTCTCTCCCTTGTACACTATCTATCTGGCAGCAGCACTTGCTAGATGCCCAGGATATAGCTGCTGAATTAATGATCGATCATTACAACAGAATGTCTGTATTTCTCTTCCTTTTTGGAATGCTGCCAGGCAGGGCTATAAATGCCACCGAACACACATAGACAAGAGGCTCCCAGGCAAGGGTTGTGTCTAGTTAGACATGACTGGAAGCAGCTATTGGGACAGCCACACAACTGTGGGGCACTTTACAGTGTCCATGCACATTCACTCATCTTTTGTCACATGGGCCACCAGAGCCAAAGCCGAGTGGGTAGCCTGACTTAGGCAATCCCAGGACTCTTCACTCTCAGCGCTGCCTTCAAATCCGGTGTGTTCTGCTACTTACCCCATCACCCCCACTTCTATTTATTACTAACTAAATAGGCCTGAAAACATCATGAATATGTGGACAAAGCAGAGTTCTTTGTAAGTGGACACCCAGCATCCTGCACCTGCCATTTGGAGAGGAAAAATGAAAAGGCAAGTGATTTCAGCAATAGAACAAACAGCATGTCCCTCTTCTCTTGCCCTTCTGCCCCCTCCTAAAGGCCTGGCTTGGCAAACGTGCACCCTCAGGGGGCATCCAGATCTGTTCCCAGGTTTCCCAGTCCTCCCACAGACAGGTGGGTGCTGCATGTCACCTTTCTCCTTTTCCTAATAATAACAACTAGTTCTCTCAGAGCAGACCACCATCAAGTCACCAAAGGAACTCCGAATGATCGAACCTGGCATCCTGAAATCACCTCATGAATATTTAACAGTATGTTGTCAGGAGGGAAAAATATTATCGGAGCATGAAAGGAAGTGGAAGGTACTTGGGTTTTTTCCTACTAAGCTCATCGATGGGCACTTTTCCAGTCATTTCTCTGCTGACCTAAAGGACCTCCCAGGCACTTGAGTACCTCTACTGGGTAATGCAAATCCCAAATCCTTGTTATGCTACTGAAGTGAAGAAATGGGGTAAATTCAGTTGAAAGAATCCTGGGGAAGAGAAATGGAAAAGGCAAGTCCACTGATTAAAGAGGGTTTAAACTCCTCAGGCTCCACCAGTACAGCATTTAGCAGAGTCCACCTGTGCTCCACCAGGGCATCTGTTTGCTAGAAGCCTGTGTTCACAGCTTTTCACCTGAGCCTGCTACACCTTGTGCAGAGTGACACTGGAAGACAGTGTTTCCAGAAACAGATTCAAAGGTAATTATTCAATCAGGGATGATTCTGGTTGGCTAGGAGACGGACTCATTTGGCTTTTTTCATTTGAAAGGCAACATCCAATAGAAAACTAAAAGACGTGAAGATCAGTGCCCAAGAAGCTACTGTACAATAAACACTATGCTAGTCGTGAATGATTCCTTCATCCCCATACCAAACTTTTGAGGTAGTATTATTATTATTACCTCTATTTTACTGTTGAGAAAACACTCCGAGAAATTAAATACCTTGTCCAAGATCATGGGTTTGCTTATTGTTAGAGCTGGAAGTCAAACTTGACTAATGCGAAGCCAAGATCACACTCCCATGCCCTACGTGTTATTCTGCACCTTAAGTAAAAGCGATCAATCTGAATGTGCTCACACAGAACCTGTTTTAAAGATCATATTTATGCTTGGGATGCTTTCAGAACAGACATCTGTGGCTTCCTGGGCAATCTCCAGGCCCTCTAACAACCAGCTCTGGGGCCATCCTGAGTTCCTCCATCTTTCCTCTTTGATATATGTCTAGTACTTGGCTAGGTGATTTCACACTCCATCTTAGTTATGACAGCAACCAGGTAAGGAAGGAATGACGGAAGCAAGGCTCAGATCAAGTTAGTGATTAGACAGGATTTTAATCTGAAACCCCATTCCTACATTTCTAACCATGAAGAACCTTAGCTATATCATAAGCTTACTGTGAGAGTCACAGTGAGATGTAGTACGTAGTAGGACCTCATTAATGTCAGGTTTGTGTACCCCTGTCCCTTCCCTCTCTTCTGAGAAAAACTCCAGCTGCCACAGAAGGAACCTATAAACATTTTAATCCTCTAAAGTCAGATAAATATCCTAATAAGAAATCGAAAAGGAAAGCAGAAAGAATAATGGTTCCTAATCACTCGTGGAACCTACCAGTTTTCACTGTGACCACACAGGTCAGGCATCCAGTATGGCGGAGACTCTTTAAAAGGCTGGTGTCAGGGCAACCACACTAATCCTGGTGGCTAATTAAACCCTACAATATCCAAGGGAATAGAGCGGATATTGAGAGACTTCTAATTTTGCTTGAAGGCAGTCTGGATTATAACTGTAATTCCCTGTTTCTAACCAGACCTTGGCAGGTCAGGACTTGGAATACCCAGGGCTCTATTCTCTCTGCCCAAGGTTCACTGAGGTCACTAAGATCCAAGTCTCATTTCTTCAGGGCACTTTAAAGAGATAACTAACCAAAATAGCCCCTCAAAGTAAACAGAAGCTGTCTAGCTTGTCTGACAAACTAGAACAGGAAATTTTCTCAGCTGCTTCTCTTGTGCAAAATAAACCAAGAAAATAAAGAAGTTTTCTTGTCAAAAATAAAAGCAGAGCATTGCTAGGCTTGAAGGAAATTAATTTTCCCTTCAGTGTAATATATATATATATAAAACAGATTATAATTTTGCTAAGCTCTTGGGTACAAATACGCATAAGGTATAATTGCTATCATTCTTATATTAGGATTTTTCTTGGGAGTTTAGCCACCCTGGAATGG
The DNA here is from genome assembly GCA_003508835.1 of Eonycteris spelaea. NCBI lineage: Eukaryota > Metazoa > Chordata > Mammalia > Chiroptera > Pteropodidae > Eonycteris > Eonycteris spelaea. The sequence goes on from PUFA01000326.1 coordinate 1,054,167, forward strand.
CTAAGGACCTACTGCAGTTAATGCTGAGGATAGGGAAATGTAATCAAGTGTGTCAATTAAAGTTAGGCTACATTCGTGTTTGCAGTTCCAATATCATCAGATCTACAGTCAACTGGACACCAAAGAAAGGTCCTCTGTTGAGGCGAGAGTTTTGCCCTCAGGTCCCTGGGTTCCCAGACCAGAGATTCTTGGTACAGGGGGGAGGGTGTAATGGAGGGAGGGGAGGTTTTGCCTTTTGCATATGTGCTGTCCAGCCTCAGTGTTCTGATGGGCCTCTGTGAGGACCACTGCCCTTCCCCAGAGAGCCCGAGTTACTACTACACTGGATGTGATGGTCCCATCCCTCAAGAGAGCCAGTGGGGAAGAAAGGCTGAACATCAGCCTTTGCAAAATAGCTATGAACTTCAAGGAGAGCCCCATACAAACTGGGCAGGCAAGCTCCTACAGACCTTTCTGGACAGCAAATCCAAAGCTTTCTTCCAACACTCAAGGAATTCTTTGACCTGCCAGAAAGTTAAGAACTGTGGAGTTTGGGTCCTATTCTTCCACTGACAAGCTCAGTCTTTCAAGAACTACACACATTTAAGAAGTAGTTCATCTCAAGGTCATCAGTGAAAACACACAATCCCTGCACATTTGTTCACATCTCCCCCTTCCACTCTTCCCCACCAATCTAATCAGAAAAAAAGAAGTAAAGAGGTAGGATGAACATAACGATGTAAAAGGAACAAGCAAGAAGTTTATAGAGAGGGAAGGCCAGGGATGTTTCTGGAGGTGCAGTGCAAGCGCTCCTTGTTGTGCCCAAGAACTTCTGCATACTCTCAAGTAGGTGCCAATCTTAAAAGAATCAAACCCTGAGCCGGATGTTTTGTTACCACCGACACAATTTGTTTCATTAAATTTAATTTTCTAGAGTTAAAATAACTGCAGTTCGGCTGGCGTGGGAATGTGCTTGAGCCCGCAGTTCTTTTAACAAAATCAGAATGAGAACAGTGACTTTCTTCTGCCCTCTTCCCATGTCTGAGCTCCGACTGAGTCCCAAATGCGGTCCATCCACAAGGCCACCAGCTGACAAACTGACAAGTGGCAAAAGCATAAAGGGCTCTGTACATATTTCAGGTTGCTCAGGGCTTATGTACTGCACATTTACAACACTTGTCAATGCTAATATAGAGGGTTGGGTTAGAAAGTCAAATATTTTGTAATATTACATTATCTGAAACTCAGATCCATGTTGTTACCAACCCTCTAGCTCAACACTATCCATCTATTTTGCCTTTTACAGATTACAAAGTGCTTTCCCATTCAGTCTTTCAACGCCACTGTACTCTGGACAGACTTCCAGTAGAGCACCTATGAGACTTTATTGCATTTATAATTCTATAACTGTGGTCTACTAAAATTAATCCCTGGAGAGCAGAAACTTTGCTCACTCATTCTTTGAAAACCTGAGGCGACACATTGCCTGATATGTATGTAGATCAGTAAAAGTTAACAAGTAATTTTGCACACCATCTTAGTGTCTTATTGTGATGTTGAAACCTGTCCATTAGTTCACTGACACTTGTCCCAAAGCTGGAGTGTGGGCTGTAGGTAGTGACACACTTCTAATAAATAAACTATAAGGGAAGTGATCTTATGTAACCTCTGGGACAAGGTCATAAGGGGCACTGCATGTTCTCCTAGCTTCACTCTTGGACTATGGGAAGCCAACTGCCAGAGTCCTACGGATGCCTCCTGCCAACAGCCACGTGAGAATGAGCCATCTTGGAAGCAGAGTCTACACCCCAGTCAAGCCTTGGCATGACTGCTGCCCCATCCAACATCTTGGCTGCAGCCACTGGAAGCCTTGGGCCAGAACCCCCAGCTATATACACCATTCCCAGTGCCTGACCCACAGAACTGCGAGTCAATACACACTTGTTGTTTTAAGCCAACTAAACTTGGGCTAATTTATTACAGACACAATAAATAACTAATCCACTTAGATGGTAACAGCAGTAAGAGAAATGCAATAATATAATTTACAATCGATAAGAGGAATGTAAAAAATAATGAAAATAATATAGCAGCTATCATTTATAGTTTACCATGTTAGATCCTCCATGTACACTGTTATCTCATTTACTCTTCACAGGAATATTATGAGGCAGATGGCAATCTTTCCACTTTACCTACAGGGAAATGCAGACTTAGATTAAATCACTTGGCTAAAATGCTAATAAGCGGCACAAAAGGAATCACACTCTAGGTCTCCTTGGTTCCAAATCCCGCGCTCTTAACCACTGCATACACTGTCTCCCAACACATGTATTGATTGAGGGACTGAGTGAAGGCTATTAGCCAGAGCTATGTGATAACAGTCAGGAGCCCTAAGCATCTGTGCCTCTGTGGGCCCCTCCCTCCATTAAAAAAGTATTAAAAATTATATTTTATGACCATGTTTTATAAAGACTAATATAATCAAATCTGGATCCTTTATTACATACTCATTACTATTATATTCATTTGTCTTTTAATTTTAAAAGAAATTAAAATTAGACCATTTCCATGGGCCCCGAGAAGTACTGTGCCTGCTGTGTCGGGAGCCATTTCAAGGCAGTATGAAACTGCCAGTAAAGCTGGGAGTTTTGCAGAGTTGGCAAGCTGTGCAGTCTGCTGGCTCGGGAGGAGGTGCACCTGGCTTCTGGGAGAGAAACTGAAGGTTCTTTGACCCTGGGAAAGAGCATGTTAAGATAGCTACAAGGTTTCAGTGATTGTCTGTATACTTAGAGGTCTTTGCATCTCACCCACTTTGTAGGGTATAAATATGCTGTGCTAAATAAACTCTGGGCCACTAGGTATTGACTGGGGGCCATCCCAACTCTATCTCTTCTCTCAGTTTTTTCTTTAATCCTCACTCCCCCTCTCAGGTGCTGTTCGACTTTAGCCGGCTGGCTCCCGCACTGCTGTGCCTACATCAACTAGTGTACAGCAATCAAACAATTGAAAAGAAAAAAATTGTGATGTTCTATTTTAAAAGCCAAATAATAGTATCTATTGACTGCTTGTTTTTCTTTCTAACCAGTGAAGGGCACGGGGTAAAACCAATCCTAACCCATTGGGTTTGCTTTGGCAGGGAGAACATATTGAGTAGGTGATGCTCAGCCTGAGAGGTTGAAAGAAAGGATAGCAGGCTAGGAATTAACTCTGTCTCCTGAGAGAAGCAAGCAGTGCCTCTGTACTCAGCTGTGTTCAGCTCTCCTGGAAAGGAGAGTTCATGTGCATAGTTTTGAAACCCTGATCCCCATGACCCACCATGACTGGGATATGATTGCCTGCCTCACTCCTATGAAGATCCTATGAGCAGTAGGACAGTACTCTGAAGTTCCTGGAGACAGCATGGAGTAATGAAAATGTAATGAAAAGGGCAATGACTTTAAATTTGGAACAAACTTCAGCTTCTCCACCCAACAACTGTATATAGTCTTGGGAACTAACTTTATGGCACCTCAGTTTTATCATCTGTAAAATGAGGACTGGCAAAGACAGTTAGTGCTCCCCTAGACTTCACAGCCAGTGGCTGGCCAATGGACTGTGAACAGAAGTGACATGTGTCCACTTCAGGGCCAAGGCAGTTAAAAGCTGCTATAAGTATTCCCCCCCCCTTATTGAGGGGGATATGTTCCAAGACCCTCAATGGATGCTTGAAACCTCAGAAACTACCAAACACTGTGTACATTACATTCGTTCCTACAGAGCAGGTCCTTGAACACTAGTTCGTTAAATGTCATTTCATTACAATGTTGATGAAACGCTGTAGGCACTTAACTCTTGTTTCTGTAAATTAGCCTATGGAAAAATTGATTTCCTTATATGTCATTTTGCTTAAAGTCGAAGAATCTATTGACGACATTAAGTGAGGATTCACTTAAAGGAAGCACTTTACAGGTCCTCTTTGGCATTCTAAATTGCCAGCACCACTACTCTTACACTTTGAGGCCTCTATTCAGTAAAATAAGGGTGACTTAACATAAGGACTATGACATCATGACAGTTGATCTGCTAAGAGAGATGGTTACTAATGACTAATGGGTCAGGATGTCTACAGTGGGGGTACACTGGACAAAGGAATGATTCACGTCCCAGGTAGGGTGGAGCGGGGTGGTGTGAGATTTCATCACACAATTAAGAACGGCACATAATTTAAAATTAATTATTGTTTATTTCTAGAACTTTCACATAATATTTTCAGACTGCAGTTGACCTTAGGTAACTGAAACCGTGAAAAACAAAACTGCAGATAAGCAGGAACTACTGTATCTCCACAGCAACCTTAGGAGCCACATGTTCAAAACATTATAGCTAAAAGATGACAAGTGTCCCAGACCCATGAGTTACTGCCCGGAGGAGAGCTATGCAAGAGGGCCACACTGGGAGTGAAATAAACTCAGCAACATTACCCAGGAGTTTGAGTGAGTTTGCTGGAGCTAAAGAAGTAGATGCTCTCGAACACCAACTCATCTACAATCTCAGCAGCACAGAATTCAAGACCCTCAGCCATGACTTAGACCAATGTTGTGTGTTACAAAAGGGAACTTGCAGCCCAAAGTAAGGAAGAGGCTTGCCCCAGGTCCATTGACAGTGACTGGCTAGACACAGCACCGCCCCTGCCACCCAGAGCTCGTTCTCTCCTATTAGTGGCTGGATTGGCCAGGCCTCTGCCCAGTCACATTGTGTTTGTATCAGCTGCCTGAATGGGATCTGTCAAAAATGAACACTTAAACTCAGGTTTGGCAAGCTGATGTCCATTTCACAATGATTTGCCTTGGTGCACATTGGAGTGATGTAGCTATTAAAAATCAATCCTACCTCAATAACCAGACCAAAAAATATATATATATAAACACCTCAGGCATTTCCAAGAGATCTTTTGAAGAGCATCATTAATATTGAATAAAGCTCTCCCCTAACAATACTTTTCAGGCATGGTTTTGACATTCCTATTTTATGCTACAAAATTCCTCTACCATTTAATGAAGGGAAGAAAGTCTGCTTTTTAAAACATATTTGAGTAGCCTGAATTAACTTTCCAAAATAAAACTAACAACAAGAAACTTGCCCTCTTTTTTTTTTCTCACTCATGCTCCACTTCCTTGGTCCATATATGGTATTTGGAAAAGGACAATAAGTCCTGTTATTATTCATAACTGTGAGTCTGAGACCCCTCCCCCAAAGGGAAATTTGGGGCTTCCGGGATGAAAAGGGCTGACATCTATTAGGGACTAGATAAAAAATAGAAAGCCTAGATTTTAAGTACAATCAAGGTAATTCTAAAAAAAAAAAAAAAAAAAAAAAAAAAGATAAATTCTGCCAAATGCAGGCTCTTCCTTCCAACTCATTCATTTCCAAGGTTCCAATGTTATATTTAGCCCATTATATAATGCCCCCTGAGGCCCTGTCGATCCTCTTACTTTAACTAGCTCTGTCTCTCTGTGCCAGGCACTGTGCTAGGTGCTTCATATTATTTAGCTCATGTAATCCTCACCAAGAGCCCTATGAAGCAAGAATTAACTTGTTAAAAATGAGGGAAGGAAGCCCACAGAAACGAAGCGTCTGCCCCAGAGTCCCAGCTGGGATCTGAACACTGGGTTCTATCGTTCCAATGTCACTAGAGCAGTGCCTGGAAGTTGGGATGATGAAAGAAAAGTGATATTTGGATTATATTTTATCCTCACTTCACCACCTTGGCAGGGCGCTGGCCAGCAGAGTTGGCGATTATAGTCTCTGGAACGTAGAGGATGGACTAGGATGCAGTGGGACCAGAAAATAAGGAGTAAATGGTTATAGGAATTTGCTCATCTGAGGGACTAATTCTCAGCCCACCGCAGCGCCGCTTGCTTGGTCTAGCGGGGACTGGCAAGTGGGCAGCTGCAGGACTCACATCGACATAATCGCTCCAGGGGAAAAGCAACAGAGGGTGCAGCAGATCAGACATGCCCTCACCACTACCTAGAAACGCCACCCCTGCAAGCCACCTTCAGCATCGTGGTTCGGCGTGTCAGTTTCGGCCCTAGCGTGAAGGTGCTGAAACCTCTTCCCCGGCGCGCTCTATGTACGCAGTGGCGGACCCTTCGCGCGCGCGCGGTGCAAGTGATAACCCCCGCTCCACGTGCGCTTCAGGTGGGCAAATGGCAAACTCCGCGTGCGCTCCAGGTGCGCTGGTGACCAACCTTTCCGCGCGCACCCCACGTGCGCAAGCTTCCGCCGCCAACTCTTCCTTTCACCAAGCCGCCTCCTCTCCCAGCGACCCCCTTCTCAAACCCCACTCCGCAGCCCGCCCCTCACCTGCACGTGGCGGGCAACGGCAGCACAGCCCCGCGGCGGCGGCGGCCGAAGCGAAACTTAGCCGCTTTGTAGATCTTCCAGTAGACAAACAGCACCACGCTAAGCGGCAGGTAGAAGGCGCCGCAGGTGGAGAAGACGGCGTAGGAAGGTTCCTGGCTCACCTGGCAGCGCTGGAGCCCAGCGTCGTAGGCCTCCCCCCAGCCAAAGAGCAGCGGCGCCAGGGCGATGAGCGCAGCGAGCGCCCAGGTGAGCGCGATCATGAGCGCAGAGGCGCGGCGGCGGGTGCGCAGCGTGTACTGAAGGTGGCGCGTGATGGTCCAGTAACGGTCCAGGGCGATGGCAGCCACGTTCCAGATGCTAGCGGTGCACACAGTACGTCGAAGGAGATCCACACGTGGCACAGGCTCCGGCCCAGCCGCCAACGTCGCCCGTCCGAAGCTCGCTCACTAGGCTCAGCGGCATCACCAGCGCGGCGACTAGCACGTCCGACACGGCCGTCGAGGCCACCAAGTTATGCGGCACACGGTGGAAGGCGCGGACTCGCAGGATGGTGACCAGAACCAACAGGTTCCACAGGAAAGTGGCCGCAATCAGCAGCACCAACAGCGTCACCACCAGCACGTGAAGACGGAGAGAGGGGCTCTCGGCCGGCAGGGCAGCGCCGCCTGGGGTCGACTCGACGACTTTGTCAGGGCTTGGGCTGCTGCTGCTGCACGCCTCAGGTCCCAGGGTAAGGGCGACGCCAGCAGCGGCCACCGAGAGGTTGGCCGCTTCCATGGCGCGCGGCGCACGGGATCCCGGAACCCCCGCGGGCGACGCACGCACGGCCCCGGCTCAGCGTGGAGGGGGCCACTGCTTGCCTGGCGAGGGCAGCGAGCAGTTCAAGTCGCCCTACCCTGGCACCTCCTTGTGCCTCAGCCCCACTTTGGAGCCTCTTCCCGGAGCCCTAGTGGACCTCTTTGCCAATGGAGGAAAATAAGAGTGGGACCCCCAGGAGTCCAGCTCCTCTCAGCGCATCAGTCCCTCCCACTTCTCCTCTGCGTCCCCGAACCAGCTGCCCTAGGGCTGGGAATTCCTAGGCTCAGTCTGGTGTCCGCGCGCGGTGGGAGGCGGAGATACGGGGAGAGGGGCTGGAGTGATGCCCCCAGGCCCAACCCTGCGGCGGCAGGAACTGGGCTGCAGCGAGGTGGCGTGGGCGCGAGTGATTTGGAGACGCTGGCAACAGGAGCCCAGCCTTGACGCTGTCCTGCGGGTCTCTCGCCTCCATCATGCGGAGGACACCCTAACTGCGGGAGTCGAGAGAGGAGGTTCACATTTACGTAGAAATTCCGTAGCCGCCACCTTCTGGGACCCTCAGACAGTCCTGGCTGCACCGTTTGATCACCGGAAACAGAGGGGCCAGGACAGAGGGGTTCTGCCTTCCTCGAATCTGGATTCTACTGTAAATCTGAAATAGGAGACTCAGGTGTTGGGGTTTATAAAACAGGAAGCTCCTAAAAGGCAGCTCCATCTGGCTGCTTCACTCTTTACTCTAATGTCTGGCAAAGGCTACCTGGTGCCTTGCGAAGTTCATTCTCTGGCGCTATTCAGAAAGAAAGAGGCTCTGAGCAGTTCGGCGGAAGCCTGGGGACATTTACCACCTCTTCGCCATCCCTCACCCTGCCCCATCATATCCCAGTCTGCACTTCCCACCCTACCCCCTTTTGCCATGGCTAACATGCCTGACTATATTATATGTCTTCCAGACCATCAACTTCAGGTTAAAGCTGATTATTTTTTGTTTACCCTTGGACAAAGGTAGAAACCAATTAGAAAGGTGCAATTCACCTGGTCCGCCATTTTAAGTCTCTTAACACTTAAAAAATGTTTCAATCATAATTCAATCAGCCTAAAGCTGCATTACTTCTGTTTCTGGTAGTTGAATAGAAACATAAAGAACACAGAGCCCACACTGTCCCTTCTCTTGTTAGGGTAAAAGACAAGCAGACATCCACTGGCTTCTTACTATAGGAATAACAGCCTCAGGCTAAGTAAGCAGTGTGTTCAGGAGAGCAGAGTGGGCAATGGACTCTGAGTCCTCCCGAAGAGAGATAACACTATTTTGGGAAAGGCCCCTAGGCTGCAGCAAGTGGAGGAGGTTTCTTCCCTTGAGCAGTCCCAGCCCTGGCACTTGAGGAAATCTTTGGGGATCTGGAGCCTTCTTTGCTCTCAATTCCTCCTCCATTAACAAAGTAGGTACTTTCTGCTTTCTGCATTGTGTATGGCAATTCTTACACGGACTTGATAGCATATTTATGGGACATAAAAAGCAACATGCAAAGAAGTCAAAATAAAAATACATACAGGGACATGGTTAGCACGTCTGCTTTAAAAACAGAAGGTCCTGGGTTTTGCCCCAGTGGAGCCACAGTCCATGGTCGACAGCTATGCCGTCCTGAACGAGCTAAGCAGGGTCTAGATACCTACACAAGGTAAAGGGAAGGTTGAACCTGCCAGGAATTTGAATGGCTGAATCAAAAAGCCAGCAGGAGAGGAACGTGCAGGGTTTAAATGCCAGGGAGCAGCAGGGGTTGGACTTGATCATGAGGAAAGCTGGAATTTGGACAATTTAGATCAAACAGACATGATGAATAGTTCTTTAAAGGAAAATGGTGACTAGCCTTTGAAATAGTTTTGGTGACTAGTCTTTGAAATAGTTTCACAATAATTTTCTCCCATTCGATTGGACAAATATAACAAAAATGAATAGTATCAAAAATGTAAAAGCATTCACATCGCACTAGTCAGATACATGACATGCTTTTTTTTCTCCTGTTTTTGCTCCTAACCATACATATTTTTCATGTCTAAAATCAATTTTTTATTTTGCATATTTCTCTTAACCCTTTTATGTTGCTATAAATTCTCTTCATAGGTACTTTTTTATACTGTACTGTTTATTAGGTGAAAAACTTTGAACAACTTAGACTTTCCAACACTCAGTTTCCTAATTTAAAAAATTAGGATAATTATACCTGTCGGAAGATTATTATAAAATTATAGTTAGGTAAAACCGATAGCGTGGAGTTAAGTGTTGAATAAATAATGACTATCGTCATTTTTTGAACTTCTAGTTTAACCCTTACATTCAATTCTTGTGTGATTTTTGGATATAGATCCTGTTTTTACAGTTTCAATCTCAAATATTTGTAACAAGAAGATACTTTCATGCATTTTATTCACTTCATCTTAACTGTACCCTTTTTAGACATCATTCCCATTTGCGGATCAGAAACAATGAGAAGTGTTGTCTTGCCTTGTGACTGAAAGCTGGGACTCATCTGGACAGGGCCTCCTGTCTCACTTTTATTCATGACACCAAGCCGCCCTGCACACACTGGGCTGGGGGTTCGGTCTGTGTTTTTATTGAACTCTTTTATAGAAATTGTTTTATATAAAAGTGTGTGTTTCTCACTTTACAAAACTATACTGTCCTCATCACAAGTCTTCTACCATCATTCATCATACCGCTCACTGCACTCCAGCCATCCTGGTGTTCCTGTTTCTTCAACAGAACAAGCACATTCCATTCTTGGGAATTTAGTGTGTGCTGTTCCCTCCTCCGTCAGATAGGCATGGCTCATTCGCTTACTTCATTCTGGTCTTTGCTCCAGTGTCACCATCTCAGGCAGGCCTTCCCTGACCATTGGGTCTACACGTAGTCACTCTATCTAAAGGCATTCTCTATCCACTGTTCTGTGTCTTCACAACACTTCACAGATGTGACGTCATGTTATTTCTGTCTGTTACATACCTTCTGCACACAAATGTAAGCTCTTCTCAGGCAGGGTTTTTTTTTTCACTACTGTCTGAATTCATACGTCTAGTTCTGTGCTAGGCACATCGAATGTATCTTAATACATTTGAATGGATTTGTTGAATGACTAAATTGGGCATTGTTGGGAGAGGTGAGCCATGGGCCCTGAACTCCAAGAATATAATGCCCTGACTGCTAATCACCCAGGCAATTTCTCAAAGTTTGTTTGCAGCAAGTGACCTAAAAGGATGAGGTAACCTCTTCCCCAGGCAAAGAACAAACTTGTCTGCACTTACTATATTTGTGACTCTCCCAAGCTGTGTTCCTTCCCTTCCTGTAGCACAGCATACTGCCTGTGCAGCCATCCATCACCAGCCTTCGCTGTCACCCCCATGGGATTGGCACGAACATTGAGCTCTGGCTACAGCTTTTGCCCTGAGGAATAAAGTCCTTCACTCTCGCCCAAGAGTCTCATGTCCTGCGACAGCGTCTGTGAAACAGTAACAGGGAAGCTTGTTAGCTTACAAGTAGGGTAAAATCCCAGGCCCTGCACAGCACCTGACGGGCATTTGGTTTGCTGATTTTTAGCATTAAAATTAGCAGAATTCTTTTTCCCTTTGGGGATGATTCCTTGATACATATTTTCCCTAATTTAATAGCTGAGTTAAAATATAGAAACAGTGTGATTGTTTCTTTTACATATTTCCAAATCGCACCTCAGGGAGATTTAATGGAGTCACCGTTCTCTTGCCCTGGCTTTGGAGAAACAAGACTGACAGCCTTGCCCAAATCAATATTTTGTGATTAGAAAAAAAATGTTTAATTGGTATATAATGACATATTTTAATTAATTAATTAATTCATTCATTCATTTATTATTTTTATGGTGTCATTGGTTAACGAATCCAATATGTTTCAGCTGCACTATAACAGTTAATTGTTTTCCTTCGCATTTTTCAATAGCTAAAAAGCCTTTGTTTTTCCAGAAAATGACTTATTATCTATATATCCTTGTGTAGAAACTTTTCATCCCCTGTTGAGTACTTTATACAAGAATCTAGGTACTGATGTTATAAATATTGATCAATTTTAATATATTTAGAGAGAAGATTTGCATCAATGTGTGTTTATCAACACATACTTTTTCTCATTCCTCTCTTTGCATTTTATTCTATTACGTTTTGTTGAATAAATTTTTCTTTTTTTTGATACGGTAGAAACACATTGATCTTGTCTCCATCAATGTCCTTAATTTACTCAGTAATTATAAATTGCTTTCCTACCCTTAATTTTTGTTATTAAAGTTTATGAATAGATTAAAATTTTGGGATTCCTCTGTAGTCACTGTTTGTGATGTAACGGGAGGTGGTGACTGGGCTTCTCGTCCCCATGCTGTGTGTGATCCTGTCCAGTGAGGCCTGGCCCTGATTGTCAAGGGCAGGATATGGTGGTACAACAGCAGGCAAGATGGTATCCTGAGGACCTTGCCTTCACCAGAGAACAAAATCTATCTGATAACCAGAAAGCAGCATACGTGCCAACAGCTGATTAGAAGTATAAACAAAGTTTTCTGGTCTTTCTGGGGCAGAGAAATCACCTCCAGTGAGGAGGAACAGAGAAGGCCTCTTGAGGGAGGTAGTTTTTGAACCAGACATTAAAAGGTGGGGAACATTTTTACCAGCAGAGGTGGGGCAAGAGGCGGGAGGGCATACTCGGCAGGAGGAGGAGAGTGAGCAAAGGCTTGGAGGCAAAAGAAGAAGAACAGCAGCAAAACAAAGACACCAGCAGAGAAACGGTCAGGTCAGGAAGATCCCATTGACTGGTAGTTCATTCACTTCTGGTTTGTCCCCTTTTTGCTTTTTAAAGAAAACATAGGTAGAACATTTTATCATCCTTAGTCAACTGATTCTTCTATTTCTCTTAGGACTCCATGTATCTCCTATGATTGTCTTTTTCTTGTTGTTATTAAAAAGTATTCATTCTTTGATATAATTTCCCTTGTGTACTTACAGATGATTTTTCAAATAATTTTATCAGGCTCTTTTTCTGTTGGTTCAGCAGGTCTCAAACCAAGTGTTACCTCCTTTGAGAAGCTGGTCTTGATCTCCACCTCTGCGCCACCCCAGACTCAGCTGGTACCCTTGCTTGGGCTGTTTCCTGATGCCTGTCCTGAGACAGGGACACATTTCTGTCCCTTCATTAGATGGCAACGTCCCTGAGGTATGGCTGGGCTTCTCCTCTCCTCCTACTTGCACCTACACAGTGCCTGGCATGGCTCAATAAAGCTGCCTGTCTGAATGAGTGAAAGAATGAAGCAGTGAATGAATGGAGAAAGCTATGAAGAGAACCAAGACCCAGCTCACTGAAGACAGAGAACAGTTGAGTGTTTAAGGATTTAAACACTGATCACAGAAGTGAGGAGAAGAGATCTACTAAGCATTAAGCCAAGTGGAAGTCAAAAGGCAGCGAGGAGGAGGAGGAGGAGGAGGAGGAGGAGGAGGAGGAGGAGGAGGAGGAGGAAGAGGAGAAGAAGAAGAGAAAATATAAAGTTTCCAAAAAGCTGAAAAAAAATTTGTTTTTGTAGTTAGGAAGTTAGGAAAGGGTTGAGAAGAACTCTTGCGCCACAGCTCAAACCTCACCGCTTCAGAATGGTCCACTTCATTAGTTCTCAAACTTCAATATTCATTGGTCACCTGGAGAGCTTGTAAAAACACAGATTTCTGGGCTCTGTTCCCAAAATTAGGTCTGAACTGGAGGCCAGTAGTTTGCATTTCTAACAAGTTCTCAGGCGATGCTGATGCTGTCACTACACTTTGAGAACCACCTGTTTAAAGTAGGTTCTCAGCCATCTCTCTATTTCCATGTCCTTACATGACTTATTAACCCTCAGTGTATGCCAAGCACTGTTCTAAGCACTTTTATAAATTAATACATTTCATTTCACAACAACCTTATGAGATACTTTTATTACTCCCATTCTACACACGAAGAAGAAGCAAGAGAAATGAAACTATGCCACCAAAATCACATAGCTAGGTAAGCTCTAAAGCCTGTTGGGCTATAAAAGCAATTTTAAATGCTATAAAGAAGTCAGACTGGGTCTAACTGTCATCCCTGGACCCTTGGTCAAGCTGCGCCTCTATGTGCCTCAGTGTTATAAAATGGGGATTATAGCAGCACATATCTTCTAGATTTCTGGGAGGATTAAGTGGTTAATCCAAAAGCTATTATTATAATTATGTTCTAAAAAATACATGATTCTTAAGGTCTACTCTCCAACCAGTACATAAATTCCATGAAGATGAGAGGTGTCCTATTGGTTGCTGGGACACCAGAACCTAGAACAAAACCTGACAAGCACTCAATAAATATGTCTTGTGTTGTCTTTTGCCAGACAATCTTTTCTTTTAAAATCAACATGATTAATATTTTAAAGATTCGGCTTTTATTATTTGCATATGAACATCTAAATGCATTTACTACTTCCATCTAGGTCAGAGTTTCTTAAACTTAAGCACTATTGACATTTTGGGCTAGATAATTCTCTGTTATGGGGCTGTCTTGTGCATCATAGATGTTTAGTGGCATCTTTGACCTCTACCCACAAGATGCCAGTAGAACTCCAGCTTACAATAAAAAAAATGTCACCAGATGTCACCCTGGTGAACAAAAGCACTGCAGCTGAGAGCCACTGACATCGATAATTTAGATGTCTCCCTCTAGCTGGCATCTTCCCTCTCATTTTGACTGCAGGAAATCTTCATCCTACTAGGTTACCTCCTGGGATTGCCCAAAGAAAGTTCCTCAGTATGCGCACAGTCCCCTGTGCTCGTTCCCAAGTAATAACCAATATTCTTGAAAGGGATCACACAGAGAAAAACAGCGGGTGCTGGATATGGCTATTCCACACTGCAAAGGTGAACCACCTTCCTCCACGTGAGGGCCCTTGAGGATTTCTCACCTCACAGGATTTCTAGCCTCAATTCTTGACTTCTCACAGCCTAGCCGTTTCTGGGAAGTTTAGCCCTCAGAATATCTACTCCCCTCAGAAACAAATATTGCTCCTAAGATCTTATCTTAATCCCTCTCCTCAAACAACTCCTCCCAAAGTGGTACATACATTTCTTGAAGTCAGAGCTATTCATCTGCAATGATGCCTGGTGTGGAGTTAGAGAAAAAGTATGAAATGAAGAAAGCCACTGCTTCCTTTCTGCTGCTGTCCCAGTTACTCTTTGCTCCTAACCGTAGATGCTTAAATTCTTGAACAAGAATGCTTGTGTGGGCAAAAAGACACACAGACACACTCCTAAAAACAACTGAAAAACAATTTAAGGACAGTATAACCTGAATCCACATTTAGAGAAAATTTTTCTCCTATAGGAACACAATCAGCAGAGAATTATTCCGCACACAGTAAGAACACTTTTTTATGGGGCCCTGGGGACAAGTTTCCCTCCTAGTAGTCTCTGAACATCTCTGGTCCAGAAAGGATTGCTGCTTTAACTTGTCATAACCAAATGAGAAATTCAGGCCTCCACCTCCAGAGGATTTCTCACCTCACAGGATTTCTAGCCTCAAAGTTTCCTGTAACTTTAAAATAGCCATCCCACCTCCTCATGATCACGGCTTATCTTTATCAAGACTTCAGAAAGCACATGGACTAGTCTCTGCCGGTACTCCATTGTATCTGTAGTTGGAGATAAATCTAGATATATATCTTTATAAATTTATATATGCCATAGTGTCACCCACCTTTATAAAACTATTTTAACCACATTTCTTCAACTGTTTCACATTGAAATTTAACAATTAAAAACATATTTCTCTCCTATGCTATAAACTATTATTACTGGTCCTCAGCCATCCAGAGATTGAGTTCTACCTGGGTTGAAATTGGTGGTCTGTCCCACCCTGCATACATATGAGAAAAAATTTTTTTTAATTTTTAATTAAGTTAAAAATTTTTAATTAAGTTTTATTGGGGGTAACTGGTTAATACAATTATATAATTTTCACGTGTACATTATAATTTGACATCTGTATATTGTATTGTGTGTTTACCACCCAAAGTCCAGTTTCCTTCAGCTACCATATATTTGATCCCCTATACCCACTTCACCCTCCCCCTAAACCCTATATTTGACCACCTTTACCCATCTACTTTCCTCTCCTCCCCCACCCCACTAGTAATCACTAGTCTATAGTCCTCTGGTAACCACTAGCCTATAGTCCATGTCCATGAGTCACACGGGAAATTGATCTGGGTTTCCTGTTGGTTCCAGCCTCCCCACCGTTATGGCTTTGCTTTAGAATGAAAATGGATGGAAATAATTTCTCCCACTAAATAAGTCACGGGCTTTTCTCCAGTACACCACCAAAGCAATGTTAATGATCAGATGGTAACGTGAAGAAAACACTTGTTCAAGGAAACATCTAGGCATAATTGGCATTTGTTTTCCACTGTGTGGGTGTCAAAGCTAATTTGTTTACAGAAATGTGGGGAGAGAGAGTGCCTTAGAGTAATTGTCCCTCCTACTACTCTTAGAGTTTTAATTAGTGGATGGGCTCCTTCCCATCCCCCACCCCCAGCTGCTTTTTTTTTTTACATGACCATAAGTAGTTTTTTGGGGGGTTTTCCCTCCATGAATTCAAACCTCGACCCTTAAAAATCCTTTCTTACTAATAGCAAATACCTCCAGCAATGACACTTGGTCTAGAGCTGAAAGTTCTCCAGAGTCAGTGATGATAATGAAGACCATCCAATCACTGCCAGGACCTTACACAAACAGGTCACCTCCCAGGGTAGATCCACGGTGGGTGGCTGAGGACTCTTTACAGTTCAGTGTTCTCCAGGCTCATGGGTCTGTTTCTACTATGGTCTTTTCCCTCTGGCTCATCTTGCCACTTGCCCAGGCCCCCATGAGAGGGGAGATAGAAGCAGAAAAGGTGGGGAAGAGAGTACGCATGGAAGTGTGTCTCAGTAGACATTTTCTGCATTGTAGGTCTTTCACAGGAAGGCAAAATTGGGAAGGAGGGCTGTTATGAGGTCTGGAGTTACCCACATTTCCCTGCAAGCTGATTGATATACTGCACCCTGCTCTGAGCTGCAAAAATCCAGTGATTTTTAGCCCCAGATCCTATAACTGAACCATCAGCCCTAGAATGTCAAAATAACTGTAATTTCTATCTCTAGAGAAGTGAAAGATAAAAAGTGCTAAAAAATGAAGGCTCTTTATTTAGAAAGGTCAATTAGGAAATGCCTCAGTAAGAGAAGTATCGATTAGAAAAACAAATTAAGGCCAGATGAAATCTGGTCAGTTTAATATATAGATTTATAGGATGAATATAGAGAGCCATAAAACAATATCCTACCAATTTTCTGCTTGTTGGTGAATGTTAGATGTAATGTCGTAGAGAAAAGCATGAAATATTTTGGAAAAGGGATGGTTTTAAGTGTAGAGTCTAAGAAAAAATTCTCACTCATTGTCTTGCCTCACACTCCTGGATGAAAGCCCTAATTTTGCACAAGATCCTTGGGGGCAGAAGGTATTACGATTTCTGGAAGCCTAAACTTTTGTTACTGGAGGGAGGGGAATGGATGGTCTGAGATGAGTTCAGATTCTTGAGCTGAAGGAGAAGCCTTGGTGGTTCTATTTGCCTGGTGTGATAACTGGTAGCTAAATGAATGTCAGAAGTTGGAAGCCAGAAATAATACTTTCAAAAGAGCCAAGCTGGGCTCATTTCTGCCCCCTGCTAACTCCTGCCACCTCCAACGTTTTGATCTTTCTATGCCCTGCAATTTGATTCCCTGTGGGGGATAAGAGAGTCAAACAGGCCTCCTCCATGGACTTTCTTTGATGTTTGTAATTTCTGATTTCAGCACGTTCCAGGTACACTCTTTCATCTCTTAAAGTCTGTGCTGTTTTCTGGGCTTTACAGGAAATCTGGTCTCCGGATACTCTCACTTTAGGCAAACTTAACTCTTACCATTAAAAATACAGTTTGGGTGTGGGAATATTTTCCTTCTATGAAATTTTTTGTTTAGTCTCTGAGGGTTACTGAGGAAGCAGAGAGAACCTACGAGATTCTCTTTCTTTGCTTTGCACCATCTTTTCCTTCAACATCTCCAGATACTTCCTGAACAATGACGTGCCCCAGTTCAGTTTGCTAACTGAGTGGAAAGAACAAAGGGGGAACTGTGGAGCTTGACAGGCTTGGGTGAAAATTCCAGCTCAGTCTTGACAGCAGAACACCCTTTAGACAGCTACTTGCTGCTCTGCCCAGTGGTCCTTTCGCCCCCTTGCAGCTGGGCACTCTAATAAACGAGTGACCACCTTCTCACATTCCATTCCAAATGGGACTTGACAAGTAGACATGACAGGCTCCTTCCCTTTCTTTTCTCTTTTCCATTTTCCTCTTTTCTTTCCTCACTTCCTTTTTAAGCTGTTGGAGTTGACACCAAGATCCCCCTTTAAGACTGAAGGACTTGTCCCCTGGCTGCTGAGGAGGCAGCTACAAATAGTCTTCCACCCCCACTTTCTTCTGGAATGGCCTCCACTGAAGGGAGTCCTTTGCTCAAGGTCACAGTCCCTTCTAGGAGCAGCCCTCAGCCGTGAACAACAGAGTATAGACTGAGTCCCCTTTTCCTAACTCGAGACTCTGATGGGTCATCTCAGCTTCAGAACCCCTCAGGGGGCTTAGCTGCCATTTTTATTGAGACTGCGTCACAGCTCAACTTTTTAGCCTAAAACTCTCCTCTTTGCCCCAAAAGGTGATGCTTCCCCTAAGTCATACCCCAATAAACTTCCTGCACACTAGTCTCCATCTCAGCATCTGTGTCCTAGGGAATTCCATCTGCAACAGTCATGAGGAGGTAAGATGCAGAAGATGCAATGGACAGAAAAAAGAAATACACATTAAGTAGGTAGACAGCAATACAAGATGATGATTAATGATGAGTCATAAGTACCATTCAAACAACACAGTCACAGGAAAATATCAAGGGGGCAAGAGTAGTGAAGGGAGGCTTCCTGGAGGAGACTGAGTAAGAGCTGGGACTTGTTGTTGAGCAGGATTTAAAAAGAAAGAAAAACAACACAGGATGCTTTAGGTAGAGGGAATTGCTCAAATGATTTGAGAATGAACATCTCTAATTTTTGAAACAGCAGTTTTATTTGGGCAAAGCAGACATTGTTGGAGGGTGGGGGAACTAGATATATGGTTTGGATAAGCCAGATGGTGGTTAGATAATAGATTTGAAAGAACTTTGACAATCAGGTCCAAGACATCCAATATCCACAAGCGGGGAGGGACTATTAGGCATATTGGAGCAGAAGAGGGACATGATGAAATATATTAACGTGTGTAGGTATTGGTGACGTTGATTTATCGTTGGGGTCAGTCGGAAAGAGATTTGATAATGATACTTGAGGCCAGTAGTTGAAAATCACTGTTGATTTTACTTATTTTAACAAAAATCCACTGTTTTACTTTGTTATAAAGTAGAACAATGACCCAAGTTTCACTGTGTGCATAGCAGTTTTATGAACTTTTGACTATTCCATTGTAGTTACTCTTCCCCCTCCTGGGGCCCTGGCACATTGTGATAAGAGCTTGAGAGAGGGAACCAGAGCATGTGCCAGCTATCTTCTGGATTTGTGTGTTTAGGAGTATTGTTTACCAGCAGTTTATATGATGGGTTATACTGGGACTGAATTGGAGGAAGGACATCAATTGGGTGACAATATCACTGATACAAATGGGGGGGGTGAAGGGTGCTTGTACTCAGGAGGGAGCAATGTTGTAGCATGTATTAAAATCTCATTTTTTTTTCATGGCTGAATAATATTCAATTGAAATGTATAAACCACATTTTGTTTAACATTTATCTGTGATGGACACTTTGGTTGTTTTCACCTTTTGGCTGTTGTGAATAATGCTTCAATGAACATAGGTATGCAAGTAACTGTTTGAGTCCTTGTTTTCAATTCCTTTGAGTGTATATCTCAGAATGGAATTGCTGGGTCATATGGGGGCAGTTCAATTTTTAACTTATTACAGAGCTGCCAAACAGTGTCCCACAGTAGTGACCCATTTTACATCCCACCAGTTGTGTATGAGAGTTACAATTTCTCCACATTTTCAGCAACACTTGTTATTTTCCATTTTTAAAACTATAGACATCCAAATAGGTGTAAAGTGGTATCACATTGTGGTTCATATTTAATTCTTAATTACAAACATTGTTTTGCATATTTCTCTTCCCCTCGTTTGATAAAATTTTAATAAGCTAGCTTATTTCTTTTGTTTATGGTCTTATAGTTTTTATTGTAAATCATTTGAGAAATTAATAAAATTTAAATCACACACAAAAGAAAAAGTGAAAAACAATAAAAAGATAACTAGATTTAAGCTGCTTTGAAGGAGATCACATTTTGTGTTATGAAGCTCTTCATTCAAATTGCTTTTCCATTCTCAGATGAATTTGTCATGGAAAATTTTCTTGCTTTCTCTGTTTTTATTTTTTCATGTCTTGTATTATTCCTATATGGTCCAGTAGAGATTTTTCTGTTTCCTCAGCAGTTTGACAGTTGAACACATCTTATCAAAAGAGCCACTAGTCTTTGTCTTTTTTGAGTAACATTTGTATTCTGTTGGCAAAGTATAAATTCTCAGAATCCTAGTGTTGTTTATTGAAGATGAAATAATATAGGGCTATGAAAGTTACTACACCAGATCCACCCCTTACCCTGCCATGACTGACTCCATGACAAATTCTGGAGATTCTTACATGGTCTTTCTTTAACAACCTTCCCAGTCAAATATTAGCCATTATTTCTGTTAATAATTTTAGGAAGAGCTAATGGTAATCAATTACAATAAAATATAAATTTTTCTTTTCTTTCTTGCATGTTTTAAACATGAGATAGAAGGAAAGTACAAGGTGAACTCTGGGTGTTGTTTCTAAATCTTAAAAAAAAAAAAATGCCTGCCTGTAAGAAAAGGATTTGAAACATCTAACACGCTTTCAAGATAAAACACTCAATAAACTAGGATTAGAAGGGAACTTCATTAACATAACAAAGGACATCTATGAAAAACCCATAGCTAACATCATGTTCAATGGGTAAAGATTGAAACCTTTTCCCCTAAGATCAAGAACAAGACAAAGATGCCCATTTTCACCACTACTGTTCAGCATAGTTATAGCCACATCAATTAGGCAAGAGTAAGAAATAAAAGGCATCAAAACTAGAAAGGCAGAAGTAAGACATATTTCACATGACATGATCTTGTATGTGGAAAACCCTGAAGAATCCACAAACAAAACTATTAGCACTAATAAACAAATTCATCAAATTGGCAGCTTACTGCTTAATATGCAAAATGAGTTATACCTCTATCCACAAGCAATAAATAATCTAAAAAAGGAAATTAAAAAACAATATCATTTATAATAGCATCAAAAAGAATAAGATACTTAGGAATAAAGTTAATCAAAGAGTATGAGACCTGTAGATGAAAACTACAAAACATTGCTGAAAGAAATATTAAAAGACCCAACTAAATTGAAAGACATCCCATGTTAATGCATCAGAAGACAATATTGTTAAGATAGAATGTACCCCCACATGATCTACAGATTCAAGACAATACCTATCAAAATCACAATAGCCATTTGGCGGAAATGGAAAACGTGATACTAAAATTCATACAGATTCTAAAGAGACCCCAAATAGCCCAAACAATTTTGAAATAAAAGAGCAAAGTTGGAGGACTAATAATTCCCAAGTTCAAAAATTACTACAAAGTCACAGTTATCAAATTAGTATGGTACTGACATAAGTATAGACAAAACAGACCACTGGAATAGAGAGTCCAGAGTAAACCCATAATATACCTATAGCCAATTGATTTTTTACAGTGACACCAAGACTCTTCAACAAATGGTGCTAGGACAACTGGATATCCACAAGTAAAAGAATGGTATTAGACTCTTAATTCACCTCATTTGCAAAAATTAACTAAAATAGGTCAAAGACCAAAATGTAGGAGCTAAAACTGTAAACTTCTTAGAAGAAAAGATAAAGAAAAATCTTCATGACCTTGGTTTTGGCAATGGTTTCTTAAATATGACACTGAAAGTACAAACGAAAGGGAAAAATGAATACATTAAAATTGATCAAAATTAAAAGTTTTTGTTCATCAAAGAGCACTAGTAAGAGAGTGAAAAGACAACCCACAGAATGGGAGAAAATACTTGCAATCATATATTTGAGATAGATCTAGTATTCAGGATAAAGGACTCTTTCAACTCAAAACAACAAAACAAAATAACACACTATTGAAAAGGACAAGCAATTTGAATAAAGTTTTTTTTTAAGGAAGATATATAAATGGCTAACACACACATGAAAAGTTGATAAATGACATTAATTACAAGGGAAAGATAGCAAACTCATAGGATATCACTTTACACCACTAGGCTGGCTATAACTTCATGAGATTAAATCAAGCACAAGAGAAAATGATGCAATCAAGATATGCAGTATATATGAGATGTGTGAGGCGCTGCTGCTGGCATAAAATGGCACATTATTTTACAGCAACCTTAAAAAATAAGTAGAAAAAGTACAGTATAAAATAATGATGAAATATAGTTTAGTAAATACATAAAGCAGTAAGCCATTTATTAACAGTATCAAGTATCATGTACTGTATATAATTGTTTATGCTATACATTTGTATGGCTGGCAGTGCAGTAGGTTTGTTTACACCAAGATCACCAGAAACATGTATATACTGTTTTATGACTTTTTGATGGCTACAATGTCACTAGGTGATACATTTCAAGACCCCCAGAGGATACATGAAACTACGAATAGTACCGAACTTTATATATACTGTTTTTTCTATACATACATATCTATGATAAAGTTTAATTTATAAATTAGGCACAGTAAGAGATTAACAACAATAACTAATACTGGAATAGAACAATTATGATAACACACTGTAAGAAAAGTTATGTGAATGTGGTCTTTCTCTGACACATGATCTGATAACCAAGAGGGCTGGTAATGATGAAGGGTCTGGAAGCTTATACAGTGGTAGGTATACTGGTCAGAGGGATGATTCTCATCCCAGGCAGGACAGAGAGGAATGGCATGTGATTTAATCACAATACTCAGAAGGTGGTACAATTTAAAACGTATGAATTTTTTATTTCTGGAATTTTCCCTTTAATATTGTCAGACCACAGTGGGCCACAGGGGACTGAAACTGTGGAAAATGAAACTGTAGATAAGAGGGGACAACTGGATCTTAAATATGTTACTCTATTTTATTCTGACATAATGTCTCGATACTGAAATCTGATAGTACTCTAATTTTTTTTTTAATTTGCCCCCCACCCCCTCCACCCCTGACCTAGGGATGTTGCTGTTCTTCTTAAAAACTGGATCTCTAAAGGCGGAGCATCTCTAACCACGTGTTTGTGGCATGCACGCACCCCAGGGCTGGTGAATGGGCCATGGCTCCATGGGGCTCCATGGAGCTCGAACCCAGGACCTTCTGCGTGTAAAGCATACATGCTAACCACTACTCTATGGAACCACCCTTCTAATTATCTTTATCTTATGAAATAACTTCCTCTTTTTGCCTAGATGGCTAAAGGATATTTTCATTTCTTTACAGTCTGGTAGTTTCTTTACAGTATGTCTTGGTGTTGGTAGCTGTAAAGGTTAATTTCATGTGTCAACTTGATTAGGCTAGGGATACTTGATAGCTGGTAAAACATTATTTCTGGTGTGTCTGTGAGGATTTTTACAGAAGAGATTAGCATTTGAATTAGTAAAATGGATAAAGCAGATGGCCCTCCCCAGTGTGGGTGGGCCTCACCTCATCCAATGAGGGCTCAATAGAACAAAAAAAGAAGAAGAATTTGCCCTCTGTTTGTTTTTGTTTTTGTTTTTGTTTTAGGTGAGGCAACCCTTGGTTGACCTCACAGATTACAAGGACCTTGTCAGCTTAAAATCCTTATTTTTTTATTTTTTATGCCTACGGCACCTGGTCTTCCTAGGTGGTCTCCTATCGGATCGGGCTTGTTCAGGATAGCATGGCTGTAGATGCTCTCTGTTTGAACTGGGATATCCTTCTTCTTCTGTCTTTGGACATTAATGCTCCTGGTTCACCCACCTTTGGAATTGGATTGAATTATACCACTGGCTTTTCTGGTTCTCCAGTTTGCAGCTGGCATATCATGGGACTTTTCTGCTTCCATTATCAGGTGATCCAATTCCTATATGTAAATATATATAAATGTGTGTGTGTATCTCCAGTAAGACATGAGAAGATACTCGACATCATTAATCATCAGAGAAATGCAAAACAAAACCATAATGAGATATCACTGTCATACCTACTAGGATGGTTAAAATTGAAAAGTCGAACAATAACAAGTGTTGAGGATGTGGAGAAATTAGAACCTTCATACAGTGCTGGTGGGAATGTAAATGGTGTAGCCACTTTGGAAAATAGTCTAGCAATTCCACACAAAAATTAAATGTAGAGTTACTCTTTGGCCCAGTAGTTCTACTCCTAGATATATTCCCAAGAAAAATGAAAATATATGTTCACACAATGTACACAAATGATTATAGCAGCATTCTTTATAATAATCAAAATATGGCAATAATCCAAATGTCCATTAATGAACAAACGAATAAATAAAATGTGGCATATACATACAATGGACTGTTATTTGGCCATAAAAGGGAATGAAATAATGACTCATGTCACAACATGGACAAAACTTGAAAACATGCTCAGCAAAAGAAGCCACACACAAAAGGCTTTATATTGTATGATTCCATTTATTTGAAAGGTCCAGGAATAGGCAAATCTATGAAACAGAAAATAATGGTTGCCAGTGGCTGGGGCAGGAAAAATGGGGAGTGACTGCTAATAGGTGCAGGGTTTCTTTGAGGCAGTGGAAATGTTCTAAAATTGGTTGTGGTGATGGTTGCACTGTGAATATGTGAACAACACTCTATCTCAATAAAGAAATCAGAAAAAGAGTTCAAAGGGACTACACTCCTCTAGCCTTTCAGACTCCTCTAGCCTTTCATGCCTCTTGTCCTCACTCACTACAGAGTGGGAAAAGCCTCTGATTTCAGCTGCTATTCTTAGATTGGCCCTCTCTTGGTTATTTTGGGAGTTGTTCTGTTCTTAGGTCCATCAGCTGCTGCGTTGTTTCCTGTTATTTCCTCCTGTACTTTGCCAATATATAGCAAGGAGGTCTCATAGCTGTTTGGTGCTTTGTCCCATCCACTTGTATTTTGGGATTCAAGGAGATATTTTGTCACCTATTTTTGTTATAATTATTGTCTATCGCTTTTAAATTTGCTCTCTAGTTGCTCTACTTTTAAGCGGGGATTCGTTAAAATCCCAACATTATTATATCATCGCTGCCACCATCTTCCCAGAATTCCTGTAGGAGAGCTTTGTAAAAAGCCCCCTTTTGTACGAATTCTAGATATTTTCCCGCAGTTTACCTGTGTGTGTGTGTGTGTGTGTGTGTGTGTGTGTGTGTGTGTGTGTGTGTGTATTTGTTATTTGAGCTTCTTGGCTGGATGACTTGGAGATGAGGAGGTGGGGAGACTTGGGGTGATCTGTAGCTTCCTGCACTGTGTTATGTATGAGCTGGCAGCAACTCTTTCTCATCATGAAGGGAATTAATTCAGCTATCCCTGTTTTAACAGCCTTGTGGCTCTACAAAGTGATTGGACTTTCTCAGGTTATTATTAATATTTTCTTCTGGGCTTCTTATACAGTGCAATTCAATTTACCTATTGCTCAGTAATCATTGCTATGGTAACCTATTCTGGCATGTAAAGCAGTTACTTAGAGTTGGAGAAAAAGGTGGACTGAAACACTGAGCACTCCAGACATTCAATCACCATTTATTTCCCAAAGACACTTGAAAGAATTAGAGGAATAAACTCATGTAGGTACATTGCTGCTCTCTATCCATTACAGTGAGATAGGGTTTAATCCAACTGGAATTATCAGAGGACAATTTTTTAAAGCTGGGAATGGTGGTAAATTTAATTCCTTGTCACACTGGGGTTTGTAGAATAGTCCATAGTGAAATTACCAGATGTATTATTTGGGGTCAAAATACAGTTTGTTTTAAAATTTCTTGTAGCATTTCATTAATATTTAAACCTCAGTTTCTGTAGCTGTGAAACACTGTCCCAAGGCTGAATGCGGAAGTCCAGCTTTTGATATGGTTGCCAAGAATCCTGAAAAACATGCACATGTACCAGAAGTCCTTCAACTAGAAACAGTATTAGGTTCATAGTGGTGCTGTAACAAATTACCACCAACTTAGTGGTGTAAAACAATACAAATTTATTATTTTATAGTAATCAGGAGTCCAAACTGGGGCTTGCTGAACTAAAAGCAAGGCGTTTCTTAGCTTTTTCCAGCTTCTAGAGTCTGCCTACATCCTTTGGCTCATAGCTCCTTCCTTCAGTTCCTTCAAAGCCAGCTGGGTAGTTAGTATCTTCAAATCTCTTTTTGACTCTCTGATTTGTTTCTGTTTTTGAATCACCTTCTCTGATTCTGACCCTTTTGCCTCCCTCTTATAAGGACCCTTGTGGTAGATCACATTGGGCCGATCTGAATAATCCAGGATAACCTCCTATCTCAAGATCATTAATTAATCATACCTACAAAGTCCCTTTTGTCATCTAAGGTAATATATTGACAATTTCTGGGGATTAGGATGTGAACATCATTGGGGGATCACTATTCTGCTTGCCACAGACCCCAACATATACATATGTATGCCTGTCCTAATCAGAACCTGTTTTTTCACATGGGCCCTGTGGAGCTAAAAACCTTCCAGACTCTCATGCTGGGAGCACTAGAATGCTGCCTTACTTACACCTTAAAGTCAGCAATGCCCAGGGATGCTCTTATGAGACAAACACTTAAGTATTATTTAGAGTGGGGAAGAGGTCAAACAGAAAAGTATCATTTCCAGCTCAATTTCCTACAAGCTAGTGAGTTGAAGTACTATGCTCAAGGCTACACATTGTTTTTTTATATTCGCTAATGGGACCACCTTTCTCTCCACCACCCCATCTTGGCGGTTATCATGCTCTCGTCTTCTTTGAACCACCCCAGCTTCACCTCACCGTCAATCAGTGCCTAGAGGACTGTAGTGTCACAATGTCTCTCACATCTGTTCCTTCTTTCCCTCTTTGATTCCTTGTTTTACCTACTTCCAGTTTCACCTTGATCCCTTCTACCCTAAACATTAGCCGGAATGAATCTTAATGCACAATTAGGTATTGCATGCATCTCCTTTTTCTGTTGCAAACCAAATTCAAGTTCAAACTTTGTAGCTTGGCTGTCTAGTGTTGTTTCTCTGAGTTCCATCTAGGTTCTTAGCCCATCTTTTACTGCCTCCCAAAGTAGACATGCTGTGATAATAGCAGCTACCATGTCAGTCTACAGAATCCTTGTAGCAGCCCAGTGAGGTTGATGGCACTTTTTATTTTACAAGTGACCCAAAGCTGCTTCCTCTTTGCCTTTGCTCATTCTGCTCCTGTGGCTTGAAAACCTTGTTTTTATCTTCATTCACCCCTTTTACTCCAGTTAAAGCATCATGCAAGACTCGGCTCTGATGTCACAGTTTCCCAAAGCTGTTCACAATCTTTTAACCCTTGGAGATAGTTATTTTCTCCTTTTAGGACATTGTCCCTCATATTTACCCCCATATCCCTCTCACAGCAAGTTTCTAGAATAGAATTGGAGTTACCCCTGCACCTCCAGGTTCTTACTCTCAGTAGATGCTCAAATACTTGTTATCCAAACAACATTGAGGCCATTGCTCATATAGAGTTTTTTTATTTTCCTCAATTGAAGCCACCCTGGCAGCCATTATTACCGGAACATCAAGGCTGCCAGCCTCTGTGCCCTTGCCTAGAACTGCCAGCATCGTATTAAGGTTCAGATCTCAGGCACTCGTTGGTTCCTCCTGCCTGCATCTGAGGACAGCAGTATTCCCTCTTGGGGAAAGGAGGAAGGCCCACCTCAGCCACCTTGAGTTGCTCAGCAAGTGGCAACGTGCCCTAGACCTGGGCTGAGAACAGTACTTGTCTCTAGGCCATGCTATTTATCGCCTCTCGAAAGACTTCCCCTTCCTATTTGTGACATTGGGATGTCATATATGGGGCCGTTCTTCCCGGGCTGTTGGGAGGCTTAAAGTTCAAGTACGAGAGCATTTTAGCTTGGAGCCTGGCCTCCCCGGGGTCATTCCTCAGTGTCCTTCCAAGCTCTGAGATGATGGGGCCTGGCAAGTGTTTGTCCTTGCTTTTCCCCTACTTGGCCTTTCTTTCCTCTAGCTGGGGAATGAGCCATCTACAGCCCTCCTCTGCCACAAAATGAAAACCAATCAACCCAGCTTTTTCTTCCCTCGGGTCTAATACAGAGATGCCCTTGGGAACGCAGTGCCCATAGCAGCAGTCTTCTTCAGCCCTGGCTGAAGGCCCTCTGCTGGAAGATTCAGGAATCTCAGAAAGCGAGAGTCCTGCAGAGATTTTTTTGGCCAAAAGCATTTGAAACCATGATGTTTCAAAGTATGGGAAAGCAAGTATGCCTTTATGAACATTGCTTCCTTTCTGAATGTCTGCCCTGCTTTTCTGACATTCTCAGTTGATCAATAGTTGTCTTGTCTGAAAGCTGACTTCCCAAAGCTGTGCTAAATGTTTCCCACACAGTATAGCATTAATCCTGTGGATCCCATTACTTCTCTTTCTGTAGATGGGGAAACAGGAGAGGGAAGTAAATTACTCAAAGACTGACAGTACGCAGGGGAGCTAGGATTCACACAGGTTCTGCCCGACTGAAGAAATTGCTGCCTGGAAGGCCCAATGACTGTCAGCCCTTTCCCAGCTCAGATCCTCCTCTGGAGACTGAGTAATGTTGAAGGCCATACTTCTTCCCGTCTCCGAACTCCAGATCCAGACCAACTTCTCTATGATCTGTCCTACACTGTGCTTTTTCAATCGAAGACAAATACACAACTATTTCCCTCTGGAAAGCCTGAGTTTGTGTCCTCTGGGCCACCCTAGTTTGTGAGTGATCGAACATACTAACACCATTTTCACTCTGCAAGATAACAACATTAGTTTAGTGAGAGGCTGTAATGGTATCAATTCTAGACTGTTTCCAAAGCTAGCTGTGCAGGAGAATCACCAGATTCCTCTGCCCTGCCAAAGGCATAAATGAGAATCTCCTGGGCATGTGGCAAGAAATCTTTAAACATCTGTTTATGTGGCACCATGGGCATTTTGGAACTCACTTCCCAGGACAGAAGCCGTCTACTATAGGTAGAGAAGGTTCCATCACTTTTTCATTAGTCAGAGTCCACCAGAATTCAAGGATGCAATTTCCAGGCTTAGACACAGCTGGAATATTTCTCTATATATCTGCATCTATCCCATGACTTGGATAACATTACAATTGTTTATGATCCTCTCTACTTTCTCTAGACTGTAACCAGGCTCCTAAGACCTTAGCTACAGGCTAATCTTCTGCACAGCTGGTGACACCTAGCAGGCTTTTAATTCATGATTGCTGTTTATCCAAAAGCACTTTGTTGTCCCATGCCAACTACACTCCATACAAATAGAAGTAGCTTTGAAAACTGCATTAGTTTACTTGGAAGCTATCTTAGGAAGGTGCTGCGGGATAGAACTTTCCAAAACCTGATCTTCAAAATTGCAGGGGATCCAGACTATCAGTAACTTAGTCTGTACTCCAAAAGCCCAAGCTGGCTCAGAATTTTTGATGAGTCCCTGTACCTAATACTGTAGGGTGGCAAACTTTTCATGTGTGCTGTATATACTAACAGACAGCTAACAGGTACTTTATGCCAGGCATTGTTCTAAGCACTTCGCATTTCTCACCACCTTACAGTATGTTTTACTTTGCAGGCTAAGAAAGAGGCACAGATAAATCTGAATCCAGGCATTCTAGTTCCAGAGCATCATTTAACCACTACATATTGTCGAATAAACAAGACCATGAAATCAGCTTTACTTACACTACCCTGGCCAGTTAAGACCAAAATAAAATTTAGACATAGCAATGACTTGTCATGACTTGCAGCCCAGGGTACCCAAAGGTTTCTATTTGCATATAGTGATCTGCTGAGCTCCTTGCCCATGATGCCTAACCTTTCTGGCTAAAAAGAGGCAACTTAATCCCATCGAGATAACGGCCCCAGATATGCCACCATAGCTGTGCCTTCTTCTTATGAAAATGAGCCTTGCAGATAGTGCTGCCCCAACCTGGTATCCAATCCTAGGACTGGCTCCCTCACATCTGAATTCTGGCCAGGTTGGTCTGTCTGGTTGTCTGGATAACCCCAGCTTAGCCCATTCTACCAGCAGAATCTCATACAGGAAGTACCTGAAACAAGCCCTTATTATAGTAGGAACGATCTTTCCACTTTCTCTTAAACATGCAGAGATAAGGAAAGCCAGTTTGAGATAAGCAGGTATCCGGACCCAAATCCAGGCAGATGAAGGATAAGTAACAAAGAATATTAAATCAAATACAAAATTGATATAATTATTTAATGACACAGGAAAATAACATGGTATAAACAAGCTATCACAAATGGTGGGTAGAGTATTTCACTTTTGATAAAAAAAATTTAAAAGTATGTATACAAAACACTGGAAGGTTATATACCAAAATATGCAGAGAATTTCTGTTCAGTGATTATTCTTCCCTTTGCTTTTGTGTATTTCTTGAAGCATGATTATTTCTCAAACAACAAAGGAAATGTTATTGGATAGAGAAATGGTTCTTAAATGTTAAGAGTACAGCAATCAAGGTCTGAAACCCAGGACAGGTCCAGTCAGGGTGATGGTGGCTGAGCCCAGCTGCAGAATACCATTCTTTTCTCTACCTTCTGGAATGCTATTTATTAGATTGTCTCCTCTACATTTGAGATTCTACAAGTACTTGCATTTAACAGAAATCTAAGATTAACTGACATAATAGCAAAACGATGCTAGCAACTTTGGTTTTAAATTGCTACAAAATGTAACCACCATTTTATAGTTATGAAACACTCTAAAAACATAAAACACTTAAAACAAACTAGAAATCAAGAGCTCCTACAACAAAAAACTCCATCTGACTAAACCCCTGCCTTTGCTTCCCTTTCTGACCTCTGCTCATTTTCAATTTTCACTGTAAATCTATGTTTCACAGATCTAAAAGAGGCACTTTTTTTTTTCTTAAAAAGATGCTTTGCTTTCTAAAGTATTCTGCAGTTAGAAGGGCTTGCTAAAATCCAAACCACCTGAAACAAAAAATTTGAATGAGAGTCACCATTCTATGCCTAATTTTTAAAAAGTCTTTGCTAAGTTACCACATGGACTATTGCACCTACACTGGTGTAAATGAGGCTCAGAAATCTCAAACCTCCCCCAATTCCAAATGTCAGAACCACTAGGGGCACTTTATTAAAATAACAACCATGTTTCCTGTTCTTAAAATAAGGAAATTGGGAAAAGCTCATTGTTTTAAAGTCTGGCATGTATAAAAATTGATGCCTCCTTTAACTAAAGGTGCTTCTTAGGTATTTCCAAAAGCTCTCTACCTTTTTACATGGCAGCATTTTCAGGAGCAGTCAAGAACTACCACTAAGGTCCAAGAAACCAAACCCCCAAAATAAATAGACAATTTCCTGCTTTACCACCACCACCACCATCTGTCCAGTGTACCAGGTCATCAGCCTTTCACAGAAGGTTTGAATAGCAATCTGTGCCACAAAAATCTTCAGACACCAATGAATTATTTGTCATTAAAATAATGACAAATGGGGGGAGGAGTTATAAACTTAAAACATTCTATCATCATAACCAAGACCAAAAGGATACTTCTGCTTTGTCCTTGAGGAATCAAGAAAAAATGAACTGTTTTATAATCCCAAAAAAATAGACTTGCAGGAAATAGTGGTCAGTGCTTGCAACCTAAGTCAATTTATGTTCAATTAGTCCAAATCCTAAAGCAACAAAAATAGAGCAAATCCATTTCAGCACATCAAAGTGAAAAAAGGTATGTTTTCAGTGTGAGAACTGCCTCCTGTCGATGACTTCTTGCTAATGTGTTTGAAGATTTTGGACTTCTCAACTTTCTTGGTTTTCTGGTAGCCGAATCCACCACCTCCTCCTCTCTTTTTAAGCTTGCCTTCATTTGTACATCTAAAGGTGTATGTTAAGGAAATGAAGCAACACAAAGATAAAAACTCCAATCTAACGACTACATGAAGAACGAAAAGTATGTATACTATTTTCTCTCTACCACAACTCCTGCCTGAAAAAGGTGAACAGGAGCTCATGCAACCAATTTCAGGAAAGGAGTGGCCGTGTGACTGTGACTAAAAATTAGGTCTAATTTTAAGCCCAGTGTAACAGTTATCATTTTTTCCACACAATGAAACTCAAGAAGATTACTTGTAAGTAGAGATAGATCAGCAAGTTTACAGGAACACATTAAAAAAAATCAGTGTCCAAACAAATGACTTTCATCTCTGTTGATTCAGGAATGCTTTTACCAAATAAAGTTGTTGTTCTTTTCACTCGAATCAACATGCAGACATTTGCTCAATGCCTGCAATGGGGATGTCAACCCAAATTTGGTATTCTGATCCATCAGTCCCCAACCTTTTTGGCGAACCGTGCTCCTATGGTAATCTAGTGCCTGATGATCTGAGGTGCTGAGGCAGTGATGCTAGCTAGCATTGGGGGTGGCTACAAACACATGTGAAGCTTCATTTGCCTGCTGTGTGGCCCAGTTCCTAAAAGGCTACAGATGAGTACAGATCTGTGACCCTGGGGTTGGGGACCCATATTCGAGTCCCTTCAGGAATTAATGCCATTGTGTTAATAACAGGCCTCAATTTAGCTGCTTTGGTTTCTTGAAAAGATGATAAAGCACACATGACGAAATTGCAACAGAAGCAACTGGAGATATTCCCTTTGCCTTTTATCTTGAGCAAGCACTTACGCTTTTTCTTTTGCTAATCTTGCAAGTTCCTTGTATGAAACCCTTTAATGGCTCTAAGAGGATAAAAGCTTTGAAAGGATCTGTCTTCTCTCTGGCTAGAGGGCATTTTGCTCCTCCTGAACCTTGTACAATGACGCCTCAGAACTGCCAGAGCACTGCAATTTCCCCTGTGCTTCTTCCAGATTGCATAGCATCCTGTGGCTCAGTCAGTCAAGTTCCTTTGTCTGTTTTAAGGCTCGAACCATAACCTGTCTTGTTTCTGTAATCCTCACTGATAACTAACCCCTGCCTACTCCATGCTAGCAATGATAGGCAGACTATGACCAGACTGAACTCCTGGGCCCCCAGCCAGAGCACACACTAACTCAGTGCTAAGCCCAAATGTCCCTGTCATGTTTTGTCCCTTAGTTCCTGCATGAATTTACGAGGAAAAGGATACTCAGATCAACAAAAGGAGGCACCTTGAAACCAAATGACAGAGCCACCTGAGGCAAATTTAAGTTATTAACATCAAAGATCTGTTTCAGAGAATGGGAATCATATGCTCGAATGTATGACTTATATGCTTCCTGAGCTGACTTATGAAGAAAGTAGTTCTTTTCAATCAATTTTTCAAGCTGAAATAGAAAGAAACATTGGTTTTAATAAAATAAAAAAATTTCACATATATTACAACACGATCATCCTGCAAAAAACATTTGTCCCAATACACTTTTTCTAAGCTTTGTAATATTTGCAGAATCACGCCACAGGAAGAATAATTACAAAGTTCTTGGTATGGCCTGAAACAAGGTACAATTATAATCAGTACAGTAAGAAACCTGAGCGATCACACAACCCAAACTTCTCATTTATAAAAAGGGAGACTCGGAGTACAATGACTGCTAATGGAAGTCTATAGAGGCAATGCTGGAGGCACTGAGGCTAGCCGCTTCCTGCCAAAAAAAAAAAAAGCATACCTGAGATTGAATGTCAGAAATTTTGGACCAGGAAAACTCAATTCACTTAATGGAACCTAAAAAACAAAAGCATGAAGATTATATTAGAATAGATTAACATTCAGATGCTTAGGTGGTAAGTGATAAGTGTCCTATCAACAGCTGGGAAATTATGCAGCTCATTAGGCATCGAAGAATGATGGGATAACCAGGCCTGTGCAATTCCCTTGGCACAAATCTGCTCTATCTTGTCTCCCAATGCCAATGGAAAAGTCTTATCTTATCCCTGTAAATTGTTCATAAATTGTACCATGGAACCTTCCTAAAAGAAAAGGTGAGGACTTGGACAGGACAAGTCAATGAAACCCTTTTCTCTGAATGAGGATCTCTGTAGTGATGAAGTAGCCTAAAGCTTCCAGTTGGAAGGGCCACTAGCTCTTCGCTCCATATCAGGAGCGTTGCCGTAACACAACATTGCCCTGTGACTGGGGCTTGTGACACCAGAGGTAGAGGTCGTGATGATGACCACAAACTCCTGCGTAGGCAAGATTTCTTATCAGCCATTGCTTATTAGGTAACTGGAAAAGTGTCAGATCTTTACTAGGTGCTGGGGCAAAAAAGAGCTATCCAAGCCACGGACCCTGCCCACAGAGAACTTGCAGTCTTGCAGGGGAGACAGATAAGTGACAAAATGACAAATCAATGAGCACTCCCACTGTGGGACCAGGATGGCAGGAGATCAGTGATGACTTCCCAGAAGAGACAAGAGCTGGCTGAAACCAGAGGCAATCTAGAGAACCAGGAAAAGGGCATTCTAGAGGAAAAGTGCAAAAGCCATAGGGCAATTTCTAAGAACTACACCTAGTTGCCAGGCAGAGAAAAATCCACCTGGCAAGGCTGCCAGGGAAGCCAACAAAAAGGCAAATGTCGGGGAAGAGAAGGCCTGATAACTATTCACAAGATCTAGCAACATTAATAATTCTAATGAAGTCAGATTTGGTGGGATGGAATAAGGCCAAATTAGGGTGGGTTGGAGGACAGGGTCAGTGGAAAATAAATGGAGAAAATATAAATCACTTTTCAAAATGGCAGACTGAAGAAAGGTTAACAGGCAGTAGCTACACTGGAGGTGGTGGTAGGAGAATAGGTTTGAGTTGAAATTACTTTTTTTAGTGAAACTTCAGATGGTAAAGAGCTAACTGTAAGGGAGAGACTGAAGGTAAACCACAGAATTGATGAAGAAGGTACAGGGGGAGGAAAAAAAGGTAGGGTGAATAGGGGTCCCCACTGCCTTGGGTGGGGTAAAAGAGAAAGTGGGATGAAGAGATGTAATGAAGACTGCAGGAAGGAGAGAGGGAGGTAGAGATGATCAGGTGTGAGGGAACTTCAAAATAGTGGAGGTGGTTTCAAACAGGTTGTAGGGAATGGGAGAAGAGACTGGGGACATGAGAAGCACTGCTGAGCAACACAGAGCTTAAGAATTGAGCCATATGGGTATTTTTTTCGGTCCACATTTCCCGGGACAAAACCACATAAAATCCCACTTGTTTAACCACTATAATTGTTTCAATAGCCAAAGTAATAAACCATGATTTCTTGGACACATCTAAAAAGTGCTAAGCCATCTGCATTGGCAAATAATTCCTACCAAGAGGTATCTGCTTCCCAACTTAAGATCTTTCAAGCAAGGATCTTTACCTTAGATTGTTTCAAGTAACGAAGGAAACCCAATTCTTCAGGGCGCAAAATGAGCAAGGCATGCCCTCTTCCGTTAAGGCCTCTGGCTGTTCTACCCACACGATGAATATATTCCTTTGGTGGTAAGAGAAAACCTGAGTTAACAAACAGGCTTCCATGGGAACTTGCGGCAGTTTGCATTTCTGGACTTGCATGGTAGCAGACAGAAGCACTGTCAGTGCATCTGAAGGAGATGGTGCCCCTCCCCAGGGCTGTTCCCTGAAGCAAGGCCATCATTCCTTCTACATGCACCATCCGCAAAGATGGAACAGGGAGATGACTGAGGCCGAAGGAAATGATAGTCACATTAATTCTGTGATCTAATAAAATGACCAGTGTGTTTCATCCTGAAATGGCTTTTTAAAGCATGTTTAAATGCTGGCTGACAATTTATATAATCTCTTATTTCTTGAAAATATTCAAAACTTATTTTACTACATATACTAGAGAGACTTATCTCTGTAAGCAAATTTTATCTCCTTCTAATACCTACTGCTCTTAACAAATTCCACACATGTAACATTCTTAAGTCCCACTGATGCTTCTCAAATCTCCTTACATACCTCCATTCAGTCTTGTAAAAGCCCTGAATACTATCAGCACCAGAGAAATACTGCAAAGTCACTATATAATAAAACATGACTTGAATAACTAAGGAATAAACTTTTTAAAGTGAAATGTGGTATTTCTCAGGGAACCTGGAGAGTAAGTGCACTCCTTAATGCAGAGCCATTCTAAGAAACCCCAAGTATGCCAGGTACCTTGGGGTCATCTGGAGGGTCATACTGAACAATCCAGTCGACTTCAGGAATGTCCAGCCCTCTAGCTGCCACGTCTGTGCACAACAATATCCCCGTATCAGCATTGCAGAACTGGAAGAATGTGGTCGTACGCTTATTTTGCTTCTGCCTTCCCTAAATCAAATAAAAACATCCATTAGAGCTAAAAACTTTTGTAAATCTAGATGTAGAGCCCCCAAACTGTGGAGTTGTGAACCTACTTTATTTCAAGTTCATTCCCTGGCTTATGTCCTATTTTCTCCAGTTGACAGCCTATCTTATTCCTTTGTGGTCCTCACCCCTCCACACCTAGCAAAGCTCCCTCCATATAGGATCAACCACCCAATGCTGACTGACCTACTAAGAACTACATTTAGAGGATAGTTATACCTCAAACCTCACAATCTATATAACCTGATAAGCACAACTTGTTTTTAATAAAACTTTTCATAATCACTTACATGAATGGCCAAGACAGGCAAATCGATGTAATTCAGCAACTCGTAGTGGTATTTCACAGACTTACAGGATGAAAAGAAGACCATTAGTTTCTTCTTCCGGTTCTTCTTAAGGAACGTAAAGAGCAGGAGGAATCTCTTTTCAGAAGGACAAACAACATATCCCTAGAAATAGTTTAAATGAACAGATAGAAAGTAACCAAATGGAAATTTTCAGCTGCATGAGTCAATATAATTTGATAAAGAGCACAAACATCACACATACACCGTCATGCCTTACCTATAGTAAAGTTATTGCTTGCATTATAACAATGCATTCCTAAAGTAAGACTAATTTAAGCTCTTTTGATTCCTATAATTAACTGTAATCACTGGACACTAAATTCTTTTCATATTTCTGAGATTACAGGTTATCAACAGTTCTTGAAACCACAATATATTAATACCTCTACTAACTAGAACTCTCGAAACATTGAGGATTTATTAAAAGGTCACTATACAAACAAGATCTTAAATAACCACAGCTTAAGTGCACAGTCCTAAACAATATAATAAAGCTGGGTGAATATATATTTAAAAACTAAAAAACCAATGCAAGATTTTTAAACTAATTGCTTACATAAAGTATTTTTTTCGTCAAAAGACTCAACCTTAAAGTTCTATTTTTAATCAACCTAGTTTGGATCTTTCTCACCTCACTTCCAATTTTCCACAGTTGTGTGCCTGAAACCAGTTTCTTCATTTTCCACCTCAACTCTCTTCTTAGAGCAAGAGATTAGTAAACAGAATTTTTTTTTTTACTGCCATCTGTAAGTGGTGGTGGTTAACAACGCCTCCATGTGGTAAGTGGTATTAAGAGACTTCAGAGTTCAAGATACTTCATACCAGGAGAGTCAGAGACCCAATACTCAAATTCATTATATATGAATTAAAGTTTAATAACCCATCTGCTTTCTGGAGGATCCTCCAAACAAATATAAGGAAACACCAAAAAGATCCTTAAAATTTAAGATAGTAACAAAAAATACCTGTTCAAGACCGTCAACTGTTGCATTAGCTTTATCATCATCAACACCAACATACAACGGCTCCTTTTTCAGAGAAATCCTTGCCAGGTCTTCAACTTTTCGAGTTTGTGTGGCAGAAAAAAGCATAGTCTGTCTGCGTGCTGAAACAGATACATATAAAAAAATCCAAATCTTTTGAGTACTCTTTCAATTTGCTTCACAACTATAAATGCTCCTAAGTATCAGAAATGGGAAACATGCTATAACTACAGATAATAAGGGAATATCATGAACAACTTTGTTTATGTTTGATAATTTAGACAAAATGGACAAGTTCCTTAAAAGACAAAACTGCTAAAGTTCACTCAAGAAGAAATAGAAAACCTGAATAGCCTTGTATCTACTGAAATTGTACTAAAATTTTTATGTAAAGAAAACCCCAGCCCCAATAGCCTCTAATGGTAGATGAGACATGCATAATAACCTCTAAAATGGCAAAAGCACTGTATTAAGTAAGTTACTAGTAAGTTTGATGTTTGTATTGCAAACTACCTCTAAGGTTGACTGGCACAACTGCTTTACTTAGCCATATTAAATTCTGGTATTAATAGTTTTCATATAGGACAAACCCTCACCTGCTTCCAACAACTACTTTGCAAACCACACATAGATACTACCCACTTACTTGGCAGAAGTTTAATAATCTGCTTTAACTCCTCTTCAAATCCAACATCCAAGATACGATCAGCCTCATCAATAACCAGACACTGCAGGTTTTTGTACATAAACCCTGGAGTATTCTAACAAGACAAAGGACAAAAAAACATAGTTGGCTGTCAGGTTTGTTTCACATAAGACTATGAGACAGATACTACATTAACAGTGTTCTCTTACTTGCATATGGTCCAGGAGACGGCCTGGTGTAGCCACAATGATATTGATCCCATTAGCAAGTTTCTGTGCTTCAGCAGATCTGTTACTGCCACCCATTACTAATCCATATGTATGAACATGATATGTCATTAGCTCTTTAAGAACACCAAAAGTCTGCATAGCCAGCTCCCTAGTAGGTGAGAGAATAAGAATTCCTGTTCCTAAAAAGCAAAAAATGATACATGGTCCAAGTCAAATTATAGTTATCACCATGCATCTGAAACAGATACAATAAACTATAATAAACAGACACTGGCAGAAACAATTGGATCAAAGGCTTACCATTCCTGGGCATAAACTTTAACTTAACAATGAGTTCAACTGCAGGGATGAGAAATGCCAGGGTTTTGCCACTGCCTGTTTTCGCGGCTGCTAGAAGATCCCTAAATATTAAAAACGGAAAGGAGAGAGAGATTTAGTCTACTCATTCAATAAATACTGAATAGCTACATGCGCAATCACTCATTTTAGGAACCAAGGCTAGGACAGGATCAAGAAAAATACATTTCCTGCCTTCTCTATCACTGCAATCAATCAGCTAGGTTAAATAATTAATAAGAAATAAGAATCATGCTTTAAAACAGAAATGAACATTTTCCTTCAAACATCAGTAAATAACTTAAAGCCTTTAATGCAGGTTGGATGCATAACCTAACACATGGAGCAAATTCAACAGAACATACTGGTATTTTCTTTCCAAAGTACTGGCACTAAAAATAGAGTTACTAATGGCCAAAAGTCAATGTTAATCATACCTGCCTTCCAGAAGTGGTCTGATACTTTTATGCTGAATTTCAGTCATGTTTGTAAAGCCCATTTCTTTTATTGCCTTCAGAGTGTTCTCATTGACAAGATTAGATAGAGAAGCAAATGAGGTATCCTCAAAAGCTCCTAAATGAAAGACAGTTTATTATTAGCAAATTTTTCTTTTTTAATAGCTAATTCAGCTAAAGTTGTGTGTTTGCTAACTGAAAGCATTACTGGGTTGGAATCATGCTTAAAAGAGCTTCTCCCACTAACACTAAATCCCAACCAGTCCTATGTAGTATTAAAAAAAGACCCTATACTTATAAAGTTTCTCCAGTACTGATGACTGTGTAATTTAAAGTCCAGAGCCTATACTGTTAACAAATTAATAAAGGATGGACAAGAGGAACAATCAAGGACTAGTATGAAATGAAAATATCCAAGCTGGGATGGAAACAGCAGTTCAGACACTGGGGATAGGAGTTCAGAGAGAAATGAAATGTTTAAGAAATCTAAATAAAAAGTGAAAACATTCAGTATAATAAAAACTGACTATGAAGTCAATAAAAAAAAGTTACTTTTACTTTAAAAAGACAACCAAGAGTCAGAAATAGCCACAGACAAACCCATATATCAAGTATGCAGGGGAAGGCATCAAAACCACCCACTCCAACACATCCTGGCTATACCCCCAGGTATTGTCAACCTTGGCACTACTGACATTTTGGACTGGACAATTCTTTGTTGTGAGGCTGTCCTATACACTATAGGATGTTCTGCAGTATCCTTGATCTCTACCCACTAGATGCCAGCAGCCTGCCCCCCAATTCTGACAACAAAAATGCTGGCAGCCAACCCTCATAACTGGCTTGAGACAGAGGAGATTTATGGGGTGCTGGACTTTGAATGCTAAAACTAGTTAAGTTTGGGCAAACCAGGATGAGCTGAGGGAAAAATTACCCTAGTTGTGAGCCAGCGCCATAACCTCTGCAATTCTGATTAAGCAGGTCTGGGTTTGAGCCTCAATATTTTAACAAGCAAAAACCACAAACCAAACAACTCAAGTAACTCCTTGATATTCCTGGTTAGGAGCAACTATTCTAATATAAACTCCTGACTTTACAGATAAAGTAATGTTAATTCCATCCTTCTTTCCTTCTTAGTAACTAAGCCAGTATTACACCTCTATTCTCCAGAATTCTAGGCCCAAGATTTTCCTACTACAATAGGGAATAAGCTTTAGAAAATTACAAACCAAAGGAAGAGAAGACCCCAGAAGCTGTGTGCATTATCAAAATATTTAGTGTCAAGAATAAAGAAGAGGAATAAAAACTAGAGAAACAATAAAAACTAAGGCACGCAATGTGGAAGATAAAAGGCAGCATTTAAGATATGAAAACATTTCTTGTCGATACTTTTTCAGGTCAATGTCACAATGGAACCTCAAATCTTATACTCCAGAGAGGTATGAAATTTTCTGGAAGTTACCTGTCAGTCCCAGGGGCAGGCTGGGCACTTCACTGTCCCCTTCTTCATCATCTGGCTTTTCCACACTGTTTGCTGTTTCTTCAGGAGCCTGGACACTATCTTCAGATACCTCTTTGTCTTCAGTTTTTGCTTTTTTGGTATCTTTGGTTTTAAAGAACAAACCCCCCGACCCAATTTTTTTCTTAAAATAAAAATACCAAATACAATCACAAAATAAAAAATATGTGCTGAAGAGGCATATTTTCAAAAGTTTAACACATTTCCAGTTTTAATTTCCTAAGAATGTCTTTTTTATTACTAAAGATTTGGTTATATTTAAAAAAAGTCAGGGACATACAGATTTGCCAACAAACCTTTTTTTTTTTTTTTTTTTTTTTAGGATTCTTAATGTATTATACCATCTTAAGTGACCAAGACATTTTTACAAAAGATGAACAATTTAAGTATTCTAATTACATCAAGTTCTATATACTTCACTGAGAAAAAAGGGCTTATGATTAATGTTTCTTAAAAAACTCCTAATAAGCACTAATTTTCCCCCATGCCATTAAACATAAATTTTCTATAAAAGCTTATTTTGTTTTAAAGATGAACAGAAATACCAAAGGCTCTTTATATTTTTAGAGATAGACTACAAAGGTCTGAGAGAGTAGCTCAGATTTCTTTAGTGTCAGTAATTCCACAATTCAGTATGCAATTAGGTAAACCTAAAATATTACGCCACAGTATGTTCTGTTTATCACAAAAGGCTCAAAAAATTTTTTCTAGACTTCTTAGGAGATTCTTATTTAAGTGTGAGGATTTATTAAAGGCTGTTAGGGAATGTAAAAGCATGACACATTGCTCGATAATTTGAGAAAAATTAAAATCCTTCCTGACCCCTTTTCCTTTAGCTCCCAGGCTAGCTCCTGGTATACTAGTCAGTACTGGGGATTCTTGCATGTTATACAGACACAATAGTAATAGAGGAATGGTAGAATGACAACTGTGAAAAAGTTTGACTTAAATTCAAAGAAAATGAAGTACTTACCAGGCTCAGCATCATCTACTATTTTTCTCTTTTTCTTCTTCTTCTTCTTCGATTCTGAATTGGGAGGCTGTGTTGCTGTTTCCCCATTGGTTAATATGGTAGACTTCTTGGATTTTTTAACCTTTATATTTTCCACTGTTTCTTTAGATATATCCCCATTTTGGACTTCTGATAAGCCCACATTCATAGACTGCTTTAGGGATTTTTTAACTTTTCTATCTCCCACTGTTTCTTCAGATGTATCTCCATTTTGGGCTTCTGACAAACCCTTTTTCATAGACTGCTTTAAGGATTTTTTAACTTTTCCACCTCCCACTGTTTCTTCAGACACATCTCCATTTTGAGTTTCTGACAAGCTCACATCTGAGGCTCCTGT
Organism: Eonycteris spelaea; assembly: GCA_003508835.1. Lineage (NCBI taxonomy): Eukaryota > Metazoa > Chordata > Mammalia > Chiroptera > Pteropodidae > Eonycteris > Eonycteris spelaea. Next base: position 1,095,884 of record PUFA01000326.1, read on the forward strand.
TTAAAAACAGAACACATTGTAACAAAGAAGGGGAGTTCACTCAGAGACAGTAAAATCCCAAATGAGAAATTCCATGGTTTCCAGAACTGAATGATTTAGCTTTTACTTCCCTTTCATATCTACGAAATCGTTGATATGTTCTTAGAATTGCAGTGAAAGGGCATATAACACCAATTTTACCATAGGCTAATTGATATAAACAAGAGTTAAATTCCCATGGCATCTCATTAACGTTATAACAAAATGATATTGAACAAAAGACTATTCGAGGACCTGCAGAACATTTTTAAAATCACTTGCAATTTTATGCTGTTCCACTATGAGACAAGTAAATTTCCTTTAAGGAAAAATGCTGAAAAAGAGAAAGCTGCATTTATTTCTTAACTTCCAAAAACCATATCTCTGTCCTTAAGGAGTTAAGAGTCCGGGACAGGAAAACTTCATGAGGACAAATACTTAAACAGCTTGGGCCAAACGATGGTAGTAACACAATATACATTTTAATATTAAGTATTATGGCTGATATATTAAAAAAACTTACATCTTATTCATACAACTACTGCTTTTCATATAAATACAACTTCGAAAAATGCACCAACTTTCCTAGGTGGCAGTGAACGGAAAACTGCTGATGAAACCACTTTTTTGTCCCAATATTAACCATATATAAGATACCTGAGAATGCCTTTACAAAAGTTTCCATATTTATATAAAGAATAATCATATTTATATAAAAAAACCCCATCTTCTAACTGCTACCTCCAAGTTGTTAGTAATGCTGTGTTAGTCTCTAAGAACTGGAAATACAAGGGAACTTCAGAAACATTATTCCTAAAACCCACAAACCTTCCCTCTCCTCCAGGATTTTTTCCATCAACTAATTCCTGTTGAAAAACAATTGGGGTAAGGCATCAAGCCTCCAACACTGCCTTCAGGGGTTTACATGTTATTATAGGACCCCCAAAAGTTGAAGATCTCTGGTTCACCATTAAGAAGTTAGGACTGTAGATAAGGTTAAGTAAGCAAGGTGGCATTCAGGTAAAATCTTCTTCATCCAAGACTCCATCAGAGATGAAAACATGTAAAAGCTATTAAGAAATTTATAACCTAAAGTGGGGACTGATGGGAAGATAGGGCACCAGAGAGGCTTAGTATTTGACGTGTGCACAATACACTTTTAAGAGCTGTAACTGTGGAAGGGGAGGGAGAGAGGGAGGAAGACGAGAGATGGGAAGAGACGCGGAGAGCAGGGGAAGGCAAAGGTATCAGGAAAGCTTTGTGAAAACAGTGAAAAAAGCAGACATTAAACAGATGACACAAATGCCGACTGCACGGATATAAAAGTTCTCCGGGTCTGACTAGAAATGTGTGGGGGGGTGATGAGATGGGACCTGAGGGTGGTAAGAGTGTCAGAGTAAGGAGGCGTGGAGGTGGACAAGGCTGCTTTAGCCGGAAGAACTCCTAGAGGCCTGGGAGGAACTCGAAACCTGCTCTAACTCGGTAGGAGAAACTGACGGTCAAATTGGCCAGCGGCAAATGTGAGGCGGCGGGATCCGACCTGAGGCCGCCTCAGACTTCCTCTTTACTCAACAAGCACACGTGCTCTCGGGAGGCTGCCCGCGCCACACCGCAGCCGCGGTGACACTCAAACAGCGCCGCTCGGCCCCGCAAACGCCGCAGCGCGCCACGGCCCACGCGTGGGCTTCCTCAGCAACCAGGCTGCCGCGAAGGTTAACGCATCTCACCCTGTAGCTTTAGGTTTCGTTGCCGCAACTTGAGGTTCCGCTTCTCGATCTTCTTCCGCAGGAGTTTCATCGGTAGATGAGACATGTTGTACAAGACCCTTCGCTGAGGCGCCACTGCACGGGGTGACGTTACTTCCCTTCGGGTTGCACGTGAGCGGCTCGGCTAACCGGAAGTACGTCACAGGAAACGCTCGCGGCCTATTGAGTGAAAACGCGTCCCGGGTGGAAATGCTTCCGGGCGCGTTTGTCGTGCTACCCTTGGCGACTAAATTTTTTTGGCAGCGTCCCCTGGGGGCGTGGAGGGCCTGAGCTTGCGCTGGGTTCACACTGTGCCGGAGTTGGCAGCACCTGTGGGCGATTGGGAGTCCTGGTAGAATTTGAGTTAACCCCAGAGGAGACTGGAGAAATAATCCCAGTGGAAGGCCTTAGGGAGTCTCCAGTTTTATGTTTTTGCCCTCTTTGGATCTTAGATAACTTGGGAAATTGACTAAAACCCAAATTTTATTTACATGTTTCCAAACTTGTTTGTCCACTCTCCTCAGTGAGACATAGTTTATGGAATGGACATGGTCACTTGGTTCTCAGGGACATATAAATATGACGTTTCTCAAACACCCTTACTCTTGTGTTTCACCCTGATATTTTTCCTTCCATTCCATTGATTCCATCATAAATCATTCTGTTCTTAGCCATTAAAACTTCACATTGCTATGCCTTTAACTTGATTTCATTGCAGTATTAATGGGTTGGCTACCGTTTCAAAAACAGGCTTTTAAATCCCAAGCATCCATAGACCCTCTAGGAGTCCAGGACAAAAATTACACTTTGGCTAGCTAGTAGGCCTCTTACTTTACTTATTTCCTTTTCCTTTTCCTTTTCCTTTTCCTTTTCCTTTTTTTTCCTTTCCTTTCTTTCCTTTCTTTCCTTTCCTTTCTTTCCTCCTTTCCTTTCCTTTCCTTTCCTTTCCTCTCCTCTCCTTTCCTTTCCTTTTCTTCCCTTTTCTTTTTTCTTGTCTTCCTTCTTTCTCTCTCTTTGTGGGGGAGGGAGTGTGTAGAGCGTTTAATTTAAAAAAAGGTTACCGACATTAAAAAAAATTGGGATAATTCATATAAAAATTGATATTTTTCTTTTAAAATTTGCCCCATTTCCCCTTGGCAGTAACCAATTTGTGCTGAACAATAACAGGAAGGGTCAATGAAGCCTGGATTAATTTGTTTACTTGGGGTGTCAGGGCAATTACTGGTGAGGATTATGTATGATCATAGGGGAGAAAGGAGAGGAACAAACTTGGGAGGGAGTTTAAATAGAATATGAATGAAGTGACTGAGAAATCACATTGAATTGGGCTGAACGACCAAGACAAACAAGTTAATTGCGATGTGCCTAGAATGTTAATGATTAGGCAGGCAAAATGATGAATCAAATTTAAATTGGTGCTTGCTCCCACACAGTCACAAACATAGATACACATACATACACACATATATATCAGGTTAAATATATATGTGTAAATATATACATACAGTATATACATTATACTGCATATATTTTTAATTTTTTTGTATATTATTGTATTTTGACATCTAAAAAGACCTTTTCTGGGTGAGGAGAAATTTTTCCTCCAGAGACTAACCAATTCTGAGATAGGGAAAGACTCAGTAAGGAACATGCCTTTGATATGCAAACTAACCATTTGTTGGAGGAGGTCATTGACCCACCAGTTAACCCTGGAGCTGGACTGGGGCATTAAGGCAATTGGAAGCTCCTCACCCCTTTTGCTATTCCCACAGTGGGAATCGTTTTCAAGGATGCAGACTTGAAAGAGCAATATGTTGTTGAGACCATCTGGGTGGTGTAAGTGACTGAACCCCATTAAGACAACTATATAAACTTTTAAGATTCCCGTGGGCAGGCGCACAGATCTTTTACACCACCTAAGACAAGCCTCCTAAGTAACTTCTCTTGTTTAGTAAACCGCCACCTACCATCTGAAGTGGTTTGCCTCCTTCTTTGGTCTCTCCTTGCTCTCCATGTATGGGGCCAGTTTTAGATTTTACCTGGGGGAATCTTGTGGTTTCAAATCAATGCCAATCCAGGGCCATACTTCCTCTATCTGACCTGTGCACCCCAGGAGGCAATATTACTTTGCTTTACTCATCCCAGGGTCACGTAGTAGGCAACTAGGGATCACTTCAATAGTTTAGGGCCCACCTAAATTACTTAAATTAGCCAACCTAATTTAAACAGTTTACCCTGCCCTGCCTTGCCTGTCCCAATGGAACTTCAATAAAGGCTGTCGCCTTGGCTCTCCTTTCATTCTGTTCCCTCTGCTTCTAATAGATGTTGGCCTTGCCAACATGTTTCCCATGTGGCCTTGCATGGCATGGTGTGCCTTCTCTTTCTAGAACCTGTGAGTATAGTAATACTTGTTTTCATGGGCCTCTCCTGTGTCTCCTTTTGTGGCCACACCTGACTGGCCATCACATGAAAGAGTATAGAACACACAATACATACCTACTTCTATCTCTATATGTACATATATATATTCACATGATTACACACCTGAGTATCAGGCCCATAACTTTGAAATTCACGTCCATTACTCTTAGATGTAACAACTAGCATGAGTTCCATATAGAAGTCCTCAAAATTAATATACCCTTTCATTCAGCGTTCCTGGGAAGTGCTGTACTTTGTTTTCTTTTGGTTTTAGCTTTGCATTTAGAGTGCCTTATAATTGGTGCCTATTTCAATAGCATTTCTTTTTTAGCTTTCAGTTTGTATTTCTATTAGTTGTTTGTATATATTACTCTTCCCATTAAAGTATTACCTGTTTACTGCAAAAAAAAATCACTATTTTCTTTCTATTGTAACTTATGTTTGTGGGTCAGAGAATCCTCTGGTAGTAGTAATGGAAGGTACTCCCTTTTCTCTAGGATGTGACCTTTTCCTGCTAATTGTGAGATTTGGCAGAATCATTTCTACAAGATCATAAAACTCACAGGTTGGGTACGTTCAAGATGTTTAAATCAGGGAAGCTGGTCCTTTACAGTATATGAAAAAGAATTATTTTAGGGATCGATAGCCTTTTAAGAGTCATGTATAAAGCTACTAATGTCAATTTTTCTGGATTTTATAGGAGAGGAATGAGAGATGATAACTGTGGATCAGCTCTCAAAATTGAGGCAAATGGGGGTTATTTTAGCAGAGTGAATTTCCAAGACCAGGTCTGGTAAACAAATGTGTATCATTCAGAAAATATTTGTGAGGTTTGGGGAGGTGGCAATTAATAATATTCCTCTGAAAATCTCATTGCCCCTTACTACTGGAGCCCATCTTACTGAATACATCTATTCAGTATATGTTTAAGTCTTTATAATTTCTTGTGTGGACTTTCCATCCTAGACATCTCCTGCCCCAGAATACCTTCATTTGCCAATTACTCACTCATTTAGCAATTACTCTTTGAACATATTTATGCTAGGGGTTTGTGATAGGTGTATGCTAAGTGCTGGGAATAATAGAATGATGGATAAGATCAACACAATTCACCCTCATGGTAATAAGGGAAGCACATGACAAGGCAGTACCTTTTCTGGGAATGCATAGGGTTGGGGATGGAGTCTTTCATTCAATACCCACTGTGCACCAGGCAATAAGCAAGGGGCAGGCATAGAGAAGGGTAGATATGCTGCCTTTCACCTTCTTACTAGAAATATTTACACTTAATATGGGCCATGCTTTGCCCATGACATTATTTCAATTTCATTTGACATCCTTAAACCTTAGACAAGTGCTTATAAAATAAAAAAGCAGAGCAGATTGTGAATGGTTTTTTTTTTATTCAAAATAAAAAAGTCTCACGTCACTGGGAAAAGACATCTGCTATTTCATAAACCCTTCAGAATCTGAGGAATAAATAACTAACTGACTCACTCTCTCCAATCACTCACTGCCTTAGGACTCTTGAAGTAATTTTCTGGGAACTTTTAAACACTAGTTTCTACAATGTTAACCACTCTATAGTGTGAGGAACTTTAAAAGTGCTATATTACTTAACTAAGTGGGGCGTTGCTCGCTTCCTGGGGCTTGATTTTCTGGGACCAGACTCTGGTTCTCTGTATTTCTGCATTGTACCAGGCAGATAGCGGGTGCTTAAGAAATGTCTTCTTCAATGAACTCATGGATGTGAGAACAAGACATCATTTGAGGAAGCATCACTCAATTCTCTGAGTCATTATTATTGTAGTGGTTCTAGGAACTGGAGGGGGTCCAGATAACATAACATAAAACTTTCTCTCAAGGAGCGTATTCATTTATTACTTTCAAAGAATATCTATTCTGTGCCAGGTACTGTTTTGGGCCCTGGGGATCAGTAACGAACAAGTCAGGCAAGGTCCTTGTTTCCAGGGAGCTTACTGCCTAGACAGGGGGAGAGAAGTATTAATAAAGTCAACAATGATTGAATAGGATAATTTTACATTGAGCTAAATGCTGGGTAGACATTAAAACAAGATAATGTAATATAACAGAGAGAGATAGGTAGGGGTGCAGGGCAGCATGCTATTCAAGGTGAGAGGTACTTATGTGAAGAAAAAGTAGGCTATGCAAATATCTGAGGTTAGCGGAAAAAACTGGCAAAGACAAACAGTATGTTAATAGCGCGGGAACACAAGAGCTGCTGTACCAGGAAGAGGCCAGGGGCTGGGCCAAGCTTGGGGAATGAGGCTTGAATATTGACAGGAGTTGGGGGAGGGCCAGAACTTTGAAAAGACTACTTCCTTTGGCTACCTTTGCCCTGAGTTGTTCAGGCTGACTACTGATGACGGAATCACAGACTGACCCTTGCTTATCCAGTATGTTGTGGAAATAAAAGTTCAGAATTTGGATTCATTTTTAATACTTTTTATTTGGCATGTTTCAGGTTTGTAAAATCCCTGCAAAGATTGTACCCTCCACTCAGTTTCCCCTAATGTTAACAATTCATGTAGCCACGAGACATAGGTCAAAATTAAGACCTTAACATTGGTAAATTACTGAACTACAGACTTCATTTAGATTTCACCGGCTTTTCCATTAATGTTCTTTTATCTATCTATCTATCTATTAATTAATTAATTAATTAATTAATTAAGGACCCAATCCAAGATACCATATTGCATGTAGAGGATTTTCTGAATTATGGTTCTTGCTATTTCCTAAACAATCTGTGCGAAGGTATAAATGAGGGGAGCGGCTACTAGCCCGAAGCTGGTAAATTTCACATTTTAGTTCTTACATGTCATTTGTGCTGGCTCTTTATTTTACATGAGTACAACCCAGGGTCTCCCTCTCCCTATGCTTGCTTATCCCATACTTTCTCAGGGTAGTGTTGAGACTTACATAGTAGTCCTTCCATAGTAATTTTAACCGCCATGTCAACTTATTTCCTTAACAATTTTTGAAAATGGACTACTTTTGGAGAATAAATTTAAAGAAGCAGCTGCTACACTGTAACCCTTTACCTATATATTTTACTATAGTGAAAACAATAAGAAATCTGACTCTTCAGCTGATTTTATGAAATTTATCAAACTACCTACCTGTATTATACGTATTGTCTGAGTCTTCTCAGTTAATTTTGCCTTCTTGAAGACAGGAATGTTATTTCATCCATCTTAGGAGACCACCCACTCAGAACTTTGCATTCATTCACTCGTTCTTTCAAACTGTATCGATTAGTCAGTAATGATGTGCCAGGTAGTTGACTAGGTGCTGGCAATATAAGTTAAATTAGCCCAAGCACTCACCCTCTAAATTCACACACTTCTGGTGGAAGTCAAAGACATCTTTGTTTCTGTTTAGACTTCCCATGCCTAGCACAGTACCTGGAATTAAGTATTTAAGTAGTCCCTCAATAAATGTTTGGTACTTTGTTTTGACAAGACCTTTCTGACAGCAGTAGAGAGAATAGTGGCAAGATGATTAATCAGGTGGCTGTTGCAATAGTTTAGTAGAGACGTTATACAGCTCATGGGGATAGAACAGAGTGAGATTAGATGTATTTTCTGAGGAAGAATTAACATACCTGGGTGACTAATTAGATGTGATGGTTAAGAGAAAGAGGAGTAGAGGATGCTTCTGAAATTCCCAGCTTGGAATGTGTTGAATAGAACACAGGAAGAGGAAAAAAAAATTAGAGGTTGGTGGTAGAGAGGGTGAAAGGGAAAGAGAAAATGAATTCAATAGGAAACCTTTAGTTTGAGAATTACATAATAGATGATCCACAAATACATCTTGAATGAGTGAAGTTCAGAATGGATCATTACCTGAGTTACCACGGACAGAGGGTGATGATGGACTAAATGGGGCTAAGAGATTTTCTGTTAAAATTCTGAGTCTATGCTGCCAATTGTCCAGCAATTTTGTCAGCTGGAGCAGGTAGGAGAGAGCTAAGAAGAGGTGTCACAGGAACTGGGTCTGAAGCATGGATAAAATTTGGTTGGGGAATGGTATAACTGACGCTTAAGGTAGGGTTGAACCCCCTGTCAGGAAGGGAATAGACTCATTAGAGTCTTTGAGTGGAGTTGAGTAAGAAATAGTGAAGTTAAGAACAGAAGGGACAGATTATACATAAGGCCTTTAAATAAGTGGCTGAAGTCAGGGCATAATTTGAAAATTTGCAATATAGGCTCTTAAAAAGGGTGGGGGATGATCAAAGATGCTTTTGGAGGACTTAGTAGTGTTCAGGTGGACTTGGATAAAGGTGAGAATTGAGACCAGCTGGTGGCTATTTGGATAATCTAGGAAGAAAGTGATGGGATCGCACAGTGCTTGTGCCATATCCCCATGTGGTCTCTGGTGCACTATGAGCTACTTAAAGACAGAGATATTATCCTTGAGTTTCAGCACTTGGCTTAGTCCAAAGTAGTTACTCAGTAAATTGATTTCAATTACGTTGAATAAATTAATGACCTAGGAATGGAAAGAAAATAATGAATTAAGAGTATGCTTGGAGGAGAATAATGGTAAGATTTACTCATTAGTTTAATTAAAGAAAGAAGAGCTGTCACCTACAGAACTGGTATATTCATTGAGAGTAGAGTCAAGGTGGTGAGCTGTTTGGGAGTAATAAATTTGGTTTGGAACAGCGTCATATATGTATAACACATAATATATACTATATATGTTTAAAATAATATATATACTACACAAAAATATAATATATAATTAACATAGCATATAAATTACATATGTGCATATATGTATATTTATATTCCCTCACACATATTTAGTTTGGAAACTAAAAAATGGTAAATATTTTGATTCCAAGATAAAAATTAAATTTAGTGATTAAAAGCTCAAGTTTGGATAGAAGCTTGAATCCTAACTCTGCCATTTACTGGCTATGTTTCTTTGGGCAAATAGCAACTTTTTTTAGCCTCAATTTCTTTATCTGCAGAAGGGATATAGTAATAATAATTATCTTATGGAATCATGTGAGGATTCAATGAGTTTGTGTTTAGCACATTTAGCTTGATGTTTTGCTTTTATTAAATGACAACTGTCATTAGTCATGTACATGGAGCAGAATTAAAGGGGAGTTAGCTAGGAATAGGGGCAGCCAGTTAAAACCAATAACTGTGGGGAAACTCTTGAGCTTGGGACTGGAATTTGAAGGCGAGAAAATAAGAGAGAAGGAAAATGAATCTCTCAGACACTCATGTAATCACTTTTGAGTAAGTGTAATTAAACTGCACCCATCAAAGCATCTCATAGAAGAATTTCTGTATTTTTCATTGAAATCTGGATTGGAATACTAACAACAGTCAAGTGACTAATTGGGAGGAATACGTCCAAGCCAGGGTCAATTTTCTGCATCAAAGGAAAGAGAATGTTTTAGCCCAGAATCTAGGATTATAATTATTAAAACCGTATGCTGAAAATTAGTGCTGTATATTCATTCTTAGAAGACAGAAAAAATGCATGTTTTTTAAAAGCCAAAAGGAATACCTTCATATGCCTTAACAGAACATTAAACTAAAAATGTGAAATTTATGAGTAATTGGTTTGATTCTCTAGCCTATGATAGTGAACAGTGTGCTGCAAATTTCCAAAGGTTTCCTTGCTTGAGTTTATGTAGAGATGTCCAGAGACTAACTCATCCTATTTGTTAGAATGTCTGACTTATATTCCTAAATGGGAGATCTGGGGGCCTGATATGGCATAGTAAAGGCAAATACATTCCAGAAGGAATGCCAGGGGCTAGAAGGAATCTTGGGTTATCACTGTCTCAGAGTAGAGGCTGAGGGAGAACTGTAAAGGCCTTTGCCCTGGGATGATGCAGCTGGGTACCTTCTGACATGAACTTCGGGCTTGCTGATTACAGAAAAATTTGATTACACGTTCTTATGTATTCCAGACATATTGGGAGGAGGCAGTGAGACAGGTATCACATACCTGGTTTTAGACAAGGAAAATAATTCCACCAAAAAAGAGGCCCAGTGACTTTAGTATCCTGAAAAGAGAATTAGGTCCAATATTATTAGTAGGCTCTCCATGTCTTGTCCTGAGCCTGACTTTAACCTGCACCTTTAGGTTAAAATACTTTTTAAGGCAAAAAGAAACAAGAAGGTACATTTTCTTTCAATAATTTAATGTAGTAATCTATTTGTTCTTTTAAAAAAGTTATTTCCTTTTTACTATCCATGAAAAATATTAACTGGGATATATCAAAGGAAATACTAATGATGGCTCAATGGAAAGTCTGGCCCAGGATTCAGGCACAAATCCAATTAGAAATCATTTTTTTTGAAATCATGATATTTATCGCTCATCTCATCTGTCACAGAAGCATTAATTAATCATCTCTGTCTATTACTTGTTGGACATATTTTATATAAGGTATTTATTAATCATATTAATAAGATACATGTTTTATATCAAGTAATCATTAGTGGTATTAGGACATTTATAATTAGCCATTGAGTTAGCCTTAGACTTGAATTATTTATCCTAGGATTTTACAAAAGTGTCTGATTTTTTGGATTGAGATAGTTTAAGATACATCTTGAGATTATTTCCATGTTAATTGACAATTTTTCCTCCTCACATACCAAGTCAGCCTGATTGATTGAGGGATCTCAGTCTCATCAGGGTGCAAATATTATAGTGTGACTTTTAAAATTCTTCCCCTGTACTGTCAGATCCTTGTACCTGCTGTATCGTGGGGTCCCTTAACAATATTTCAATTTGATTCTATAATTTTTCTGTCATCTTCAGTTATTAAAAAACCTAGCCTATTGAACATGTCAATCTCACATTTAACTCAAATCTTCCTGCTTTCCTTAGAGAGGGCTAGGTGTTCCTCTCCAAAGATTGATTTCAAGGGGAGGAATGAAGCATTTGTTCACTTTCTTTCTCTTCTATCTTGTGCCTGTCCCTTGGGCATTGCAGTGAGAAGAGGGGAGAGGAAAAAAATATATGAAGTCATTTATTTTTTTGATTATTCCATGGTGAGTTGGTTCTCTCTTTCTCTCTCTCTCTCTCTTTTTTATGTTGGTTGCAATGTTTTCTTCTTATGTAAACAACTACATATAGGTGGTGGGGGTTACTCTCCCTTGTTCTAGTTATCCCTTGTCTAGCGCTGTGCCTTAATCCATGGATAGGTGGAGGTCCCAGCAAGTTCTGTGCACAAGGAAATCAATTCTAAGAAGTTGGTAGTCCTTCTGCGTTTCACTCATATCTTCTAGTTGACCCCAGGTGGCAGCCTCTTGCCGTGCACATGCCTCAAGTTCCATGGAGTAGGTGTCTCCCGTAAGTCTACAGCACAAATCTCATCTACCTTTGTGAGCCCTTACCCTCTTCAATGTTCACCTTCCTCCAAATTTCTTAGATAAGGCATTGCAATGAAGCTAAAGTACTAGAAAAATGTGCACAGTTAGTTATTTTCCTTTGCCCCTTTCTTTAAGTCATCTCTGCTCAATCTAATATTGAGAAGTCTTACACTAGTGCTTAATTATCATGTGCTTTTTTATAAGTAGCTATCTATGAATTCACAAGCATAAGACTTCCTAGAGCCAGAGTACAGGTATAGAAAAGGAAGGCCTGAACTATGAACATACAGTGTTAGCTCAGTGCATATGTAGGTAGCTGTATTGGTGGTGTTTCTCTCCTTTATCTTGGGGAATTCCCTTCTGTGACTATGAAACAAGAAAGTCCATTTTCCACTATCTTCTCATTTGGTATGCCTAATGTCTTTGTGAGAAGGATAATCACTTGGCATCCCCAATACTTACAAAACCTTGGCATCCAGTTACTTAAATTTTTTGCTTTGTTTCCCTATTTGTAAAATGGGGATGATGTTAGTAACTACTTTGTAGGGTTATCAAGAGAATAAAATGAGTATATAAAATAAAATGTTTAGAACAGTCCTATCACATAGAAAAAACTTGGCTAATGTCAATAAGATATTTTCTTGGTGTGCTATTTTGTGTTTGTAAAGAAAGCCTTATGAAAGGTGAAAGTAGCCAGCCAGAGAGTTAATCAACAAAGTGCTTATTGAGGCTGCAAGCTCTGGGTGCTAAGAGAACTATCTTATTATATTCCTCTTCCGGGGTGCAATGTGGTGCCTAGCACGTGGTCAGTACTCAGTGGGAAGTGACTGAATGAATGAACATGCTCTCAGTCCGACTTTAATCCATGGTATACCCTATTTAATCTTTGGTATTCCTGACATATGTACATGTGAATCACACAGTAGCTCAGAGCTTAGACCCCTTGGCTTGAAATTCTCCAAAAGGCAAGGGAAGAAAGAAACCTCTTACAGGCATGAAATTTAAACCATCAAGCATCAGGTCTTGTTTTACTAGATCATCTCTCCACAGCCTTCAGCATCAGCTTGGAACCCTTCAGGGTCTTGTTGCTAAGAATACCCCCATGTTTTTCTACTTGAGGTAGCATCAGCACTGCAGATCCTTCTACTTGCTGTCAAGGCTAGTGAGTAGGGTCAACTGAATAATGAGCAGATTAATCAAAACTTCAGATGCTGTCTCTGGCTCATAACTTATAGACTGACAGGTTCATAATTCTTAAAATCATAATTTTTCCCTAAGGTATGGGGCTTTTCTATAATAAGCTATTCTTTTTTTAAACATGAAGGTTCTCAATAAAAGGAATACAATCTCTTTTCCTTCAGCTGAGTGCACTTCAATTCTTTATACCTATTCAGGTAAAAAAATGTTTTAAGAAGTCATGATGAAAGAGTGATTCATAGACATACACACACACAAAGAAAAATAAGGGCCAAATCTTTAGACTTAACTCACTGTTTTCAGTTCATAAAGTAACTTATGGCCAAGAAGTCATTCAGAAATGTGCAGTTCACCATCAAGTCATTATGGCTGTGAATTTAAAATTTTTAGTTCACAGTCTGCTCCTAAAACAATGTCTGAGAAAACACAGCCATCTTTGCTCAGGTTCTTCAGAGGATTTGAGGTCTTGAGGATTTGGACTTTTGTGACTGAAACAATATATTAAATCATACTGGTATTTTAAAACAACTTGGAATGGCATACATATGTCCTTTAAATGTTCATGTGACTCACAGTCTTCAATTATGAACCTTCTCAGAAGTTTAAGTGATAAGTTATCAAGACAATAATTTTATATAATAAAAAGGAAAAAAGTATTGAGATATTTGCAATAAAAAATAAGTCTCACACTTTAGTCCTAATTCCAGTGGCAACTTTTAACTTTCTAAGCTCTTTCTTCTGGTAGCTATCATCATATTTCTTAGTAACTTATGCATTGCTGTATCTTAATTTGAACATTTTTGGCTTTTTTGACTTTCTATAATGGTAGAAGTATTTTCCTTCCTTAAACAGTGTCTTCCTTTAATTCTTCCTGATATAGTCATGTTACAATTCTTAATTATTAATTCATGCTCACCTTATTATACACATACAAACATTCATGATAGAGGCATGCAGCTTATCTTTCTCAGACATCTTGTCTTGATTTTCACCTAAATAATTTATCATCTACCTATTTTCAATCTTAAAAAGATATTGTAATATCATGGTCATTTTATAACCATGGAATTATCTTTTTTCCTAGAGCCATTCCTTCTGGAAGTCTCTATCCTACTGCTTTAATCTTGTTTGTTTGATCTTTGGACCTGTTTCCTAATGCTAAAATTGTCAATAAGTTGGGGCAGATTTATATGGTTTGATAAATATATCCTTCTAAATCATAAGAAGTGTGACGGGAGAAGTCTTAAACATATATCACTTATAATGAAGAAGCTCTTAAGTTCTGGTACCAAAAAGCCTTTATCTTTCTCCTCATGTGTGTTGTGTTAGAATAAGCAAGCCCTCTCTCAGCCCATCATGAATCCAGCATGATTTTGGCTAGTTCTCAACAAATTTTGTAACTTGGAGTAACTTAGTCATTCTTTCTGGTCCTGATAATCACATGTGAAATAAATAAATATTGATCTGAATACATTTCTAGGTGCCCAATTGCCCTAGCCACTCATGTTTCTTGTGAATGAACTAAAAGCATTAAATAGAACTGGAAGCTCTTTTGTTGCCTCTTCCAGATCGGTTTTTATGACATACTTGTATTCTGGTTCTTTCACTATATTAGAGGACCTATTACAAACTGTGTGTTTTGGGTCTTACTTTGGCATTGCTGTAAATGAAAATGCAAGCTTATCTTGGTAGCTCTTAAGGAAAAAGGAAATGCATTAAACTTAACAGATGTTATGGACTGAATGTTTGTGTCCCCTCCAAATTCTTATGTTGAAATTCTACCCTAATGTGATGATATTAGGAGATGGAGCCCTTGGTAGGGGTTGGGATTAGATGAGGCCATGAGGGAGCCATCTTGGGATTAGTGCCCTTGTAACTAAGCTTGCTTCCCCTGTCATCATTGCACTTGTAACACAATGATGAGCAAAATTCAGGCAGTCCATTTTTCTGTGCTCTGAGTCTTTAAAGGTGCCAGGTACTAATTGAATATTTACATATGGATGCATCGTTACGAAGGAAAAACAGGGTCCTGAGAGCATATGGCATGCATAAGTGCTCAGGGCAAAGGCTGCTGTTACCTACCTCTCATAAGGGCAGTATTGCTACTTAGGAGGAATTCTGAAAATCTGTAGGAGCATTTTGTTTGCCTCCATGAATGACTGGAGACACTTAGTGGAAGAGGGACAGAGTATTAGACATTTTACAGCCCACAGGACAGTCCTGTACACAAAGTTCTTTCTCAATTTACACAGGACTTCCAACTATCCTTCTGGATCCTCATGTGTTTAATTCACAGAGACTGGAACTGAGCTCCCTTTTACTTAGAAATTCAAAGTGTTTTTCCATGATTTTAATATACACAGAATTGTCCAAGAATGTAACCTCAGTGTAAATTGAAGAGATTGCACTTTATTTTGTTTGCAACTTCAAAGAGTGTTATTTATCATTTTGGAGAATCATGTCACTGATGGCAAAGCTGCTGGCGACATGTAAGTCACTAGTAGAACAAACCCGTATTGGTCTACATTTGGGTCTCATTCATTCAGTGATCAATATATGAAATCGTACACATGTGATTACTTTATTGGATCTTTTCATGTGGTTATGACTAATCATTTACATATTGACATACATACTACTTTGTATTATAAATTATTTTTATTTCTGGTTTATATTACAACATGGGTACTACATTGATTGTTTTTAAGTTATATGTACAGGGAAGTTATATGGTCTGTAAATTTAATTTCAGAATAGTAAAGGAGACATTACAAAACATTTGTTATAAAAAAGGGATGGGACTTATGGAGTTCAGAAGCACCAGTGTGTAACCCAAAACTTTCCAGAACAAATAATACCTCACCGAGGGCTGAATGAGGAGCTGGAGTCAATTAGACAAAAGGTGAGTGGAGGGTTGGCAGAGGTGTGCAGTATCATATAATATGGGTGGGGTCTTTGTAGAGGATGGAGCCAGGAGAGTTCAAGGAACTGAAAGAAAGCTCTTAAGTCTGGTGCTCAGAGAACGAGGCAGAGAATAGTATGAGGTGAGGCTGGTACGATAGGGAGAAGTGAGTGCCTTCTAGCCTTGTAAACCAAGTTAAAGTAGATTTTAGTTTTAATTCTAAAGTCAATGGAAAGCCATCGAAGGGCAGAGAGTGATATAATCAGATTTTTATTTTAAAAAATAATTGCCTGTAGTACAGAGAAAAAATTAGAGGGGGTGAGATGCATGGCAAATGGGAAGGGGTGGTATGAGAGTCTGAGTGAGAGATGACTATGGCCTGGATTAGGGTGGAGATAGTGGTTATGAGAAATATTTAGGAAGTAAAATGGATGAACTTTGGGGGTAAATTGCTTATTGCTTATGGGCAGGAGAGAGAGATGTCAATGATAAATGGTAGAACTTTGGCTTATGCAATTGGGTGGTAAAGCCATTTTGTCAATTATGGAATCTTGGAAGAGGAAGAGGACCTGGTTTGAGTAGGATCAAGATCACAAGTCTGGCCTTGGAATGTTGAGACAGTGATGCCATTAAGACCATGAAGTGGAGTAGGCAATTAGAGTTTAGAAGAAGCTTACAAGAAGTCTGGCCAGAGATAGAAACTTAAATTTATGTAATTTAAGAGGTGGTCTTGGCTATAATTTTATAGGACAGTGTAGACTAAAATGAGAGGAGAGCCCAGGATGGAGCCTTCAGGAACTTCAACATATAGTGTAGAATGGTGGTTTCTAACGTGTTTTCCCCAGGCCAGTGACAGCAGCAACACTTGGAAGCTTGTTACAAATGCAGATTGTTGGGCCCCATCCCAGGCCTACTAATTCAAAAACTCTGGAGGTGGGGCCCAGGTATCTGTTTTAGCAAGATCTCCAGGTGATCCTGATGCTCCTTGAAGTGTGAGAACTATTGGTACAGTTAGTCCTCATTTAACATCATAGATAGGTTCTTGGATCTGGGATGGAATGACTATAATGAAACCAATTTTACCACAGGCTAATTGATATAAACAAGAGTTAAGTGCCTACAGCATCTCATTAACATTGTAACAAAATGATTTTGAAAGAAACTATATTTCTTGAGGACCTGCTGTATAAGAATGGGAGGGAATAGCCAGGGAGGTTGGAGAGGAGAGAATGTTATATCACAGAAGCCAGAGATTAAATAGGTTTCAAGAAAGTGTAAGGACACAGCAAAATTCTGCTGAGAAGTTCACTAGTAAATTTTGGTGTCTGATGGTTGAGCAACATACAAAAACCATAACTCACCAACATTATAGCCCCAAAGTTTCTCTGTGCAGGTCAGCTTTTATAATACCTGCGAGCATGAAATTTCAAAATTTATAATTGGCTGTAACCCAACATATTAAATAGTGGGTAGAGTTTATTATTGGCTATGTTACATCTTGCATATAATCACAAAGAGGGAGAAATGTAAGAAGTGGGGAACGGTGGATATAGAAACTGACTCTTTGTAGCCTGGACTCAGCCACAAGGAGATGTGGGAGCACTGCCTTGCTCAGGACCTCTGGAAGTAGAATGGTTTTCAGCCTCGGCTATCCTTAAGAATGTCCTGCGGAGATTTACAAAATACTAATGTCCAGGCCTCACTCCAGGCCAATTAACTCAGGACCCTGGAAGCAGGCTGGCTTTCTCATTTTGAAACCCACACTTTCCAGTTGATTATGATGTTCAACCAACTGTGTGCCTTAGAGCAGGTTCTTTGGTAAATTCACATTCTACTAATTGGGCCATCTACCTTTCAGGTAGATTTACTAGATCACTCTCACCTGGCTAGGGAGAGCATCCCAAATTTAATAGGCCATCATGTAGCTGAGCTTTGGGGTTGTAGTTTCTGGAAAATCCGTTATACACAGTTGTCCCTTTATCCCCAGTTTTGCATATGAGGATTCAACCAACAGCAGATGGTAAAAACTATTTTCTATCCGAGGTTGGGAATCCACAGTCGTGGAGGACTGACTGTGTGCATTGATCTATGCCATTTTATATAAAGGACTTGAGCATCCATGGATTTGGGTATCCACAGGGGGCTCTTGGAGCCAATCCTCTGTGGATACCAGGAGACTACTTTACTTTTTTCTAAATTGTTGAATTTGTCACTCTAAACAACATATCGACACTTAAAAGATTTAGTCAACAGTAACTCATTTACCAGTGCTAAGAATAAGTAAGTAAATGTATTCCATGCAGATTTATGAGTTTGTATTGTACAACACTAACCACAGTGTTGTACAATATGCTTTCCATTAAAATTATCTGAAGAGAAAGACAGGAAGGGTGGCAAGGCGCTAATTTTTTTTTTAAGTTACAAAAAATTGAGAGGTAAGGAAAAACTGTTTCTTTTGTAGGAGACTACAAATGGAGAGATTGAATTAACTGTGGTTGAGAGAGATAAGCCATATACACAAAAAATGCTAAGAGTCATGTAGAAGAGATAGTTTGTGGAACCCGGTCCTACCTTGGCTTCCATAGCTCGTTTGACATTTTTATACGACAGCCAAGATCTATAAATCACCACCAGGGGGCCCTGAAAGCATTTCTATCAGATTTCAAGGACTTTAGTCATTTTTTCTGAGTACAGCTAATAAAATATCTCCAGTAAAAATTGGAGGGGTGCCTTGGTCCCTATTTAAAGTTTGGCTTTCTCTCATGAACATTTCCACCCAGAATGTAGCAGCGGCTGCTGAAATGGCTTTGATGTACTATGGGTTTTATCAATTTTTCACTGTAACATCGAATAATCTTTATGCCTTGGCTTCTTTTTGATGAGCTAAGGTTTTATGTAAATTTGATTCATTGTGGTTAAAAAATGTTAATTTCTTCTTGAATTAAAGGTAAAAATAAAAAGGTTGACTTTGTTTCTTTACCTTTTCACTGAACTAAAATAACTGGGGATTTGCAAAGTCTGTGCAGAGCTTCTTAACATTTTATTCTTCGTACTGGATTGATCCTAAATTTTACTTTGGATTTCTTATTTCAAGAATCTGAATTATTTTCAAGTGAATAATTAATGTGGTACCTACAAGGCTACAGTTAATTGTTCAAAAGGGATATATGACTTAAATTTTAGAAAAATATTGCTCATATTCAGAGAGATACTGATAGATTATGCATCAGTTTCAAAATAATTGTCATTTTTATTTAAATGATCACACTATTCAAATTGTTGTACAGGTAGTAAGGCTCTATTATTTTGAAGAAATAAAAGGCTATCTGTTTATTCTGCTCATATTTTGAATAGACTTCTGTAGATCTAATATTACTTGAAATGTGATTATTCTCAAATATTAGGAAGAATTTCATAGTTTAAATGAAACTACATTGAATTCAAAATTAGAATTGTATCAAATACAAATATTTATTAATACATGAATATATTCTAGTAAGGATTGGCTAAATATAGAATGAATCCAGAAAGTTATCTGATCCCATATTCGATGATAAACGGATAACTGCTTAGCAGGGATTGGCAGGAGAGATTCAAGCATTACAAATCTAGTGAATAGAGATGTCCTTTAAGATACTGCCCACACTTCAGATCTTATACATGTGTGAAATCAGATACTACATTCAGTTCCTATCAAAACTTTCTGCTCTTTCCAAACTCCACAGTTTCTTTATAGACAAAATGTTTTCTTGACGTGAAATAAATTGGAAGTTTAATTTGAAGGCTGCTTAAGGCTCCTGGAGGAATATCTAGTCAGGATAAATTATTGAACGGATTTTGTTGCTATCACTGGTCATTTGATATCTCTCCATCCACGCCTTTCTGATTTGCTTGTATTATGCCTACATGCCTGTCTTTGGTTTTCTCTAATAAACACATTTAATGCATTCTTTTATACAGTGCTCTCATAATATTGGCAAGTAGTATCAATTTGGTAAGATGGTTCCCATTACTAGGGCTTCAAAATGCCAGGGGTGAATGTATCATCTTAGAACAGATTTAACATTTTATTTCTGGGGGCAACTACTTTCATTTGGTAAACTCAAGACTGTTGAAATTAAATGAGAAGCACAGGTCTTGTGTTCATGTATATGTGTGTGGTAGAGAATATTTTCTTCACCAGAACTTATGGATATGTATTTTAAATAACTAAATTTAAATGTACAAGAGTCAATCCAAATATTTGCATTTAAAAGTTACTAGTAGATAAAGTTCTTAGGCTGAGAGATTCTAGAAATATTTCCTTGGCTGAGAAAATAGAATCACCATTTACAATGCTAATTGATTCTTATCATGATGGTAGAGAATTTACTATTTTAGGGATCATTTAGATTCCAATAGATGTTTGTGATCTTGAAATTAGATAGTAAAACAGATATCTGGCCCTCAAAATAGATCACCCAAGGCCTAGGGTGTAAATGCTCATGTCCATTATTCAAGAAAGAGCCTTTTAAGTCCTACAAGTCTCTGGATTCTTGATTTACCTACACTTTGTGCAGACTTGTGACTGACTTCTCAGTCTACAGAAATCACAGATATTGGGCCTGGGTGGGTGGAGGAGAGAGCAGATACAGGGGCCATGCAATAGGCAGCAGGAAGTGAATGCTGACATTGAGAAGGACACCATAAAACACATTCAGATTTTTAAAAAGACAATAATTTTGGATCATAATTTAGGATCATCAAGTATGAAGCAGTCTTCTATCTCCCAGCAGCCTTTGGGAGTGTTACTATGTGGCACCAGTGGTTTCTGATAATGATCTCTGAAGTCTTGGGGTTTTCTGTTATCCTAGGGATACCAAGTGGGCAGGACTCTGCCACACCTGTGTCTCTCACTTCAACTCTTCTTTTTACCTATGTTGTACATTAGAATTCTATAAAAAAGTCTTCTCAGTTAAAATGTGTATTTGAAAGCCAACATTTTATAGTTTGGTTCCACAATGAGGCTGAGTCATAAAGAAAAGATTAAATTATGCTCAGCATTTTTTTGTGTAAAAGGCAGGGAAAGATAAAAAAAATTTCAGAAATATTTGCATTAAAATGGTGAAAATATAAGTTTTGGCATGGTAAGCTCTAAGTAAACATTTATTGAATGGATAAATTACTAATGCAGAGAGAAACTCAGTGTATCAGAGGAGTTGCTTTCCCTCACATTACTGAATAAATAGGGCATGACTGAATGTGCCTTATTCATGTGAATAAGGCATGACTGAAAATTCTCCTTTGTTGAATTTTGTTGTGTTTATAGATACCTAGTTTCAATCTTCTAAGAACAACTCAAACAGAGAAGTGACAACATTTGGCAAGGCACTTGTCAAAAGTGCCTTCAAGTATCATTCTACAGTCTTTAAAACATCTTTAAGAAATATATCATCAAAGTATTTAGAGTAAAAAAATTGATAATCTATTTCCTTGCAAATGTGGAAATTGAGACTAAAATCAGATCTAAAGACAAGTGTAGTTTATTTTGTCTATATTATTAATACAGTTAATTAAAGTAAAGGGTACTTATTTTCTTAAAGGTAATTGATTTGTTATTTTGTGCATTGAATGTCTATTGCCAAGAATGAAGCAGAGTTGTGTGTGTATGTGTGTGTGTATAGTTAAAATTAAAAAATACAATATGTATTTATGTAAATACAACATATTTATATATAAATATAAAACAGAAGTATACATATTTGTATATGTATAAATGTGTATATGTGTATGTCTATATATGTGTATATATAAAATAGAAATGTATCGCTGAATGATTTATTCCAGGGGTTGGCAAACTTATTGTGTAAAAGGCCAGGTGGTAAATATATTAGGCTTTGTGGGCCATATGGTCTCTGTCACAACTACTCAAATCTGCTGTTGTTAATGTAAAAGCAGACAGAAACAATATGTAAACTAACGTGGGGCTGTGTTTCAATAAAACTTTATTTACAAAAGCAGGTGACAGACAAGGTTTGTACCATAGATGTGGTGTGTTGATCCCTAACTTATTACAATACAAACTTTGGTGTGACTGCGATCTAGGACTAGAAATGTGACATTGCCAACATTTCAGGAGCATCCTAGTGTCCACTCTCAATCACCACCCTGACCCACTCATTCCTATCTTGACTTTTATGCTATTATATTCCTTGTTTTTCTTTATAGTTTTATCAGCCAAACATACATAAATTCGTGAAGTCAAACAGTATAAATTATTTTTTTCTCAGCATTCTATCCGAATCATCCCATTATGCAGGAGGTGGTAATTTGTTTGTTACTATAAGAATTTCATTATGTGAGTATATTGACATTTAATTTTTCATTCTAATGCTGGTAGACTTTTGATGATCATTTTCATGTTTGGCTCTTAAGAGTAATGCTCATATGAACATTCTTGTGTATTTCCTGGGTACACATGTGGATACATGTCCCTTGGACACGTATTTAGGAGTAGGATTGCCGAATATGCTCTGTGCTTATATTTTCATAGATAATGCCAACAAATTTCCAAACTAGTTGTACTAACTGATATTCTACCGGCGGTGGACAAGAGTTCCCATTGTTCTATGTCAGGAGTCAACAAGCCAAGTCAAGTGTGGAGTGGTACTGTCTCCCTTCATCATCGTTCCTCCCCTTCCGGCAGCCATGCCTCACTGCCTGCCCCGGCCTGTGCTGGTCACCACCTATACCCTGGGGATACCACTGTTGCCAACTGCTGGAGCACAAAGAGGTAAAATCTCAGTTCACCTCTCCTTTGAAATAGCCAGGCTCCCCATAAGTAGAGGAGGGAGAGTTAGGATCTGATTATTCCTGACAGAGAAAGGGAAACTGGTCATGGTGGCCACCCCCTACTCACCAGGACCCTTATGTCTATCTCTAGGCAATCACAACTGCAGGGGACAAAGCCTGCTTACTGCATGGGATGGTCCACTCTAGTCAAACATGGTTTGGGAAGGATGCTGGGGGGAACAAGAGTTTTCTCTTGTTATAAAAGTTCTTGTGTAAATAGTATCCTTGGTTTTGTCTCTTGACCACAAAGCCTAAAAATTTTACTATTTGGCCATTTACAGGACAAGTGCGCCAACTTCTGTTGTACTGTCACCAATACTTGGATGTTGCCAGTGTTTTTCATTCTAGCTATTCTGTTGGGTCTGTAATTATATAGCATTGTAACTTTTATTTTTATTTCTAATCTCTAATTTATTTCTAATCTCTAATTTCTAAAAACTAGGTAACTCATCATATTGATTGGCCATTTAGATATCACCTTCTAAGGAGTGTCTGTTCAGGTCTCTTCTGCATTTATTTATCTTTTGGGCTGGCTTTTTCTTATTGATATGTCAGAGCTCTTAATTCTGGATATGAGCCTTTGTCAGTTATGTGTTGCAGGTTTCTTTCTCCACTCTGCAGTTTGCCTTTTTTCTTCATGGTATAATTTGATGGACAGAAGTTCTACAGTTTTATTTACTCATCTTGCCCTTCATAGTTATGTTTTGTTTAGGAAGACTTCTCCTACTTTGGTTATGCAAATATTCCCCTAGGTTAGTGTCTCTCAAGCGTTAGCATGCACTGGAATCACCTGGAGGGCTTGTCAGAGGAGGTTGCTGGGCCCCACTGCTGGGCTTTCTGACCCAGCAGGTCTGAGTGAAGCTAGAGAATTAGCATTTCTAGTAAGTTCCCAGGTGCTGCTGACATTGCTGGTCTGGAGACTACACTTTAAGAGCCACTGATCCCAAAGCTTTGCTGTTTATATGTGTAATCCATCAGAATTTATGAAGTGAGGGGCAGTTTTCATTTCTTTCATACGGAAATCCAGTACCATTGGTTGAAAAGACTGCCTTTTCTCCACTATTCTGAAAACCAAGTGTCCGAATATGCGTGATTCTGTTTCTGGGCTCTGTAATCTATTCCACTGGTTTCTTTGCCCGCCCTGGCCCAGCACCACATTGCCTTAATTACTGTAGCACTATTGCAAGTCTTGATAGATGGTAGAGCAGCCTCCCACCCTTCTTTTTCCTTTAGTATACATTTATGATCAGCTCGTCAATTTACACACACACACACACACCACACACACACACACACACCCTCTGTATTAAAGTTTTGATGAAAAGTACATAAAATCTATAAATCAGTTTGGAGGAATTGACATATTTATAATATCAAATTTCCTAATCCAGTGCTTCTTAATGCTTTTTCTCCTAATATTCTCTCTCAAGAATATTTTTTAGACTTTTTCCTCCTGAGTTACTCCCACTCCTGTGAATTTTAATGCCATAGATATACTGCATATCTGTGCCTTATGCATAAAAACCATACATTTTTTTTCCCCCAAGAACCATTTTTACCCTTGGCACAGAGATTTCACCCCCACTGTGAATACTAATCCCAATCCATAGTATAGCCTAATATTTATTTAGGTATTCTTTGATTTCAATTCATAAAGGAAATCATTTTCTGTGTAGTCGTAACACACATTTATTTTTAGGTCGATTCCTGAATAATTAATATTTTGGAATGTAGGGTTCATGCCCTTATGAGTTGTCTGTGTAGCTTCCAAGAGGGCTCAGGTGTGGTCACTACTGTGCAGGGCACCCCTTCACCTCTTGACTCCTCACCTAAGTGTCCACCCCCTGGTTGCCCCACCTCATCAAGTACTGATTTGTAGTCTCTATTTTTCAAGACATATGTTTGAAAGTCTCAGTGTAATTCCAAACCACTTTGTCATTTGTGGCTATAAAAGAAAATAACGTATATGGTTTTAAGTGTAGAACAAATATCTGAAAAGGAGGGCCATGTCTTGGAAAGCATTCGTAATTAAGGCATAAACAACAGCAATTTTTTTCCCCTGGTTTATGAGAATAGTGTGAAGCTGTATCAGTAGGTGGCACTGTTTCTTAATAAAGTCCCTAAACTTGTGGAATAGGTTTGAGGAAAATATTTTTCTGTTAAATTGGAATTAAGAATAATATAAATAAAACCAGAGAAAGTTCTGCAGAATCCCTTGTGATCTACTTCTCTGGTGAGCTTAATTAAAGTCAGTGAAGAAGCTTAAACTCTTTCACCCCCTCTTACATTTGGTGGACTATTGCTCTAATTGTGTTTTTTCTCAGACCAGGCTGAAGTAAGTGACAGAGTATTGTGTGGCTCGTGTGGCCAGAATAAAATCACCCAGACAAAAGCCACGTGCCTTCTCCTTCTCATGTGTGGCCTGCAATGTGACAGCAATGATAGTTTTCATTTTTAGCACCATCTGTGCGGGAGACGGCATGAAGCGGGAAAGGAATGAAACTAAAAGCCTCCCCTCAGTGTGTTTTCTGTGCAGCCAAGTGGAAGATCTGGTTGCAAATTCTGCCTCTGCCCTGTGCTGGCTATTTGATCTTGGCAAACCATTTAATCTCCCTGACCTTAGTTTCATTACTTGAAAAAACAGAGATAGTATCTACAGAGAGAGTATCTACATTACACAGGATGTTGTGAAGTTAAATGAGGCAACATCTGGAGAACACTTAGCTTGGTGTGACAACATGCTATTTTGGATAGTCCATGCTCTTTGGATCTTTGATGGTGGCATAGAAAGTATTATACTTCCTGGGCTGTAAGTGGTAACTGTCATGTGTCCAAGTGATGAGTTTGAACTCTACAAACCAGGCATATGGCTGGATCTCTTTGCTTCCTGGTCCCCCTGAGGAACTTGCAAAAAACAGCAATGTCTCAGCCCTAGAGATTCTGATTTAATTGGTCTAGGGTGGGCCAGATATGGGCACTGTAGTAGGAAGCTGCATTGAGATGCCTTGTCTGTAGTGTGCCATCTTTACATAGCATTTCCTGCAGAGGGAAGACCAAGTTTCAGGAAGACCAAGTTCTGGTTGCAGGTTAATATCTGAGTATCTGTGAAGTGTTGGAGCTGATTCTTTTCTCCTGGGCACTGCGCAGTGGGCTCAAGTAGGTTGCTTTACTCAGTCTACTGATTCAAATGTTAATCTCCTTCAGAAACACCTCACACACACCAAGAACAATATTTGCCCAAATATCTGAGCACCCCATGGCCCCATCAGGTTGACACATGAAATTATTGATCACACTGTAGAAGTTCGTAGATCTACTATTTTAGAGCTTCTTTTTTTTAAACTGACTAACCAAGGGTCAAATTTGGCTCTCAGGTGTGTTCTGTTGGTCTTCCACCTTCATGCCTGTGTTATATCCAGTGATATTACAGAGCTTCACTCTGTATATTTCCTGGCTGATCACTTTTTCTAGGCCATGACCAGAAATTTGTGACTTCCCCCCTTTTTTAAAAAATCTATTTTAATATAGTATAACAGAACTAGGTTAAACATGATTTATTTATGTCACTGAGAAAATAAAAACACATTTACAGCTACCACTGGCAATATCACTCAGTTAAAAAAATTCAGCAATTTGACTATGTAAATACTTGGTTTCTTCTTAGTCTTCTGTCTTGAGAAGTAAAACACTTTCTGATTGACTTATCTGTGGAAAGAAGAGGATTTCAGACATATGTACCCTGTTTGCCAGGGTGAGCCCCAGGGTGTTTTTGCTATTTATCAGGGAAGAGGGTTTTCCCCCAACGACTGTCTCCCATGGTGTCTCTTCTTTTTTTAGGTCACCTCATGCTTCTTCCTCACTGAATTTTGCCTGACATCCCCAGACAGTTAAATCCTTTATCACCCAGGACACACACACACTGGGCTGCTCTGAATGTAAACTGTCTTCTGGAAATAGCTTGGAGTTTGAAAATACAAGCTTGTCAGGACATAAATTTTATGATGTTTAAAGCAGAACCTAAAGGTTTTAAAATAAGCTGTTCTATCAAACAGAAATAAAAGAAAAGGCAGGTCAATAGCTGCATAACAGAAATATAACACCCTGAGCTAAAGACTATATAATTATGCCAGTGTTTTACATTCTTTTAAAAAAATCTTTGTGACAAATTATTACAATTTTCTTGTTTTTATACAGTACATTGAAATATTTCCAACAGTGCTACGTTTTGGAAAGTGTACAGCAAAAAGCAGTCTCAAATGTTAAAAATTAAAAAAAAAACCCCATAATATTTTCTGTGCCCTTGCTGCCTGGCAGTTTGGAGATGGAGATGAGGACTCTGGGACAGAGCAGACTGGGAAGACATGAATGTACAGGACTGGATGGGGAGAAAGAGAAGGCGAAGCATGGACAACAGGAACCTCCCAGGGCTCCTTCCTCAGGATGTAAGCAGCCTCTTCTTGGCGATACTGGTCAATGCTTAAACAATCCCAGAAAATATCTGTGCACCTGCCTCCACTCTCTGGTAGCAATTTCAGAATCAATCCAGAACATTTCCGGCAGTATTGTAGAGGTCTGCGATGGGAACTGGGATAAACTGGGGCCATCAATTCTGCTGGAGTTCTTGAAGCTTCCCAATCAATTTAAAGGCAGATTGTTTTTTGTACTCACAAGGAATCAGCTTTCTTTTAAAATAAAAACTGAAGTAAGGGGCAAGAATAGTCTGTAACATTTTAGGGTTGGCCGAGCACAAATCAGGAATTTGGTTAGTGGCACTAAGGAAATGGGTGAGAAGAAAAAAAGTCTATGCCATGAAGAAATGACTGTTTGATATGCTTTGATATGTAGGAGGCCTCTTAGGGATAACCTGCTCAGTTAGGGGTGGGCCAGGATGTATTTGCTTTTTCGAAGTTATTGAGTGACAAAGATGAGCAGGGCCTGATACAAGGTCAGATCACTCTTCAAAGCTCCCAACACTCTGTGAAGCACTGTCTCAAGGTCCTGGCTTCCCTGGTTTGGCTTCAACAATGGTACCCATAACTCCTCCTGAGTTTTCTCTGCCACTTTCAAAACCAAAATATATAGGCCCAAAGATTTGTGTAAGAAATCCATAGACTTGCCCTATTGCATTACTGATTTGTGTCTCTCTCCTCATCAAGCTCCTTGCAAGCAGAGTGACAAGAATACCTCCCTGATTAACTTTAGTAAGGGTCCTCGAGCATTCTTTTCTAGGACCCGATCTTGGGCCTTGTTCTCAGCCCTTTTAGTCCATTTTAAGCAAGAATCTGCTGGGTCAGTTTAGTAACCCCCTACCCTGGAGATCTAATCAAATTCTTCATCCTTGACCCTTCATATTTTATTATCCTAGTCTGCCTTGAGTAATAATGCTGTCAGTCACTCTAGTGAGAATTCCACCTTACCCCTACTGTTTCCTCTTAGTAATTTTCCATCCACTGACCTTCACCCTGCTCTTTGGCTATGAATCTCCACTACTCCTTGTGGTATTTAGAGTTGAGCCTGACCTCTCTTCTCTATTGCAAAAAAAAAAAAAAAAATCCCTTTGCAGTAGTCCCTTGAATAAAGTCTTCATTACTGTCTTAAAAAGTGTCAGAATAATTTTTTCTTTGACAAAGGTCAACTTAGATCCCTAGGATCTAACACAGGACTTGAATCACAGTGGGTATTCAATTAGTAATTTGTGAAATGACAAAGAAATAAAAGAAAAAAAACAGATGGCTTGGTTTAGCGTTGCAATCAGGGCCTTTGAAATCTAGACTTGTGTTCAAATTTTTGTTCTGATATTTACAAGTTATAAAATCATCAATAAGCTTTTGAAAATTCTTGTGTTCAACTTTCTTAGCTATAAAGAATGAGGATAATATAACCTATTTTATAGAGTCGTTCTGAGCATCAAATGTGATAATGTGAAAAGTTAGGCACTTGGTATTTGATCAATAAACAGTTATCATTGTTATTGCTGTTATTAACAATAATGGCAAAACGGCCAACCAGGCTTGGGCAGGTAGAAAAGACATAATTCCTTGTAGAACTGCTCTACTTGTTCCAAGTCCTTTCCATTCTCTTATGGACTAAATTGAGTACCCCCCAAATTTATACATTGAAACCTTAACCCCCGATATATTTGGAGATAGGGCCTTTAAAGAGGTAATTAAGGTTAAATGAGGTCATAAGGACAATAATCTAATCAGAACACTTTCCCCCCCTCTCTCCCTTTCTTTCTCCTCCTCTTCTCCTCCTCCTCCTCCTCCTCTCCTCCTCCTCCTCCTCCTCTTCCTCCTTCTCCTCTTCCTTTCCTCCTCCTCCTCAGAAGGCAGCTGCCTGCAAGCCAAGAAAACAGGTCTCACCAGAAACCAACCTTGGCACCTTAATCTTGGACTTCCAGCTTTCAGAACTAGAGGAAATAAATTTCTGTTGTTTAAGCCACACAGTCTGTAGTATTCTGTTATGGCAGTCTGAGCTGACATACATATTCTAAGGCCCACTGCTAACTCTTAGCTGCCCGCTGTGTAAACAGCTCTCCTCCCTCCTCTTTCATACTGTAATTTCTTCATTAATCATTGGATTCCTTACTCATTAAATCTGATTTTTATCAATTCCATCCAAATCTTTTTTCTCTTTTCAGAATTTGGCTCTTCAGAGCCTATGATTATTTTCTCATCAAACTATCTTCCAAATGAAAATTGGTATTCAATATTTTGAGCTTATAATTTTATGTGGCCAAGAGACTAATTAATTTTGTAAACAAGGCTTGGAATGATGAGAAAGTTGCAGAGAATTGACACAGACTAGAAAGGCTTTGTGGAGGAGCTTCATCATTGTGTTAAGAAGGGAGAGGGGTTTCATTACTTTGGCCAAAGAGAAGGTGGAAATCTGTCTTTTTTGAGGTACTGAACATTAATGCTTGTGATTCAACTTTTAAAAGAGTAAATCCCTTTTCATGACACCATTTGGGTGAGCAGATGTTCTAATTATTTATTGCCTAACAAACCACCACATAATTCAATGAATTAAAATAGCGATGATTATTTATTTTGCCCATGAATCTGAAGTCTGGCCAGGGCTTGGCAGGGGCAGCACATATCTGTTCTGTGTGATGAGAGCTGGGGCAGGTCAACGGGGGGCTGAAGGAGCCACTTCCAAGGTGGCTCATTCACACGGCTGCTGAGTCTGGTTGCCCAACCAGACTCTGGGTCAGACCCTCAGTTCCTCTCCATATGGGCCTCTCTGCAGGGTGTTTGGGCTTCCTTATGGCATGGTAGATGGGTTCCAAGAACGAGGTCTCAAGAGACAGAAAGGAAGTGGAAGCTGCCAGTTGTTAAGGACTAGATCTGGAAACAGGCACGGTTTTGTTTTTGCCTTAAAATCTACTCATCAAGCTGTCACGAAGCCCAGCTTCTAGGAGAGGGTCTAGACCCCATCTCTTGATGGGAAATGTATCAAAGAATTTTAAGTCCATGTTTTAAATCTGGCTTAGAAGATGGTATAAATTACAACTGCTCAAACCTTGGCTCTATTTAGAAACGTTTTGAAGTTAAAAATAAGAGACCAATGCTTGTGACCATCTCAAGAGATTCTGGTTTAATTGGGCAGGGGAGGCCTGGCAATTTGTGTTTAAAAATATATTTTTGGGTGATTCTGACATGCAAACAGATCTCTCAGCCAAAGTTTCCATGTCTGAGGATTGGCATAAATGGGCTGTGAGTCTCAAGGTGAGAATGGTCTCCTCCTACTGTCTGAAGCCTGATGGAAAGAAACACAAGCCAAGAACTTGATCCAAAGTGCCTATAAGAGAAATTGCTTCTAAATGAATATAGGGGAAAAGCTTTCAAGTAAATGGACCTGCTATCATCATACATGTTTGTTCTCATATTACATTTTACCTGAATTTTGTCAATATTACCAAAAAAAAAAAATCAATAATGCTGCCATATTGCCATAATCTAATTTGTCTTTTCTGATTGTGTGAAACATGAGTTGGCGTCTGGCATCATATTTCCAGACCTCAGAGAGCCATGTTAAACATTTATAGTGCACTTAATCATCTGTCAGAAATGTACAAAGGCGTTATGTCTCATTAATAATTATTAAATCATTGAGTTGCACAGAAGATGTTCTCCTTTTTACTTACATAATGGCCAGTAACCACTAAAACATAGGTCCTTTGTGATGCAGGACAAGCACATCTGAGAGTGGAAATATGCTTAAGAAAATTAATAAAAAATCATATTAAAAGATAGGCTTTTAGAAAAGAAGAAAACATGAATATGGAGTCCTGCAATTTCAGCCAGGGCAAATAGTCGCTCTCTCCCCATACAGAATTAGGTTAAAATTCAGGCAGATTATTGCTGGGAGTGAAGAGATGTGAAAGGAAATGAGTTTATTTGCTTTTGGAGTTTAGATAACTCATTTCGAAATGCCCAGCTTTGGGCTTTATTCATAAGTATATGTATCATCTTATGAATAAAAGAGATACATATTTTGATTTGAAATAAGGCCGGATGGAAGGTACACTCTGAATTTTTCAGGACTTAGGTTTTATTTCTGATGCTGTTCATGAGAATTTTTATTTTATAATAACTTTTAATATCAAGTGATGTTATTTAAGCAACATATAATGCAAGAATTGAACTATATTTGTTGTAGATTCTCCCCACACTCCCATTACCTACCTAATGGCCTAGAGAATTTAAAGTTTTAGTCTGTAAAAAATTTGCAAGTTATATTTGTCTTTATAGCAGTTGATATGATATCAATTCTTCTTCATTTTTCAGTTTTAACTGCAAACTTTCTTCATTCTGGGTAAAAGCAAAGATTCCCAATCTATACAACTGCATGATTGAAGCAACCATGGTGGTGGTTCAGGTTTGTGTAGAATTGTTGTGGGTATCCTATTCAATCCACTTTGGCCTGGTGTGACATTCTGTTTCACCAACATTCCCTTAGTTAAACTTTTGGAGTCTTTCATATCTTGCTCTTGGCTCTGCTAGAACTGGTTTTTGGCAAAAAGTATTAAATCCACAATATTTGCCTTTGGTGCCCATCTTTCTAGTTCTGCAACAATAATTATTAACAACACCCATTTCTCCTCCCATTAGTCGTCCCTCTGCACAGTTATTAAACACAGAATCATCTACAAACTTTTGAACCATTGTGAACTAAAGCACTTATTAGCTGCCACTTTCAGGAAAATTCATCAGAATGCCTTGTTTGTGTTATCACATCTTACTAAGGTTTTGGAAGGAGGATCACATTTAAAAGCCTCTTAACACTTGGTGAGACTGACTTTTAGGTTAATTTGCATGAAAAAATTAATAAATTTGTGCCCTTTCCTGGTCCATAAATAATTTTAAGCATTATAAGGATACATTCTACTTTTCAAAATACTGTAAAGAGAAGTGGGTGAGAAACAAGAAGAAAAATTACTGGTGAAGATATAAAAAGGAGCCAGGAATAAAGCCAAAACAAAAAAGCAGACCATACAATCTGTTACTTTTGTAACAGATGGGCCTCAGATTGCTTTGTATGCATTCTAGAAACTAAATGAAAAGGGACACCTGATTGGTTATACTTTTCAGAATTTATGAAATTAAAAACACACCCATCCCTAAAGAGATGCACAATTTATTATGATACTATAGCAAAAATAATATTCCTCTGAGACCTTTTGTAATATGAGCACACTGTGTAATGCAACAGTGT
This sequence comes from Eonycteris spelaea, assembly GCA_003508835.1. NCBI lineage: Eukaryota > Metazoa > Chordata > Mammalia > Chiroptera > Pteropodidae > Eonycteris > Eonycteris spelaea. Next base: position 1,128,091 of record PUFA01000326.1, read on the forward strand.
TCTCAACCTCCTCAGTATTGCGTTCCATTGGGGTGTCTCTTACTGTGTTTCTCACTGTGTAGACTGATGATGTCACATCATGCCCAAGTCAGTGAAAGCTTTCAGTGGAAGGAGAGTAGAGAAAGGACAGGGGTCAAAGACAGTCTCAGTGCACACATTTCTGTTGGTCTAGCTTAATCTGAGAGTGGACTTTAGAATTTTTGGTTGGAAGGATGAAAAGGACAGAGTTCACACACGGTCTGAATTTTTTTCTCTCTAATTTGAGCTTTTGATAAATAGCAAAAGGCAGCAGCATGTTTAATGTTACACTTCTAGGCAAATGCTTATGGTGTGTGCATTTTGTGTCGCCAATTAAGTATGGAACCAGATGCCCTAATAGACAGTGGCTGAGGGTATGGTTGACATAATCCATTAAAACTGAGGAGCTGATAAATGCTTACCTGAATCATTGTTCATTCCATTCTGCAGAAGGTGGGCTGAAAGAGTATGGACTAAATTGTGGTTTACTACCTCTGAACGTTTTTGCAATTACTGTCTCAAGAATATGAGACTCAAAGAAGTGGGCTGACAAACAATAATAGTCCAGATGAGTTATTGCCAAAGACAGAGGAGTAAAGAAATAAAATGGCTGGTTGTGCAGATTCCAAAATATATCAGAGAGGAACTTCCTGGCAAAACAATGGATTTACTTGCCCTTTTATTCATTCAACATATATCCTTTGAACACTAGCATGTGCTAGGTACTGTGTTTGCCGGGGAGGGGGGGGGGGGGGGGTGAAACACATGGTTTAGTTCTCTCCTTTTTTTTTCATTCTCATCTTGTACAGATAAAACTATGTTTCTGTGCCTTACACCAGAGGTATTGAAGCTCACATTTTGTTTTCCTGCTTCTAAGCACCAGTGACCTTCAGAAAGCAGAGGGCCAATCTTACTCATACAATTATATAGAGACTTCAATTCTATGTTCTGGTAATGACAGAGGTCCTGGTGTCGAAGACCGCAATGTTTTCATTTTCTTGGTTTTAAATCGAGTAATAAGATAATGGTTAGGAATTACTGTTAGCAACACAGATATGAGAGGTCATTTCTAACTTCCTCACTAGAATAATTGTTGAGAAGCCATAGTTTTATGTTGAATAATTTTGAGACCTAATTATTGAATATGAAAGGCTATTTTTAAATGTCAGTAATGGTGGAAAAAATATCTTTTATTTTTAAGGGCTGGCAGGAAATGAGCCATACAAAATGTTCTCGTTAAAATTTTTCTTCTCTCTTTAAAATAGATGATCAAAGACATCCAACTGTTCCCATCATTTTAGGAGATGTGTACATATATGAGGAATGGCACATAGGAAGCACTCAGATCTTCACGACACATGGAAGTCCACAGAATGAGAGAAAATTCAGCCTGGAAGGCAAAATCTATGCCAACCTCCTCATTTTGCAGATAAGAAGACTTTTCTAGAATGGAGCTTTACTTATAAACATTACAAAGTTAACGGCGGAGGAAGTATTGAGTTCAGTACGCCATTTTTTGAATCTAGTGGCCTGTCATGGTGTCTAGTAGCTCCTAGTATGTTTATTTTTTTGTTGTCATAATATGTTCAGCTCCAGGGGCATAGATAGTGACTATTACAGTAATCGTGTTCTTTTTTTACCAATGGATATGCTCTGGACTACAATACGTTAGAGGAGCCCTATTGGTGCCATTTGGAAAAGTTTTGCTTCTCTGACAAGAATAGAACCCTTTTGCTAATACGCCCTCGCTTTCTCCTTTGACACTGTCATGGGATGACACAAAACAGAGATGTGACAGCAACCCTTGTGACCATAAGAAGAGATTGTTGACTCTGCATTGAAGAGGGCAGACTGGAAACAGAAAATCAGTCTCATCCTTGTTGATATCACTGATCTCTTGAGCAAGCCTGTGACTGACTACATCTTCCCATTAGGTTAAATTTGACTTAGGCCAGACAGGAGGGTCTCCGGTATATTCAACATAAACAAGGGGCCAGTGTGATTGGAGAACAGTGAATGATAGGAATTATAGAAGGAGATGAGATTAGCAAGTAAGGAGAGATCAGAGCAGGTGGGATTTTGTAGCATACTAGGGACTTCTAGCTTTTGCTATGTGAAGGAAGCCATTGGAGAGTTGAGGGCAGAAGTACGGTGTTGTTGTGATATATGTACTGAGTCACTCTGACTTCTATGTTGAGAATAAACTGTGGGAAGCCAAGGTAGAACCAGGGAAGACCTGTTGGGACTCTGTTGACATAATCCAGAGGAAAGATGGCAACAACTTAGACCAGGGTAGTTATGGTAAAGTGGAGAGAAGTCATTCAGATTCTGGATATATTCTAAAGGTAAAAAACCATTTTTTTTTCTTTTTTTTTCCTTCCTTCCCTTCCTTCCTTCCTTTCCTTCCTTCCTTCCTTCCTTCCTTCCTTCCTTCCTTCCTTCCTTCCTTCCTTCCTTCTTAAAGAAAGGCAGACTGCCACGTGCAATACCTTGGTTGAATGTATCTGGAGTCTTGGAAGGTTGACTACCCTCGATTTTCCTACAAGTGGACCTTGAAAACTTGTTTGGAGGTTCTGGCAGGGGAGTGCAGCTACTTGTATATCCTTGAACTGAAGAATGGCCCTCCTCTATTGGAGAAAGTCATCCTCTTTGACTGGGAGGGCAGTTGAAGGATGAACATGGAATGGTAAGGGGAAAGGGGACACCCTCCTAGTCAGCCACATCCACTGCATTAACCCTGGTGATTGATGGGGTAACAGATGCCCACAGCCAGATCTCCCTCACATCCAGAACAATTTCTTGACATAATATGAGTAGAAAGATAAAGATACACACCTATCAATCAATCAATCAATCAATCTATCTATCTATCTACCTACTTACCTATCTATCATCTATCTATAGAGAGATTTAAGATGACTACAAGATTTTCAGCCTGAACAATGGGAGAAATGAAGCTGCCATGAAGTAGATGCAGAAAACTACAGTAGAAACATTTTCAATGAGGATGATCAGGAGTTCTGTTCTGGGGATGTTGTCCGAGGTGTCTTACAAGTATTAGACTTACAAGTAGAGATGTTAAGTTGTATTAAGATCTTGAAGTGTGGAGTTCTGGAGAGAAGTCCCTGCTAGAGATATAAATTTGAGAATTTTTATCATATTAATTGTATTTAAAGTCATGGAGCTGAATGTGATCTGAAAGGGGATGAGTATAGATAAAAAAGAGAAGAGATGCAGAGACTTAGCTCTGGGATACTCCAACATTAAGATGAGGAGAAACTGGAGACTGAGAATGAGCAACCAGGAGAGTAACTGGAAAATCAGGAGAGATTGTGAGAGAGAGTGATGCTGGAGGCCCAATGAAGAAAGTGTTCAGGGTAGAAAGAGTAACCAACTATGCAAACAGAGTCAAGTAAAATTGGCTCAAATCCCCATTTCTAGATATAGAGGATACCCAGAGTCTCTTTCCAATATTTTCCAGTAATCTTGGATAGGGAGAGATGCTTCCATTTCTCCATGTTACATCTGACTCCAGGGTCTGCTTGTTTAGGTTTCCTAATTTCTACTCTGTATTTTGACTCTTCTGTGTACTGCCCCATTTTCCTACCACATCCCTATACTGGAGACCTCCCTGACCATCTCCTCCCCACAGACCACCAACTCTAGGCTGCATCTGTGGTAGACTGAGTGGGAGATTTAGGGGTGCCTTAGTGGTGACATCACAACACACAATGAATGAATTATCTGGGAAGACCAGGTTATGCTGTGGTAACAAACAACCCCAAATATCAGTGGCTGAAAACAATAAAAATAATTTCTCAAATGGGCATGTAAGATTTGTACACTTCACTCTACATACATTTTGCCAAAAGAAGAACTGGAAACAAATATTGGGCTCACTTAGCAATGAGCATACAGAAGTATTTAGGGATGATGTGTACTATCTGTAATTTACTATGAAATGCATCCAAAAATAAAATGGACTGATGAGTGGAGAGAGGGATGAAAAGATTGATAGACAATGCAATATAGCAAAATGTTAATTGTTGAATCTAGGTGGTGGTACAGAGATGTTCTTTCAATTTTTGAATGTTTGAGAATTTCCATAATAGAATGTTGGAAAAAAAGCAACTATAACTCATGTTTTAATCATCATGGGTCAATAGGGGGCTCTGCTCACCATGGATACTCAGGTGTCTAGGCCAGAAGTCTAAACATCTAAAATATTTTAGATCACCACGGCAGAGGGGAAGAAATCTGGAGGCAATTAAATGGACTGTGTTGGAAGTAACTCCTGTCTTTTTTGGGGAGAACTAGTCATGCGGCTCTAATCAATTACAGGGGAAATGGGGAGTCCACCTCAATTGTGTGTCCAGAAATGGAAATACTGGAGATATTGGGTGATCATCACTTATGACTTTATGAATGTTAGATGTCCTATTCTCTAAAGCCCCTTAGCTGCTTCCACCACTTTTCAGCTTCTTGCTTTGTTATCAGACCCTCTTTTGTCCTTTCCCTTCCCCTGCCTACCACACTTCTTACTCTGTTGTCTATTTCTTGTATAAAACAGTTAACTCTCTGTAGTTTCAGTTCTCCCAGCTTATGCCTAAAGGCCTCAGGCCTTATCAAATCTGTCCATGAAGCTTGTTTTACTGCCTAATTCTCCCTGAGAGGAATTTTATTTGTTACTCTTAGAATAACCACCACCTCGTCTGTCTCCCTGTTTCACCATGGTGTCTGTAGCTGGGAGAAACTGGATGTGAGCTCTGTCTCTGTAACTTATGATGGCAGCCGTAAGTGTGGCAGTTTGGCACGGTGATTAAAACATGAAGTCTGCAGACAGACCATCTGCTTTAAGCTCCAGCTCTCCAAATTCCTGGCTCTGTGACTTGGGCAAATTGCTTCTCTGTACATCAGAATTCTCATTTTTAAAAATGGGGAGGCTAATAATATTACCCCTTAGAGTTGTTGTGAGAATCAAATTATTTAATTCATGAAACTGTTTAGCTTTGTAAAGGCTCGAAAAGTGGCAGCTATTATTACCAGCAGTAAGTAACCTTAGGTAGACTGCTTAACCCTTCAAAACTGTTTTGTTTTTTCTACATGTAAAACAAACTTTTGATGTCATCAGTCATTGCATCAAACTACTGCTTCTTAATCATTTTTTTCTGCTCACTGCACTGCTGGAAGAACTAAATGATCAATACATGTTGGGATTCTGTTCAGATCCTAGATGGCAGGCAATCTTCATGCCTGCACAGCTCACAGCTAATCCCTAGAAGGCAGCAATCTTCATGCCTGCACAGCTCACAGCTGAGGCAGGCTCCTGCTTGGTTAAGCCTTGATAATGGAGGTGACTTAAGATTTGGGCTTAGATTTCCCTTTTTCCAAATGTCTTCTGTGTTCATTCTGAAATTATGCACTAAAATGTTTGAAAGTGTAAAGGAGCTGAAAATTATACAGTTAAGGAGACTATTACACCTAGTTAAAGAGACTCATGTTGAATTTTGATATACTTTCCTTCCTCCTTTTCTTTCCCCATCTCTTACAAAAAAAACATATATGGCAAGGATTGGGCTAAGCTCTGGAGGTAAAGTGGTAAACAAAATAAGCATAGTCCTGGCTTCCCAAAGGCTTATAACTACTGGAGATACAGTCAAGTAATTAGTAACTGTAAGTAGTTTAGCAGGATCAGAGTAGAATGAGTGAAAATTACTGAATTTATCATCCAGATAATATGTTCAGATGAATAATAGATATCATTTAAAAAAGGCAATCCTTGCTTAGGATATTGTTAAAAATATCATATGTTCATCAATTTATATGACTGATAGCATCTTTGGGAGATATTCATTTATCTCTCTATGTCTCTATTTTCCATCCATCCATCCATCCATCTATCCCCATCCATCCATCCTTCCATCCTTCTAATCTTACTGAAACCTTGTATATTCTATCTACTCACACAAAATATTTGGTATAATAAAATTATGGTTCTATATCTAAGAACCAAACTACTAAATAGGGGATGAAAACAGATAAACACAGTTACTTATAGTGTCAGATGTGCTATAGATATATAGGTTTTCTGGAGGAGAAAATTGTTCTGGTTATTAATTGTTGTATAACAATTTATCTCAAAAGTTAGTAGCTTAAAGGAATAATCATTTATTATCTCTAACAGTTTCTGTGGGTCAGAAATTCAGGAGCAATTCTATGGTGCAGTTCTGGATCAAAGCCTCTATGAGGTTGCAATCAGCTGGTGACCAGGGTTGGTGTCATTGTAAAGGCTTATTCACTCTCATGTTTGGCACCTGTGTGAGAAAACACAGTGGTTGGGGGCTGAAGTATCTGGAGCAGTTGGAGACCTTCAGACATCTTTCTCTATCTCTGGTTCTCCCACGTAGTCTTTCCTGCTTGGTTGCTTTATGATAGACGGACTTCTTACATGGAGGCTCAGGGCTTCGAGATTGTGTGTCTCCAAAGAATGCACATAACATAAGCCATTATCACCTTTTATAATCTAGCCAGGAATCTTATGCAGCATGGCTTTCATGCATTCCTTTTGTGGAAACTGTCAAAAAGACTTGCTCAAAATGAAGGGAAGGAGAAATAAATTCCACATCTTGATGAGGAAGTGGCAACTGACTGGAAGAGCCTGTGGGAATAGAAATATTGCTGTGGTGATTTTTAGAATAATCTGTCACAGCAACATCTAATATTTTCCTTAATGGAAATGTGTGTAAAGGAAGTATCAAGGAAGCCTCCACAGGTGAGGTGATATTTGGGCATTATTAAGAGATTGGTAGGAGTTGACAGCCTGAACTAGGAATATAGGACATGTTTATTACTCCCATTTTGTATAAGGGGAAACTGAGGCACAAAGGGGTTGACAAATATACCCAAGGTCATGGACTTTCATAATAAAAATGCTGTAAGTGTTTTCTAGTCTCCTGAATCTCAGGTCAGCTCTTGAGAGCCAAAACATTCTTGCCCAGGCATGGGCATTTCCTCACATCAGCCGCTGGAGGCACAATAGTCTGCAAGAGTGGGACCTGAGAGCTTTTACTTATCAAAAGGAAACAGACATTAGAAAAGGTGAAAAATATTATTATTACATGAAAAATATTAGATTCTATGGCTGCAATTAATTACAGAGTTTTTTGTTGAGTTCTTTGATTCTAAAATCTATCATTTACTTAACCAAATATTATTAATACAAAATTTTAGATACTGGAGATTCTAGGAAGTATACTTGAATTTAAAGGTAAAGAAAAGTTGTACTTTTTTAAGGAGTGCCAGGTGAAAAGATGTATTGTGTAAGTGACTTATTGCTTTGTCTTCATGTTGTGTTGTTGTTGTTGTTGTTGTTGTTGTTGTTGTTGTTTTTATAAAGCTTTAGCGATTGTTGAATGAGGAGAGTACTCTCTTTCCTTAAAGATCTTCAGGTCAATACATGTTTATTGAGAACCTTTTATGTGCCAGAAACTATGTTATGCGTTGGGGGAACAAAATGCACACATCATAGTATCTCCTCTTAAAAAGTCTACTCACAGTTAATTTGAAAGCCAAACAAGAAATGCCATGATATATAGATATTTGTGTACTGTGATGCTGGTATTGAAACCAGCTTGGGAGGAAGGGGCAATCCTGCAGGAGAGGATACTGGACAGAGTCAGGAAAGTTGTGTAGAATTTCCCAGGCATAGCTGATGGCAAACTGGGCAGAATAAAATATAATCTTTTGGAGTTTCATGCAATTCAGGATTAGCTGGATTGGTAAGGATGGTGAATAAAAATTAATTTTCACTCCTTCTGGTGTGGTAGATTCCATTTTTTCACATCAATGGATTCTCTTAGCCAATGTCTCCCCATAACTTTATGGGTCAGATATAGAACTAATCTATTTTCTCATTTGCTTAAAAAGAAGAAAAGTATTATAAAATACATAAAACTAGTAGCAATGACTGCATTTCAAATCCTCTTAGTATGGTTCGTAGAGCTGAAATTCCCATGCTTTATCAATACTAATCTTTCATTTCAAGTTAGTTTGGTTTTGAATGCATGGAATACTCAATCTTTTGGGGACTAATTGCTTTGGTTATTGAAGGGAGGATCCAACTCCATTTTTTAATGTGTATTTGTAGTCTCCTCCTTACACTGGACAGTGAGCTGTGTCTTGTTTTAACAGTAACTTCTCAGTTTTCAACAAATTGATTGTGGCCACTTGAGAAAGCAGGATCAAGGATCTTTAGACAGAACTTCCAGAGCCTCAACTTCAGTTACAGGTTTTGCATCTGTCTCTCTGAAGATGTTTTTCTCAGATAATTTTCAGAGATTTGTCCTATCTTGGGTTCTTAAATGTGCCTGGGTCATCAGTGCATGCCATAGGAAGACAGATATATAAAAATAGTCAGTCATAACTTAAATGCCTGACAACAGGGGATGTCTACACAAGGTATGGCACAGCCAGGCTGTTGAATGCACTGCTGTGTTTAAAACAAATGAGGTAGCTCTGGGAGTTCTATCAGAGAAAGATCTCTGAGATGTTTATTGTCAAATAAACAAAGTGAGCTGCAGAAGAATGTATGATACCATTTAGGTGAGAGTTATTCCCGTAAAACAGTACTTTCTGTTTTCATGGTTACACATATATGAAAGTAAAATGCACGGAGAATCCCTAGAAGGAGAGAAGTCGAAGGTTCGTAGTGGTTATGTAGTAGAGTGAAATGATTGTTCTCTCTCTGACTCCATTTTGTTCAAGCTGCTTTGTTCCCATGGCCTTCAGGCTAATAGCTTCCTATGAGTCTTTCATATAGACATGTTAATCATTAGAGGAATTCTGCTTGTGACTTCTGTTTTACAAAAAACAGCCCCTCCCATTTCCCCTTCCCATGGCATAAAAGAAGCCTGAATTATATGTACTTTCTTAAAATGGATTTAAGGTAGCAGTCCCCAACCTTTTTGGCACCAGGGACCAGTGCTCCTATGAGAACCTAATGCCTTATGATCTGAGGCAGTGATGCTAGCTCTGGGGGGCGCCTGCAAATACAGATGAAACTCTGCTCGCTCACCTGCTGCTGACCTCCTGCTATGTGGCCCAGTCCCTAACAGGTCACTGATGGGTACAGGTCCATGGCTCAGGGGTTAGGGACCCCTGATTTAAGAATCACTAGGCCTCCCATCTTCTTGGCTTGTGCCTTCTCATCAATAAACCTTTCGTTACTCCAAACTCTGATATTTGGAGGCACATGGACTTTGGACCGGTAACAGTTATTTCTTTATTAGTCAAGGTTAGGGTGATGGCCAGTAGGAGTTGGACTGAAGAAGGACCTGATACAAGGACCCCTGTGTTATGGCCTCATGGTGTTCCTGGCCTTACATCTTCTTACCTATAGCTTGTAACTGCACACAAACTTCATTTAAAAAAATATTAATTAATTATTCTTTTATAGTGACATTTGTTAACTAATCCAATAAGTTTCAGCTATACACTTTAACAGTAGGGCATATATATATTTACACTGTGTGTTCACCTCCATAGTTAGATTTCTTTCTGTCACCACATATTTGATCCCCTTTACCCCATCTATCTCCCTCCTTCTCTGCTGCTTCCTCCTTTGGTAACCATGAGTCTATAGTCCATGTCATGAGTCTCTGTTTGTTGGCCCTTTTAATTTGTTGCTTTTTAGGTTTATATCACACATATAAGTGATATCATGTGATTTTCAATTTTTTCTGTCTGGCTTATTTTGCTTAACATGATTATCTTGAGATCCATCCATGTTGTCACAAATAGCAGTATTTCATCTTTTCTTATGGCTGAGTAATATTCCATTGTATATATGTACTACAGCTTCTTTACACAATTGTAGGACACTTTGGTTGCTTCCATGTCCTGGCCACTATGAATAATGCTGCTTGAACATCGGTGTACAAATATCCTTTCGGATGTGGGTTTTTCAAGACTGTGGGGTAAATACCCAGTAGGGGGATTGCTGGATCACATGGTAGATCAATTATTAGTTTTTTGAGCAACCTCCATACTGTTTTTCATAGTGGCTGTACCAATTTGCAGTCCCACCAACAGTCTATGAGAGTTCCTTTTTCCCACATCCTCTCTAACATTTGTTATTATTTGTCCTGTTGATTATAGCTATTTTAACAGGTATGAGATGGTATCTCATTGTGGTTTTGATTTGTATTTCCCTAACAGCTAGAGATGTTGAGCACGTTTTCATATAATTTTTTGGCCATTTGTATGCCTTCTAGAAAAAAGTGTCTGTCCAGGTCTTCTGCCCATTTTTTGACTGGATTATTTGTTTCTTTGTTGTTACTGAGTTGTATATGTTCTTTGTATATTTTAGACCTTTATCTGAGGCATAGCTTGCAAATATATTTTCCTATTTGGATGGTTGTCCCTTTATCTTGTTGACAATTTATTTTGCTGAGCAGAAGCTCTTTAGTTTGATGTGGTCCCATTCATTATTTTTGTTTTTACTTCCCTTGTCTTTGAGGTCAAATTCATAAAATCTTCTTAAGTCCAAGGTCCTTTAGTTTAGTTTCTATGCTTGTTTTCTTCTATGCATTTATTGTCTCAGGTCTTATATTCAGGTCCTAATCCATTTTGAATTAATTTTTGTGTGTGGTGATTGACAACAGTCTAGTTTCCTTCTTGTGCAGGTGGCTTTCCAGTTTTCCCAGTAACCGCTTATTGAAGAGGCTTTCCTTTCTCCACTGTATGTTTTTTTGGCTTTTTTTGTCAAAAATTATTTGCCCATATAAATATGGATTTACTTCTGGATCTCGATTCTGTTCCACTGGTTTATGTGTCTGTTTTTCTGCCAATACTATGTTGTTTTGATTACTGTTGCTTTATAGTATAATTTTGAAGTCATGGAGAGTGATGCTCTAGTCTTGTTCTTTTTTCTCAGGATGGCTTTGGCATTTGGGGTCTTTTGTGCTTCCATACAAATGTGATTTTTTGTTGTTGTTGTTGTTCTATTTCTTTGAAACATGCCAATGGGATTTTGATGGGGATTGAATTAAATCTGTATAATGCTTTAGGTAATATGGTCATTTTAACTATATTGGTTTTTTCAATCCAAGAATGTGGAATATCTTTCCATTTCTTTGTATCTTGTTTGATTTCTTTTCATAGGGTAGTTTTCATCATAAAGGTCCTCCATATTTAGTTCCTTGGTATTTTATTCTTTGTTTGCAATTGCAAAAGGAATTATTTTTACTACTTTTTCTGACACTTCATTATTAGAGTATAGGAACACTATGGATTTTTTGAACATTGCTTTTGCATCCAGAAACTTTACTGTATTTGTTAATTGTTTCTAGTAGTGTTCTTGTGTAGTCTTTAGGGTTTTCTAATATAGAGAATCATGTCATCCCCAATAGTGACAGTTTGACTTATTTGTTTCCTATTTGGATGCTTTTATATCTTTCTCTTATCTGATTAAACTCGCTAGGACCTCCAATGTTATATTGAATAAGAGAGGCAATAGTGGACAGCCTTGCCTTATTCCTAATCTTAAAGGGAAGGTTTTTAGTTTTTCCCCATTAAGCATAATGTTGAGGGTCTGTCATATATGGCCTTTATTATGTTAAAGATACTGTCCTTCTATACCAATTTTGTTAAATGTTTTGATCATAAATGGATGCTGTATCTCATTGAAGGTTTTTTCCTGCATCTATTGATATGATCATATGATTCTTATTTTTTAATTTGTTTATGTGGTATATCATACTCATTCACTCATTGATTTGCATATGTTGAATCACCCTTATACCCCTAGGATGAAACTCACTTGATCGTGGTGTATAATCTTTTTAACATGTTGCTGTGATAGGTTCGCTAGTATCTTATTAGGATTTTTGCATCTGTGTTCATGAGAGATATTGGTCTGTAGTTTTCTTTTTTTGTGTTGCCCTTATCAGGTTTTGGTATCAGCGTGACATTGGCCTCATAAAATGTGTTGGGAACTATTGCCTCCTCTTAGATTTTTTTTGAAAAGTTTGAATGTTTGGTAGAATTCACTGGTGAAGCCATCTGGTCCTGGACTTTTACTTTTTGGTAGGTTTTTGATGTGCTTCAATTTCCATACTGCTGATTGATCTATTTAGATTTCCATTTATTCTTGATTCAGTCTAGGAAGGTTGTATTTTCTAAGTACTGGTCCATTTCTTCTAGGTTATTAAATTTGGTGTCATATACTTTTTCATAGTATTCTGTATGATCCTTTGTATTTCTATGATGTCAGTCATAATTTCCTCTCTTTCATCCCTGATTTTATTTGTGTCCTTTCTCTTTTTTCTTTAGTGAGTCTAGCCAGGGGTTTGTCAATTTTATTAACCTTCTCAAAGAACCAGCTCTTTGTTTATTTATTTTTTCTATTGTTTTTTTTTTGTTTGTTTTCAATTTCATTTATTTCTGCTCTAATTTTGATTATTTCTTTCCTTCTGCTGACTTTAGGCTTCATTTGTTCTTCTTTTCTAGTTTTTTAAATGAAGTGTTAGGTTGTTTATTTGGGCTCATTCTTGTTTTGGAGATAGGCCTGTAATGATATGAACTTTCCTCTTATGACTGCTTTTGCCATGTCCCAAAAGTTTTGTATGTTGGACTATCATTATTATTCATTTCTATGTATTTCTTGATCTCTCTTTTTATTTCTTCTCTGACCCAGTTATTCTTCAGTAGTATGTTGTTTTCTCCATGTATTTGTGGTTCTTCCTGCTTTCTTTTGCAGTTGATCTCTAGTTTCAAAGCATTATGATCAGAGAATATTGGTATGATTTCAACCCTCTTATATTTGTTGAGGCTATCTCTGTTCCCAGTATGTGGTCAATTCTTGAGAATGTTCCATGTGTATAGAGAAGAATGTATAAGCAGCTGTTTTGGGATGAAGGCTCTGTAAATGTCAATTTGTCCATTGGTCTAATGTGTCATTTAAATATGTTATTTCCTTATTGATTTTCTGTTTGGATGATCTGTCATATCCGACAGTGGGGTATTTAGGTGCATTACACATAGTGTTTTGGTCTGTTTCTCCTTTAGTTTTGTAATTGTTTTACATATTTCAGGGCTCCCTGATTGGGAGCATAGATACGGATTAAGTGTTATGTCTTCTTGGTGCATGATTCCCTTTATCATTATGAAGTGTTCTTGTATCTTTCTTTACCTTTTTTATTTTGAAGTCCATTTCTTCTGTATTAGTACCACTACTCCTACTTTTCTCTGAATGCCATTTGCTTGAAATATCATTTTCCACCCTTTCACTTGAGTCTATATTTTCTTTGGAGCTGAGATGTGTCTCCTGGAGGCAGCATATGGTTGGGTTCTGTTTTTTTTCATCCAATCTGCAAGTCTGTGCCTTTTTATTGGTGAGTTCAGTCCATTTACATTTAGAGTGATTATTGAAATATTTGGTCTTCTTATAGCCATTTCATCTTTTGCTTTCTGGTAGCTCAGTGTTTTCATTGCTTCCTTGTCCTTGTGTTTCTGTTTTCTTTATTTTGGTTGGTTTTGTGTGTTTTCCCTTCTGGTTCTTCTTGTTTTATGTTATATACTTCAGTTCTGAATCTTTGGTGTGTAGTTACCATTATGAGTATGAAAAAGATAGTTATTACATACAGTCATCCATTTTCTTCTGCACGCACCTTATCTCATTCCCATTGTGATTTTGGATCTTTAATCCTCCCCTTTTCAGTCATTGTTGTCTCAATTTGTCCCTATGTATGCTGAACATTTATTACTATCTTGCATAGCAAATCTCTTCTTATTATTTAATCTTATAATGCCCTGTTCTTAGTAAGGGCTGCACTCCTCTGCTTTTATCAGACTGCTAGTCACCTTACCCTAATTATGTTTTTTTTTTTGTCATTTTGTTTAGGTCAGCTGACCCCTTTCAGTATTTCCTATAATGCAGGCCTCGCAGTGGAGAATTTCCTCAATTTTTCTATGTCTGGAAAGGTCTTAATTTCTTCTCATATCTAAAAGAGAGCTTAGCTGGATATATTATTCTAGGCTGGTAGTTCTTTTCACTTAATAGTTTAAATATTTGATTCTATTCCTTTCAGGCTTGTAAGGTCTGTGCTGAGAAGTCTGAGGATTATCTAAGAGGTTTTCCTTTATAAGTTACTGTTTTCTTCTCCCTGGCTGCCCTGAGAATTCTTTGTCGTTGATTTTTGATCATTCTAGTACAATGTGTTTTGGTGAAAGCCTTTTTGGGTTGAGATCATTGGGTGTTCTGTTGACTTCTTGAATTCCAAGTTCCAGGTCATTCCTTAGATTTGGGACATTCTCATCCATTATTTTGTCTGAAAGTGTTTTCTAGTCCCTGCTCCTTTCCTCACCTTTGAGAATGGCCATTATTCTTTATTTCCTCTCATGATGGTATCAACTAGTTCTTGTATTTCTCTTTCATTATTTTTCATTCTTCAGTTTCTCTTTCTTTCTCTGATTCTTGTCTAAATTTCTGTCTTCAATATCACTGATCCTTTCCTTCATTTGATTTACTCTATTTCCCAAACCTGATATTTCATTCATTTCTCAACTCTTGCAGGTGTGTGTGTGTGTGTGTGTGTGTGTGTGTGTGTGTGTGTGTGTGTGTGTTTTATCTTCAGAAGGTCTATTCTGTTGTTTTTGAGTCTTTCAATGTCCTTGCTCTGCTCATCTAGTTGTTTTTTCCATTCTTGAAACTGTTGTTTTGAGTTGTTTTGGATCTCATTAAGTTTTTTCAGACATACCATTCTGAATTCTCTGTAATATAAGTAGCATACTTCTAAGATGTAAGCTTATTTCTGGACATTTTTCTCTCTCTCTTTTTTTTTTTTCTGAGAGGCTTCCTCACCTTGATTGTTCATGGTGTTTAAGGGCTATTTCTCCATCTGGGCATTAATGGAAATGTATTCTTTTTTTTTTTTTCCCTAGAAAGAGAGATTTATTATATAAAGGTCTTCTCTTCATCCTGCTGCAAAGAAGGTGATTTTCTTTGGTTTCCAGTAGGTGGCGTCTAAGCCTCTTGGATCCCTGCTTTATATAAAGCCTCAGTAATGCCTTTTTATTTTCTTGCAGATATTTAATCACGCTCACTACCCTCACTTCAGTATTAGCAACAAGTTTTGGTAATATGTTCTCAGATTCCCCTGGGGTTTGGCTGTGTTAGGTCTCGGAGGTAATGGGGGAGGGACCCTCTCAGTTGGGAATGGAGGCTGTGGCTCAGCCTTGGCTTTGCAACTGTGGCTGCAAAATCAAACTATTGTTTCTCTGCCATCCCCACCTTTTTGCTTTCTTCCTAATGACTTGACCTGGCTGTGTGGAATCACAACTCTCCCAGGCAGGGTTGTTCAGAGAAGTTGCCAACAATCTTCCTCCTTCCCTTCTCTCTCTTCCTCCCTCTCCTTCTGCCTCTCTCTCTCTCTCTCCCCCTCTTTCCTTCTTCTCTCTCCTTCCTCAATCCACATCCTTAATTTTTCTCTTTCCTTAAATGGCTCAATATCTTCTCATTCTAGATCCTTACTTGCCTCCTTATGAAGCTTTTTCCAACTAACTCGTTTTGATAGTCCATTCATTTCTCAACTTTATTCTTATGACTTAGTGCCTTTGAAGTTGCATTAATTGATGATTTTTTTGTTCCAAGTAAATTATTCTGTAGAAATAGTGACTAAAAAATAGGCCTTGGAGCCAGATAGACCCAGATTCAAATCTTGACTCTGCAGTGATAGATACTGAAGCAAGGTCATCTACTCTTTTTCTAACCTTATTATCCTTTGTCTAACTCTATTAGAGAGACTGTAAATGCTTAAGGCTAAGCAACTAGGATTACCCATATGATGTTATTTGGGCAAATGAGTTATTACTTGTTGATATAATTTGAAAAATAAGGGGGGAGTGATGAGAGAGAGAGAGAGAGAGAGAGAGAGCGCGCGCAGCACGCGCAGCAAGAGCATGACTCATAATATGGAGTACTAGATGCATTAGCATTTTCCATTGAACCATTTATTCTACTTCCATGGTGGTTCCAGTACAGAATTTTGTGATTGTTTTTTACTGAAATGTATTGAAAACTTATTTTATATAGTAGAACTTAATATAAGTTGAGGTCCTCTTACCTCTCCAGAAAGTCCTTGGGATTGAAAGTCAAAGGATCTTGGAGGGGTTGCACACACTCTCTGCCTCTGAGAGGAGACCACACTATATCTGTGGAGTGCTCATTCCTTTCTAATAAACTTTCCCTTGACTCTTAAAAAAGGATCTTGGAGGATGGTGCTCTCAGCCAACTGCCTAGAGCTTTGTGTGGCTTGCTTTCAGGTTAGGATGGGTCAAGACTAAGCATGACCCAGGGAACAGGGTTTCAGAGCAAGTTGGCTGAGCTGGGAGACAGTAAGAGCTACAGTGGTAGATTATCAGGTTCAAAGCTAGAGAACCAAGGCAATCCTGGAGAAAGAGGCAAAGTGTCAAACCTGAAGAAATACGAGGAGGATGGAGAACAGCAAGTTTGGCACACCTGAGAATAAGTGCACAGAGAGGGCAGGGAGCAGTTTATATGTGGCAACTGGGCACAGCACTCAGTTCTGAAGTGGTCCTTTTAAGTTGCACTGAGTGTGGCAACACACTGGCTCACAGGAGGGATATTGGAAGCAGACAATAGCACTGATACTGATAACCCTGTATCATTGAGGTGGATTGTTGCCATCAGGCTCCTCCAAAAGATTTGCCCTATAGGTCTCCATTCATTGATAGCACAAAGATATATTGTCCACTCTCCTTGCCTATTTCCTTGGATTTCATTTTCTAGCTCTGCAGAAGCTGGTATGATTGATTGCATGTACCTTGGCTTCATCATGGACCCCTTTCAAGCTTCGAGTGAACTTTTTAATCCCAGGCCACAGAACATGGCTCCTTAACCCTCTGCCAAAGATCACTCAATGAATGAAACCAAATGCAATGGTCTCAGAACTATGTTCACTCAGCATTGGAGCCATGTCTGAGCATGTATAGAGTTTTTCCTTGTTACTGGACATAAAGGCAACTGGTCCTGGCTTTAGTGGAATGCTAAGCATTTGAGGGTTGATGACAAGCTTCTGGGTCTTTTCTTCACATAAGATAAGATCCTGAATACTTTTAAAGATTAAGAGAAGTGGTGCTTTTTTATTTTTTATATTCATTCTGGAGGCATTCTACATAAATGTATCCCATAGAAGAACTGCTTTGTGTGTAATTCAAATGTGGGAATAGGTACTGTGTGAAAGCCATGCTGAATGCATGTATTTTCTAAGCAGGTAAGAACATTTAGCATCTTTGTGCTGGGTTTTGTACTGGAGTTTGTTTGCATCCTGCTCTTTGCTGCTTGCTGTCTGCTTTCAGAGCCTCTATGTACAGTTGTAAACTGGGCTTCTAAGTAATGCAGGTTGTGTACTGCAAAAAGGTGCCCATTATATTGTACACATTATGGCTTTAGGTACTTACTATAAAAAAAATCTGACAGATGGCAATAAGTTCTTATTCTAACAAATATGAAGAATTTTCTGACAGATGTCAGGAATATGTCTTGAGGAAGGAAATCTTTTCCTTATTTGAACAAAAGCTCCAGACAAGCAAGTGTTAAGAAACTTGAAAGACTGAGAAAGGTTTCCCCCCCCCCTTGCTTCAATATAATTGTAGTTAAGTGTCTGTGTGGCCCTACCCAGATATAATCTGGGCAGTGGAAACTCATTAAGAGATGGTGAGAGAGGGCTCTTAATAGGAATTGAAGAGGCAGCACTAGCTTCGTTCTCTGTTGCCAGAAATTGAGATGGCTTTCTTATGACCAAGGAGAGACTGGGAGGGGGTAGTGGTCTCCAAAAGAAGTAAAGACTTGGGCCCTGCTTGTCCACAGCATCCTGGATGGAATGGTGGGTCACAGAACCAAGGAAGAATGGATGGATCTGCTTGAAAGTCTTGGCAAAGGCCTCTGAGGCAGGCCCAGTTTAGTACAGGTCAGGAACATTCCACCTTCTGAAAAGTCTCGTCAACTTGGTTTCTGAATCTTAGCAGCAACCAATAGGGATGCAAGGACATGGATCTCTACCTCAATTTTCTTGTCAGTCAGCATAAGTTATTCCTTCCTAGGACTTCTGTAATAAATTTACAATGATGTTAAATATCTTGCCAAATTAAATCTGACATAAAAATGAAGCAATGTGATGTTTCTTGTATTCAAGTCCAATGGAGCAAATATATATGCTTTACTTCTGAAAACTATGACGCATTTAGCTCAGCATCACCATATTTCTAAAGTAGGTCTCTAGGCCAATCACTGGAAGCAAGTGTGATTTAGGTACTAAATCTGTCTTTAGCATTTTGTTTCTTTAAAAAACAACCTCTTATTCAGCTTCATCCACTGCTTTATTTCAGAAACCTAGCATGTTCCTGGTGCTATTTGCTGCCCAAGGTCCCTCTTCTTGCAGGAGTACCTCATCCTCCTTTGCTCATTCCTGACCCAATCTAAGCTTATGTACCCTGTACATATCCCTTCCAAAAAGACCTCTAGCAACAAATCAGGGTGACGCATTAATGACTAATGGGTGAATTCATAGGCTACCCTACTGTGAAAGAAAAAAAACAAACCAGAACCCAATTAGCAAGGCCATTATTCATAAGCTTGCAGCTGCAAGGGAAACATCCACTGTCACTTTCCTTTTAGCAAGGATTTGAAGGAACTGGAAAGGTTTTATAGAATAAAAAAGAAGTCTTGAAACAGCCTCTGATTGATGATTCAATTAGGGTAGCTTCCTGATTGGCCTCTAAGTATATTTGTTGTTCTCTGAATTAATTCACTATTCATTTTTTGTGGCTGGGTAATTTTTTAGGATGGGCAGAGTTGGAAGAGCTTTTCTGCCTTTGGGGCTATCTTAAGATATTTCTTAATTCCAAGGGCAGAGAGGGATATCCGGACCTGGAGAAGACTAAGCAGGGCTTCTTTCCTTTGCTTAAGAATTTCTTTATTCTTACTTATAAGAATGCCATTTTCTCAAGAATATTTTCGCTACTTAGATTCTGTCCTTCCTCCTGTTTTATTTCAACAGCAGCAGCAGCAACAACAACAGAGAAAAAAAAATCTGCTGCATATACTAAGCACAGACTCTACAAGGTAAGTGTAATTATTCCCATTTAAAAAAAAAGAGAAACTTAGGCTCAGAGTGGTTGAGTGAACTTACCAAGTCCTTTCGCTATTCATCTAGTAAGAGTCAGACTTGAGACCCAAGGCCTGTTTGGTTATGAATTTTATGATCTTTCAACTGTACCATCTTTATTTTGGGTAAAATAAAGAATGATGGCAGCAACTTAGGCCTTTAGGCAGGGCTTGTGGGAGATGTGTTTTGTATAAGAAGCCCCACTAGTGTGTTCTAGAGCAAATCTATTTGGGCTAAACTTTAGCAGCCTGTATGTAGCTCTAGCTTTGCATGTAGAAACTTTCTATTATGAAGTTAACTTTCTTAAATTTCAGCTGTGGTTTCAGTAGAGAAAATGGCCAAGATGATTTAGGAGAAGGTGGAGGTTAGTTAGAGGGGTCCTAGGTTCTGGACGGGACAAGTAGATTGGAACAACTCAATTGTTACAGAGTACATTCGATACTGGGATCTGCACTAAACCTTACATCTTTGGACAGAGGGTAAAAAATGTCATTAAACTTTCAAGAGGAAGAAATAACAGTGGTAGAGATGAATACTTAAGTTCCAGATATTTCTCACTTAGTTTAATACTGAATGCTTTTTTTTTTCAATTTTCAGCTCAGTCACATGACTCCACTTAGTCCTTTTATGGACTTAATGTCTCAGTAATTTGACATTAAGGTAGGGTGATAGGGTACTGTGTTGGAAAGCCTCTACAGAGTAAAGTGACAGCTACCATCTAAGAGAAAATAATGTTCTCTTTAAGTATGTATATGATGGACTTTATTGTACTTTGTGGCTGTAGTAAAATCCCACCTTCTGTTGCTCTCCCATTCTTAGGGACCGGATTCCCTTGGATCCCAAGACTAAAGGCCTTAACAAAGCTCCCTTCCGCACACCCCTTAGTGTGTATCTTGGCAGAGGATAGAGGGGCAGACATTGGAGGATATTTCCAGGCCTCACTGGCTTCCCATTCACTGCTGGGATGATTCCGTCTGCAATGGCAACCCATTAGTACTTAGAAACTGCTCAAGAAAACTGGTTTTAGTTATGGCTTGCAAGGGGGTACCTCTGAGCATACAAGGACACTGGAATCAATGTTGTCAGTGGAGGGGGGGGTGGTATATGAGTTAGAAGTTCTTACTACCTCCACCCAGATGCCTAATGAATGCAAATGGGAGACAGGAGACCAATAAACAGATGTCTCTGTTTTTGTGATTTTAATTGTGCAGGAGAAAAAAGGTTACTATGTAATCAAAGCAGAAAAGCCAATACAAATTACTCATTACTTTTTAATGATACCAACAATTAATGTTCTTTTTCTAAACAGAGTTTTGTTCTGTACCTATTACTTAGAAACTTGTACTTCCTTTCTCTGGAGCTGTGGGTCATACTAGTAAGGTGTAATGATATTCTCTTCTGAAGCATGATGAATCCCAAACTTCTGGACAGACCCAGTGAGTAGCTACAAGTGTATAGAGCCAGGGACTCCATGTTGTTTCTTCAGCCACCTGTGAAAGTTGGTGCAGAAAGGCAGCTCATGGTAACATGAAACTAACTGATGGTTCTTAATACAGAAAGCTGAGATCTGCTCGTGCCTGCAAACTACTAGGAACAATTTTGTATTAACCAGATGTCAGCTAAGGTAGCCTGACCACTGAGATTCAAATGAAGTTGTCTGATCCATTCAATTCAGTAGGAAGTCTGAGTCATTCCTAGTCTCTCCAGGGATTTGGGGAGGTAGTGGCTTAAATTTCTGCTGGTTGCCTCTGGCTTCAAGCATGTTTCCCAGAGTAATTCAGTTCACAGGTATGTTTGTCCCACATGTGCTGTCATTTTCCAAAATACATCATCCGAACTATAGAACTTGGTTCCTTTCCTTGCTTTTCCACCTCCCCTGTGCCCATGCCTCAAGGCTTCATCTGTAATTGACTTTAGTGAAGTTTTAGGCAGATAGGAGGAACTGATATAAAAATGCAAACATCTAAAATTGAACAATATTTTAAAAGCCTAATAAGGGCCCCGTTGGGACCCCACAGTAGAGGCCTCACAATG
This sequence comes from Eonycteris spelaea, assembly GCA_003508835.1. NCBI lineage: Eukaryota > Metazoa > Chordata > Mammalia > Chiroptera > Pteropodidae > Eonycteris > Eonycteris spelaea. The sequence goes on from PUFA01000326.1 coordinate 1,149,327, forward strand.
TCCCAGGCTTTGCTTTTCTTTCTCTATAGAGTAAGATAGATTGTCCCAATGCTTAACCTAGAGCATGGAAGGTCCTTGCATAGAAAGTTGCTCTGGAATTTCTGATTAAATACTTTATGCTTACTGATCACAATCCTTCTGGTCTAGCATTCTTTCCAGACTACTCCTATCTTTGTTCCTGGGTTGCTAACACACAGAGGACCTTGTTGGCAAAGGAACGGTTCAGTGAAGCTTAAAAGACTTGGAATCATCACATAGCCCTTTCTTCTTATAGTCTTCTCTTTTATTCTGTGTATTTTCCTTCCCTTCCCTTTCCCTTCTCTCTTCCTATCCTTTTTCCTGCTAAGAACAAGAATAAAAGATGCAAAGCACTCAGCTCAGCTTTGGGTCTCCTCACACACCCCGGTTTCACAAAGGGTTCTGTAGCTCAGTGACCATGAACAGTGGCTTCTTCACCAGTATCTGCTGAAAGGGAAAAGGATTAATAAAAAATTTAGTTCTCACTTATATTGGTTTTATGATACTCCTCCTACACCCTCCCAAGACTGGAGTCTGTGGAGTTGATTTGTTTTGGGGTATTTTTTCTCTTTTCATCACTAACGTTTCATAGCATTGCAAGTCTCACATAGCTAAGTAAGACTGTGTTCTTAGATATATTATACAGTGATTTCCAAGTATCCTTCCTGGATCAACAATACATCTTGAACTTGTTAGAGGTGCAAATACTTGGGCCCCCCCTAGACTTTCAGAGTCAGACACTCTGGGGTGGGGCCCAGCAATCTGTGGTTTAACGAGCCCTTCAGGTGATTCTGAATAACTACCCATTTGAGAACTATGAGCTAACAGATGGGCTTAAAAGACATCTAGGCAGAAAACACCAGCCACAAATGCAACAGACCAATAACTAATTAAGTGAAGCAAAATACTACAGTCTTCATACAGGGTTTGTTGTGCCACCGGTCACTGAAAGACACACGGACCACCGGAACTCAGTGATTATAGGAAATTACACTTTATTAGCCAGCTGGGTCTGTCAGGGGTACGCAGACCCAAATAAGCAGCCCCGAAATGTAGAGGTACAGGGCTTTTAAGCCCAAAATCCCTTCTTCATTCTGTCTAAACACAAAGGCCTATCTTTCTTCTATCACTACTGTCAACTCACAGGTCAGGTGCGTAAGCGGATACAGAAGCAGAAAGCTTGTTTAGAATGTTATGTTTCTATAATCAAAGGCCTATGTGCCCATAGCGATAGTCAACAGTAATTCCAGTAAGAAGTAATTTTTCAGCCACCACAGGTTGACTATCATAGAAAAGCTAAAGGTCTTGTAGGTTGTACCAAATAAGGCCAACAAGGAGAGTTAGTGAGTTAACATTACTAGGAAATTGCTATTTGCTAGACACTGCTCTAAGTTGTTATATGATATGTATTTATTCCTCACAATATCCCATAAATGTAGATATTATTATTACTTCCATCTTACAGATGAAAAGTGATGGGGAAGGTGAGACACTAAGAAATAAGTAGCTTGCTCAAAGACACACAGCTAGGAAGAGACAGAGACAACTTAGGGCTTTATGGCTTCAGCTCCCCTCTCTTATCACTTTGCCAAACCCTTTACTTTCTACCAGCCTTTTTGAAAGGACACTTTTGACCTCCTGTTTTAGCCTTTCTCATTGGTAGTGGAAGAAACGGCTCAAAAGACTGTTAGCTATTCTATTTGGAAAGAAGGAAGTCCAAGAATTATAGGAAGTCATTTCTACAGCTTTCTTTTTGTTATTGTAATAGGAAAGAAACATTGGGAGGCATATATTAAACAGAAATCTGAATTTAAGAAATCAAATGGGAATGGGCCTAAAGCACCGTTTACTGCTGGCTGAGTCCTGTGGAAGTTATTGTCCTTGGTAAAATGGATATGATAATATAACATCCATGTTTGGTTAAGAAATTAAAAGAGCTACATATGTGCTCCAGAATGAACAATTCAAGACTGTAAATCCCTTGCTTGTTTTTTGCTTTCTCTGCAATAGAATGCTTTTTCTTTGAAAAGTACAGTTTCGGAATAGTCATAAGGATTGCAAATACAACAAATAAAATAAAATCACTATTTCATACTGTTTTAGGTTTTATACTTCCTCTGCAAGGAGATTCCAAAGCTTTTTATTACTGTACATTAGAGGATGCTGAGTGAGACAACTTTTGATTAGTGAGCAGTAGTAAAAACTGCTGGTCTTGAGATGGTATCAGGAATGGCAGGAGCTACTTAACCTGTACCCTGGGCCTGAAGTTGAGTGCTTCCTGACTGGTACATGAACTGCTCTTCAGAGCAGCTGGATCCTGGATAAAGGTTTGCCAGCAGACCAATATTGCCTGCTTCTCTGGGGCTCCTATTGCCTTCTTAGAGTCTGTGCCTTACAAATATCTCAAGAGCCTCAGCAACAAAGAGCAAGAACAGTATTCTTGAAGAAATGTGTGAGGAGATAAATTCACCATGCAGTGTTTTAATTTTCTTCAATAATCTTTTTTTCTAAGTCCTTCTGACCTCAACATGATTAAGTTAATAAAAAAAGCTTTGTCATTTCATTGACCTACCATTGCCCCCATAAAAAGTTATCATGAATTTTAAATGTTAGTATGTGGTTATTAATATTATTTTAATTTCCAAATTCTTTTCTTTCACTGTAATTATATTCCTTTCTAATATATATAAATTTTTTCTCAATGACTATCCAGTGTACATTAAATGCAGTTCCAAAGTTTTTCAAGAAACTTTCTGCTGGCCTGAAGGTTCCCTATACAATTATAGGGAAATTGTGTGAACTTTTCTGCCCATACATAAATGTTCTTTTTGTGGCAAGTGTGCCTTGATCATCTATTCTCAGCCATGTGCTTTAGGAATGAATCTGCTCCAGGTTCCAGGGTGTATCACATGACATAAGGTAGCCAGTCATGCACTCTATTTTCTTGGCTTTTGTGATTGGTTCAGGAACAGTGCAAACCAAGTCAGGTCTATCAGGATCAAGAAGGCCCTGCTCAGGATTGTGGGTACAGATTAGGGAAACAGAGTCCTCTACTCTGGACTTCATATTATAGAATGGGACTATAAGATGATGGGCCCAATCCTGAGGATCTTGAGGATGAAGCCATCAAGGAGAAAGTAAAGGTTGAAACTGGTTTCTAATGACATTGGGTGGTTTTTCAGTATACTCAGGTTGCTATACAATTACCATAGACCAGGTGTCTTAAAAAAATGTATTTCTCATAAATCTGAAGGCTTGGAAGTCTAAGATCAAGGCTCTGACAGATCCAGTGTCTGGGAGGGCCGCTTCTGATTTGTAGTGTTTATTTATCATTGTATCCTGGGATGCAGAGAACAGAGAAGAAGTATTCTCTTGTAAGAGCACTAATCCATTCATAAGGTCTTTATCCTCACAACCTCGTTTAATGCTAATCACCTCATAAGGCCTTTCCCCCAATACTATTACATTAGGGCAATGGAGTTTCAACACATGAATTTAATTGGACACAGACATTCCACTTCATAAATCATTGGACTCTGAAACAGGCCCTATAGACTTTACAGCTAATTTTACTTACAGACTTTAAATTTACCACAGACTTTACAGCTAATAAACAATTACTTTTGTGTTTTAAAGGGCCAGATAGTAAATATTTTAGTTTGTGGGCCATATAATCTTTGTTCAGTTGTGCCATTGTAGCTAGAAAGTGGCACATAACAATATGTAAACAAATAAGCATGGCTGTTTTCCAATTAAACTTTACTTACAAAGACAGGTGGTAGCCCACATACTGTCATTTACCAACTACTAATCTAAGTTAAATCCTGGTACTACATTAGCAGTGAGAAACCAAGGCCTGTATATATCAAATGGCCTGTTTAACGATGGACTATTTAGTTCTTGATTGAGCTGAGGAGACCCTTATCTTCTGACTTTTGTAATACTCCACTATTGCTAGCCCTTAAATAGTCTGGTTGGATATTTGAGGTGAATGAGATTGAATATCAATGGCCTGAACTGCAAAACTTCTGTCCACGAGGCTAGAGATAAAAACTGACCTATGTCTATCGACATGGACCAGGTGGGACCAGCCTTTTTGGAGAAGGTCAGACTTCTCTCTGATTACATAATTTTTTGGTGTGTTGTCCTCTTTCTAGTTATTTAACATTTTAAAATTATTTTGCAGCTTATTGAGTTATAATTGAACAAATAAAAGGTAATATTTAAAGTGTACAACGTATTGCTTTAATAACATACATATTGTGACAAGATTCTCACACAAGTTAATTAACACATCCATCACTGAACATACTTGCTTTCTTTAGTGAGAACACAAGTTCTATTCTTTTACCATTTTAATATATAACACAGTATTATTAGTTATAGTTACCATGTTATACATTAGGTTCTTAGACCTTTTCATTCTATAAATGAAAGTTTGTAGCCTTTGACCACGCTCTCTCTATTTCCCGACTGCTGGCCCTGGCAACAACCATTCCACAGTTTTGTTTCTATGAGTTTAACTTTTTCTTTTCTTTAGTTTCATATAAAGTGTTATCATGTCTGTCTGGCTTATTTTTACTAGCATCATGCCTTCAATATCTATATTGAAATAATAGCATTTTTCTTTTCTAAGTCTGAAGATATTCCATTCATATACATATTTATCCATCAAGGACTTTATTTATTTGTTTGTTGTTTTGTTTATTACAAATTGTCAGGGTGACATTGATTAATAAAATCAAATATGTTGAAGTTTACAATTCAACAGTATTCGTCATATATATATATATATAATATATAAATATATATATATATAGCATTGTGTGTCACCACTCACAGTTAAATTTCCTTCTATCACCAGATATTTCACATCCTATCCCCCTATCTACCTCCCTCCAACCCCTCAATCTGGTAACCACTAATCCCCTGCCTGTGTCTGTGGGTCTCTGTTAGTTTGTCATGTTTCTCATTGCTTTTCATTTATATCCACATATGAGTCAAAATCATATGGTTTTCTATTTTTCCATCTAACCTATTTAACTTAGCATAATTATTTCAAGATCCATTCATGTTGTCACCAATGGCAGATTTTCATCTTTTCTTATGACTGAGTAATTATCCATTGTGTGTATGTGCCACAATCTTCTTTATTCAATCACCTATCTTGGATACTTAGGTTGCTTCCATGTCCTGGCCACCAGAATAATGCTGCTGTGAACATAGGGATGCATATATCTTTGCAGATAAAATTTTCAAGTTTTTTTTTTCCTTTTTTTTTTGTAAAATACTAGAAGAAGAATTGCTAGCTCAATATGGTAATTGAATTCTTAGGTTTTTGAGGAAACTCATACTGTTTTCCATAGAAGCTATATCAGTTACATTCCCACCATGGCATATGAGGATGTCCTTTATCCACTTCTCACCATCATTATTACTCTTCCGATCTTTTGATAACAGACATCCTAATAGGTATGAAGGGATAGCTCATAGTGGTTTTGATTTGGCTTTCCCTGATGTTTAACGATATTGAGCACCTTTTTGTATACCTGTTTGGCCATTTGTATGTCTTCCTTGGAGAAACATCTGTTCTGATCCTTTGCCCATTTTTGCAATTTGGTTATTATTTATTTATTTATTGCTATTGAGTTATATGAGTTCCTCATATATTTTGAATATTAACACCTATTGGTATGTTGTTTGCAAATATTTCTCCCATTCATTAGGTTGCCTTTTTCATTTTTGTTGTGATTCCTATTACTGGGAAGAAGCTTTTTAGTTTGATATAGTCCCTCTTGTTTATTTTTTACTTTGATTTCTTTGCTTTGGGTGTCACATCCAAAAATCATGTCAAGATCAATGTCAGAGTTTCCCACCTATGTTTCTTCGGGAATTTTATGGTTTCATGTCTGTGTCTAAGTCTTTAATCCATTTCGAAACAATTTTGTGCTTGGTGTAAGAAGGGGTCCAATTTCATTCTTTGCATGTAGGTATCTAGGTTTCCCAATACCATTTATTGAAGAGACACACCTGTACTCATTTAAAAAAACTGTTTCTTTGTTTGCTATAGTCCTGTGAAATGCAAGCAACATTGGTTATCAGAACTGGGTGATTTGGGTCCTGTCCCTTGGGTGGCAGCCATAAAAGTTAGAGCACTAGATGTGGAATAAGCTCCTTCCAGGTGATACTGGTGACTTTATTTCATTGTTGGAATGAGCCAAAGGGAGAAGGCAGGGGAAGTGCCCCACCATGTCTTTCAGGCTTCAGGGAAAATTGCAGTCAAGCAATCTGGGTGAGTGTTATTTGGAAGCTGGATCTCAAGCAGCAGCTTGTAGGATTGCAGTTAAACCCTTTCTGAGAAAGACTGGAAGATGGAATTTTCTGCACTGACCCTGGAGAATAGCCATAAAAGAGTCCTCTGTGCCCTTTAAGAACTGCTTGTTTTCTGTAATCCAGTGAGATCTTGAATTACAAACCTCATTGGCTTTTACAGCAAAGTGTTTTGGGGTTATCCTTCAGATCAGAGCTTTAAAGTTGGGACAACTAGAATGTGTGGTCCATGCCCTTTGCTTCTTAGGAGAAATTGAGAGTTGAGTATTGCCTAACAGATTATATGGTGCTCTGCTGGAGTAGGAAGTGAGAATGTGCCTCAGCATCTCCTACTTGTTCAACGTGGGTATTTCTCATTTGCCTAACTAGTTTCCTCAATTTCTCTCTCAGGGAATTGGTCATGTGTAGCTCTACATTTGGTACATTTGTGGAAGGAGGGAAATTCAAGAGCTTCCTTGTTGCCAATATTAGCTTGGACCCCCAGAGAGGTTTACAGAAACAGGTGACTTTTTGAAGTTCAGGTTGGATTCCAAGCACCTTCTGGGTAAAGTTGTTTTTATTTGGTGAGGGTAATTTGGATCTCCTTGTCAAACCTTTATTGCCGAATAACATAATGAGGACATTCACCATCTAGCTTATCAGTTCCCAAGTATTTATACTTTTTCTGTTTTTGTTTTTCTTCAAATCTCCTCTTCCAAACCCTGTTCTTCACTCTCTTTACCACCAAACTGGAAGATCAACTTTCCATGAAAAACTTCCATTATTGATCTAGTTAATTCTTTGGTCAGTCTCTCTGATTAGGTATAACTACCTGAGGTGTACCATAAGAATTTGCACTGTTGACATGTTCTTTTGTACTGTTTCTTTTATGTTGGGGTATATGCTTACTTGCATGAACAGTCTCTCTTTCCCAAAAACAAAATTGGAAATTTGGTTTCTATTTCTTTATGGTGGTGGGTCTGTAAACCTCTGTCTGACAACTCACTGGATCTTGGTATGATTGCAGTACTGTTTCTGAAGGGAGTAGGGGATGTCAGATGGTGTCAAAGAATTATTGTGATCCTAAGCACTGGAACATCAACTTTATGAAGACATCCAAATAGGAAGAACCTATTCATTACCATAGCATACAGAGAAAGTTCACCATCCAGACAAAATGCTGCTTCTAGAGAGAATGAAGATCATGCAGTTTAGAAAGACAGAGAACTGCAGTATCACACAGCCATTCTTCCAGATAGACAAACAGGCAAGGGAGGCTGCCAGATATTTGCAGATGTGTGAGATGTGAGTTGGTAATTTTGAACATGGCTGAACAAATTCTCACAGTACCTCATGATTCCTCACAAAGGATCTAGGGCAAGAATTCAGCCTCTACACAGAGGTATAGGTGGGTCAATGTGGGACCCACAAAAGGATCCCTAGGACTTGAAGAAGAATACAATCCAGACCAAATGATTTCTTTAATGGTTTGCTAAAATATTTGACAACTCTTATTGAATGACTACTGTGCCTCAGAATCAATACATGTTTCTTGGTAAGAATGAAATAGAGAGATATCAGAACATATTCCTCTTTGTGCTTCATTAGATATTTGTGTATAGTGAATTGTATTGCATGTTTACTATAGGATGTTGGACCAGCCATTCAAAAAAATTCTTTTCTTTAGAGTCTTTTAATACCATTTATCACAGATTTCCAGGCATTATACATCTGGCTACACCTAAGTGCTTTGATTAGGTGGTCTTCACCTGATTTTTTATAGTCATGATGTTGGCATCTAGTGTTAAGATAATCACGCTTCCTAGAGGAGCTTATCTTAACAAGGCTTATTTCTGCCTGGACCTGCTATACCTTACACTAGAACATGAACAAACCACTATCAACATATATTTTCATGGCTTTCTATGGAGAAACTCCCTGTTGATAATTTTTACTGCTAAAGTATTATGTCATGTTTATGGAAGGCTGGTAAACAATTCTTCCAGCTTCAATCATTTCATCCCCAGATAACATCATCAGTTCTTTACTTTCAAGAAAGCATCCTTTTATCCAGTTGATTTTGAGATAGTGCGATCACTTCTGTCATGAATTTAGCCCTCAAAGTCATTAATATGAATTATGAATTGCTCCAGAAGGCTGACCCTGAGTAAAGCACAGTTTTTGTATTCTTCACTCCCTTCTCAGCTGTTATTACCCTCACATTGGAGGTAGATACCCCATGTCTTCCTGATGCCCTTGATCACCATTGTGTACCACTCCAAGGTAACTTTTTTTTTTTTTTTAGCAAGAATGCTTTTGCGGGGGGGGGGTCAACATTAATTGAGTGGCTATTATGTGCCAGACACTGTAGAATCTCTTTATTTGATATTCACAGCAACTAATTTACAAAAGAGAAAACTGAAGATAGGCAAATTTAGTAACTTGTTCAGTTCAGCCTGATTCCTACATCTTTGTTTCTTCTAGTACATACAAGAGCTCTATAGTTAATACTTTCCTCTTTATCTGTCCAATTATCTTGGACTATACTTTCTATCTTTCAAGCTCATAGAACTGATGTATTAGTGTTAAGATTTTTATGGTAAGGCGTAATGACTGATTTTACTTTTCTCAGGTGTATTACATTTAAGAGTCATTTACCTAATCAAAAACATTTGGTAAGATAATATTTAACTGTTTATAGCAAGGCATCATAGCATTGCTGTTAGGTGTGGGCTCTGTGGTGACAAACTATCTGGTTTAAGTCCTTACCAGCTATGTAACTTGGTTAAGTAGCTTACATTTTGTGCTGCATTTGAACAATATAATTATTATGAGAATTAAATAATTAAAATTATATCAAGCACTTAGAACAGCGCCTGGTACATAGTAAGTGCTCAAAATATTCTTTGAAGACAGGGAGTGATATAGCAGGCACATATTTGAGTCCAGGCACAGAAGATGCCCAGAGTCACATTAGCTCAACTCAGATAGCTAATGGTATCATTTTGGCTACTTCTGAAATAATTATTTTGAGCAATAGCAAAACTTTAATGAAATAGCTGAAGTGTATTAAGCCCTTATGTATGCCAGGCTGTAAACTAAGAGATTTACTTGAGTTATCTCATGTAATTCTCAATAACTCTAAGAGGAGCCATTACCCCCATTTTACAAAGAGAAGGCCTAAGGGCAGGAGTGATATTTGAGTTCATCAGTCTGACTGCAAGCCTGCCCAGAAAGAACTTCTGCTCCTAACTTGGTATTCTTTCACACCCTCTCTTCAGATTCCCTCAACCTCTCCCAAGTGCTCTGGCCTTATTTCCTATATTAGTTCATAGTGAAGTATTGCCAACTAGAAACATTTTTTTTTTTTTTACCAGTGGGATCTGTATTTCAAAAGCTTCATGCAAATAAGCAATGGGACACCAGGTTGGGCTCCTGTTTGCAGAAGAGATAGTGGAGGAGGTACAAGGAATTTGGCACAAATGAGAATATTATATTTTCTAAATAATTAACTATGGCAGCCTGTAAGTGAAATATTTGCCAATGCTCATGAACATTACCCGCTGTAATGTTATCTTTTGATTAAACAACATATTTATCTAAAAATGCATATGTATGAGAGATGAAGACAAAAGGTGCCAAGATACTCGGAATTTTGAATTCTTAGATTGTGGGGTGCCAGCCAGATTCTTATGTAGTCAGGACTTCAAGGGGAGAAAAAGATTAGAATTCTGTTGATTATGCATTGTTTTTCTTTCAGTCCACCTACAAACAATGTTATCAGGTTAATAATATAAGCGATGATACATGCAAAGAGCACTAGGTTAAGTTTTGTAGTAGGAAAGAAAATCAGCAATTCTTGAATTCGGATTTGGTTTAAACTTCTCAATGAAACTCATTTTCTAGGTTAGTAGGTATCAAAATTTATCTGCATTAGCATTCCTAGTGACCTTGCTAAATAGATATCTGGCTCCACCTGAAGTCTGACTCAGTAAGGCTGGTAGGGCCTGAGAATCTTCATTCAAAAAGCTCCCAGTTGCTGCTGGTGCTGCTGGTGCTGCTGGTCTGGGTACCACACTTTGAGAACCACTGAGTTAGGCTGAGATTTAGATGGTGTGAAGCAGCACACAAACATAGTGATTGACTGGTCTCCTCTATGATATTTGAGATATTTTTATTCTAAAATGCTTTGAGAGATTCACACACATTTTGTTTGTCAACAATACTAGTGGTTTGATAAAATGATGCCTGACACAAAATCAATTTGTGGTTAGCCAGAATTATAAACTTGAACCCTAATGTTAAACTTTCAAGTTATTTTTTGTTCTAGCCATAGCAGACCTAACACACACACACACACACACACACACCACACACACACACACACACACACACACACACGATGTCCGATTGTCAGTGGAAAATGCCTGTCGGTATCACAGTGCCTAAATAGGTGCTTAGTCTCAGTCACTGGTTGATCCATTGTTGGTGCTGCTGTCTCCATTCAAGACTTTTCTCAACGACTCCTTAGTTCCCTATAGGCTTAAATTCTCAAGACACATACTTCAGAAGAATGAATCATTTCATGTTTTCTTGGATTATTTGAAGGATATTATTTATATCTTATCACAGTTATAAATTTTAGAAAATATTAACTCAAGTCTAATCTAATATGAAAATATGACAACCAGATTGTCTGTCCTATAGTTCATGCCTGGTATCCCATGATCAAAAAATTCTAGGATAAGTAAAGTTGGTCTCAATTTAGATGGATGTTAAAACTATAGCATGTCAAAATCCAGCATAATTAGAGAAAGAATTCCCCTAGAATTCATGAGCTTCATCTCTTACTTCATCCAAGTTGATTAACTCAGAGTCATTCCTCCAGTCTTGTATTTCATCATAACTTTAATTTCCTGTTCTGATCTAGAGCACTGAGAAATGCCAGCCTTAATCAGCCGGTACATTGTCTAGGCTTTGGAATTCTGAAGAGAGGGTTTTGAATATCTCTGTAGCAACATGAAGATACTGAGGTATATAATTAAATATTTGCCTAGGATAGTGGTTCTCTGTAAATTTTGCTCCTCTGCTGGGAGACATCTGGCAATATCTGGAGACATTTTTGGGTATCACAGCTGGAGAATTGTTACTGATATCTAGTGGATAGAGGCAAAGGATTGATACTAAACATCTTACAGTACACAGGCTAGCCCCTCAGAACAAAGAATTATCCATCTCCAAATGACAAGTGTGCTAAGGTTAAGGAAACCTGGCCTGAAGTATAAGGGAAGAGAGTGAGATGCTCTCAGGCCTTTTAGAAAGCAAGGCTGCTGCTCTCAGTGTGAAATTTAGCCCTTGCAAGAATGTGGCCCTTACTTCAAAGTCTGAGAAAAAATAGGCCCTTTCCTGTTATCCTCCTATGGAGCTGTTGGAAGTCATTAAATGCATATTGAAGGAAGAATGAGGATTTTCTTCCTTCAAACACAATGTTCAGTTAATTTATTTTGACTGGATGTAGAGCAAACCAGCATTGGACAATGTGTGGAAATACATGCCTATACCTCATTATCTCTAATGGGAGTTTCAAAGGCACTTGCAGATTTAGTGTCCTATTTTATCTGACTTGTATAACACCTGTCAGTAGGCTGCTTTCCTGCTATGTCATTAATATTTAAATAATGTGATTTAAAGGTCAAACTGTGCCTACAGCAATATTAAATACATTATTCAGTTTTTCTAGATGTAATGCAAAAGACTAAGAGTGGAAACTCACAGGAGATAGTAAACAGGTAATAGCCCTAACTAGGAAAGAAAGGTAGACACATATATTTTCATAGTATAAATATAATTAAACAAATTAGGAGTTGCTTCTTTGTCTTCTTCTTCTTTTTTTTTTTTTTCTGGTCAGTGATCTACAGTGTTTGGTTGAATGTTGTAGGGCGAAACCACAGGGTATAAGGTCTGCCTAGACTAAACCTGAGTGAACAGGAGAGATTTGGGCTTGCCTTTGGGGTTCCTCCAAATCTTCTATCTATCCTTCTTTCCACTCTGTGATCCTTCCCTCCCACATTAGGCCTCTATCCCCCTTATCATGGTGGTCTGCTCACTAAATTGCCTTGGCTGGATATCTCTACTACTTTTGCCTGCTCTGCATCTCATTTTCAGTAAAGGACTCTAGTCTCCACTACTGCTGCTTTGGAAGGAGCTTATTAACAAATTTTCAAAATGATGCTAATAAGGAAGAGGTAGCAAAGAACTTGCTAGTTTTTGGCCATTCAGCATCGACCTGCTGCCCCCTTCTTTTATCAGGTCTTGGCGCTACATAAATCCAGGTGCCTGGTACCCACCATGAGAGACAGAGGACTCAACTTGTTTTTCTTCCAATTAAGGAGACTTAATAGATAAGATAAACTCACCTCAGTATTCTCGCATTGAGTAGAAGGTTTCTGCTTTAAGCAGCGCTGTAGCTTCTTTATAACCAAGTCTAGTTCCACAGTTGTCCATTGAGTTTCCGAGTTTTCCTGATGCTGTCTTTCCAAGAACTTACTTTTGCCTAATAAACATTTTTTTATGTTATCTGAAATTTTTGTCTAAAGACAAAGCTAAGGAGTTTGAAGAAAAAAGGTGGAGTAAGAGAAGTCCCCATAAACTCTCCCCTCAAAGACAACAATAAGCTGAATTTCTAATTCAAGAAAATACACCCAAACTGCACACCAGCAAGTCTGAGCATAGGATCTTGCACATAAGAGCTACCACAGGTCAGAACCCCAGGATTCGGTTAGTGGACTGGGAGAAACAAAGAACTGCCTCTTGCAGCCAGAGCTTTCTGTAGGAAAAGAGTGGAGGAAGGTTTGGAGAGTTCCCTGAACAACCCTGGCTAGGATAGCTGGGCGCTCCATGTTGCTTAATGGCAGGGCCCATTTGTCAAGGCAGAAGCAGAAAAGTGGTGATGGCAGAGAAGGAGGGATGGGAAAGAAGCAACAGATGATTTTTACCAGCCACTACTGCAAAACCAAGGCTGAGCTGCAACACCCTTCCTCTAACCCAGAGGAAGGCTAGTAGTTCCTTTCACTTAATAGTTTAAATATTTGATTCTATTCCTTTCAGTCTTGTAAGGTCTGTGCTGAGAAGTCTGAGGATTATCTAAGAGGTTTTCCTTTATAAGTTACTGTTTTCTTCTCCCTGGCTGCCCTGAGAATTCTTTGTCATTGATTTTTGATCATTTTAGTACAATGTGTTTTGGTGAAGGCCTTTTTGGGTTGAGATCATTGGGTGTTCTGTTGACTTCTTGAATTCCAAGCTCCAGGTCATTCCTTAGATTTGGGACATTCTCATCCATTATTTGTCTGAAAGTGCTTTATAGTCCCTGGTTCTTTTCTCACCTTCGAGAATGCCCACTTTTCTTATTTCCTCTCCTGATGGTTTAGTTCAATGAACTAGTTCTTGCATTTCTCTTTCATTATTTTTCATTCTTTGGTTTCTCTCTTCTTCCTTCTGATTCATGTCTAGATTTCTGTCTTCGACATCACTGATCCTTTTCTCCAGTTGGTTGACTCTATTTCCCAAGCTTGTATTTCCTTCCTCAACTCTTGAACTTTTTTTTTTTTTTATCTCCAGAAGATCTATTCCTTTCTTTTTGAGAGTTTCAATCTCCTTGCTACAGAACTCATTCTGCTCATCTAGTTGTTTTTTCAATTCCTGAAGTTGTTGATATGATTCATTTTGGATCTCACTGAGTGTTCTCAGAAGTATCATCGTGAATTCTCTGTCATTTAAGTTGCATATTTCTATGTCTGTAAGTTTATTTTGTGGAGATTTTTCTCTTTTTTTCTGATCTGCTTTGTCACCTTGGCTGTTCATGGTGTCTAATGGACTATTTCTCCACCTGAGCATTAATGGAAGTTTCTGCTGCTTTTTTTCCCCAGGAAGATTTATTATATAAAGGTCTCTCTTTAGCGTGTTTCAAAGAAGGCGTTTTTATTTTGGTTTCTAGTATGTGGCGTCTAAGCTTCTTGGATCCCTGCTTTATGTAAAGTCTTAATAATGCCTTTTTTCCCCCTTAGAGATGATTAATCATTCTTGCTACCCTCAGTTCAGTCTCTGTCAATGTTAGCTACAGTTTCAGTAGCATTTGCTCAGATTCCCCTGGTGCTCTGGGGTATTCAGTCTTGGAGGATATGGAGGGAGGGGCCCTCTGGTTTAGGGGAAGGGTACTGCAGCTCAGCCTCAGTTTTGCAACCGCAGCTAGTGAAAATCCACTGTTGTTTCTCTCTGCCATCCTGCTTCTCTGCTTTCTGCCCTGATGACTGGGCCTTGCCCCTGGTTGCATGGAGCCTATGGAACTCCTAGTGGGGCTGTTCAGGAAACTACCTCACCTTCTCTCCTACCCCTCCTCCTACAGGAATCTCTGCCTGCAAGCGGCAGCTTCTTTGTTTCTCCAATCCATGCCTGACACTGATATTCTGACCTGTGGTAGCTCTTATGCACAGATCCCATGCTCAGACTTGCTGGTGTGCAGTTTGGTTGTATTTTATTGAGTTTTAGATGTTCAGCTTATTGTTGTTTCAAGGGGAGAGTTCTGGGGACATCTCTCACTTTGCCATGTTTCTCCAAATTCTATTTTGTTCTTTAGATTCCACATGTTTGTGAAATCATGTGATATTTGTCTTTCTCTCTCTGGTTTAACTTCATTTAGCCCAATACCCTCTAGGCCCATAATGGCAATATCTTTTTCCACCCTTTTGTTTTAGTTTATGCGTGTCTTTTAATCTGAAGTAAGTCTGTTGTAGGCAGCATTTTTAGGGGTCTTCTTTTCTTATATACAGCCACTTATCTTTTGGTTGGAGTACTTAATTCTTTTCCATTTGAGGTACTTTTTGATAGGAATGTAATTATTCTCATTCTTTATTCATGTTTTGGATACATATTTTTCTTTTTTAAAGACATCCCTCAAACATTTCCTGTAATTCTGGCTTGGTGTTGATAAATACCTTTAGCTTAGTTTGGTCTGGGAAGCTCTTTATCTGTCCTTCGACTCCAAATGATAGCTTTGCTGGATAAAGTATTCTTGGGTGTAGATGCTGGGTTTTCATCACATTAAATATTTTGTGCCAAACCCTTCTGTTCTGCATAATTACTTTTGAAAAATCAGCTGCTAGTCTTATGAGTGCTCCCTTGTAGGTAGCTTTTCTCTTGCTGCTTTTAAGATTCTCTCTTTGTATCTAACATTTGGCATTTTAATTATGATGTATCTTGGTGTGGGCCTCTTTGGGTTCCTGGTTTTTGGGACTCTCTGAGCTTCCTGGGGTTGTATGTCTATTTCCCTCACCTAGGATAGGGAAGTTTTCCATTATTATTTCTTCATGTATATTTTCAACTTCTTGTTCTCCCTCTTCAGTTATCCTTATGACACATATATTTTACATTAAATTTTTGTCCTATAGGCTTCTTAAATTATTATTATAGTCTTGGTTTCTTTTTTCTTCCTGTCGTGATTGTGTCCTGGTTTTCCCATCCTATATATCAGTTGTTCAATCCTCTCATTTATCCACTCTGTTGATTCCCTCTAATATACTTTCATCTCAGATAATGTGTTCTTCATTTCGGACTGGTTCCTTTTTATAATTTCCTTTTCCATTTTTATGTTTTTATTTCTTTGTTGAAGTTCTCACTGAATTCATCTACACTTCCCATAAGTTCATTGAGCAACTTTATAACCAGTGTTTTGAACTCTGCATCTGTTAGATTGCTTGACTCCATTATTCTCAAATCTCTGTTCTGTTCTCTCATGTGATTTCTGCTTTGTTGTCTTCCCATTTTAGCTGCTTTTCTGTGTCTGTTTCTATGTACTAAACAAAGCTCCTAAGTCTCCCAGTCTTATTAACATGGCTTTGTGTAGTCAGTGTCCAGTGGCACAGTCCTGAAAGGAGTTCAGCTGCAAACCAAGTTTAGCCTCAGCCTGTGTCCCTCCAGGGCCTCCTGTTAAGATTCAGCAAGCAATCCACAGATGCTGTGTTTATAGTTGCCTCAAGAAACCATGCCAGAAACTAAGGCCAGCTGCCACCAGTATGGGTCTTGGCTCAGCAAGGGGCACCTGACTAAGTGAAGACATATGTGGATGTGGCTTGGTGTGTTGGGAGGTGGAGTTGGGGAGGCAGAGTTTCAGGGAATCTTCTGGGTGGAGTGACCTCTGTTATTTAGTTTGATGATGTCTCAGCTGTTAGGTGGTGCTGCTGCGCACTGGGAGGTGGGAGGGCTCATCAGAGGAACAATGAATACTGTTAGCGCTTCTGTTTGTGAGGAAGCCTCGTCTCTGGCCCTCACTCCAACAACTCAGTGTCCCCTGTATGTCCCTGGTTGCCCCTGTGTAGCCTACCCAGCACTAGTGCTCAGAGCGAGCAGGTATGTTACCGCTAAAGTCCACTTGAGGACATAATCCCTTTAAGAGGCATCTGCAGTTGCTGGCTACAGCTGTTGCAGCCTTTGTCCCACTCACTACTGGAACCAGGCATCCTCGCATTCTCGCCCTCCCAACCTCCTATTACAGGGTGATTTCTTATTTCTCTCCCTAGTAGTAGTGCTGTTTATCTAGATCCCAGGCTCTATGCTTGCTGTTTGCTTTGTGTTTCTGTCATAACTTTGATTTGGTCACCAAAAAGATGAGCAAAGCCTTTGTCTCTATGCCATTTTCCCCCAATTTTAATTTAATTCTTGAATAGATAATAAATACATTTACATGGTTTGAAATATTTTAAAAGATATAAAGAGAAAGTTCCCTCTTACTTCTGTCCCTCAAATACCCAGTTCTCATCTCAATCTCTTACAGGTATCTGCGGTTATTAGTTTCTTTATGCATGTACGAATAAATACCAACACAAATTCTTATTTTTCTCCTCTTTTTACTCAAAGAAAGGTAGCATACTTTATACCTAGTCTTCTGAAAGTTGTTTTTTTTTCCTTCTATTTAAAAATATATCTTGAAATATGCTTCTATATCAATATAGAAGCTTCTTTTTTTTATCCTATGGTTTAATAAGTTCTCTATTGATACACATCTAGGTTGTTTCCAATATTTTTCTATTCAGATAAGTCTTCAAGAAACTTTGTGCATGTGTGTGTCTGTGTGTATATCTGTTTACATATTGAGATTTCTCTGTCAAAGGGAAAAGTTTTTTTTTTTTTTTTTTTGTTTGTTTGTTTTGTTTTTTTTTTCTGCTAGTGCAGATGCCCTGGTTGGAGTGGAAAATTTTAGGCAGCTCTCTCTTTCTTCAGCTTTCATTAAGCTCTGATTATTTTGCTTTGTACAGGACTGGACTGCGCCAGAGGCCAATTCTTTGTAACTTTTAAATTTTAGGAAAGAAAGGATAAGCAAAAAGACTTGGTCTAGTATTAGATTTTTCTCCTTGGGACTTGATGAGCCTGCCTTTAGAGAGAAGGGACAAATATCACTTCCTTTCCATTTTAGAGCATTTTTCTCATCTAAGGAATGGAGAGATAACATTCACCCCAGAGTAGTGTGAGGCCAAAATGAAATTGAAATTGAGTTCCCAGCTCTTAGGCAATCTATAAATGTGAGAACATGGCTGATCTCGTCTTTAGCAAGGCTATTTGATGGCTTCTTGCTCAATTCAATTCACTATTACAAAGTGAAATATGACAGGTGCCAGAGGAGCAGTAGCTGAACAAAACCTGTGTGTATGGTCATTGTTCATAGTTTGTGGTCCCAGAGGCCCAATGACTCTACATCCTAGTTCTCTCAGTGGGCATCATGTAAACATTCTTGATGCTGGGACAGCTCAACCTGCCCTCTCTAGCTGAGCACAACCTGGTTAGACACTGGCAGCTATGTAGGCTTGTATGAAGGCAACCACTGTGAAATAGCAGAGCATGTTCAGGGCAATGTTAAGCAATCTCCATGAGAGCAAATAATGCTTGTAGAGAAGGGCAGAGGTTGTTGTTAAGAAGTGAGAATGGAGAACCAGGCAGGAACTGGATCATGACAGTCTTGACTATTAAGCTCAAACTCTTTGACTATTCTAAAAGCTATGGATTTAACTTTTTAAAACAAGTTTGACTCTTTTAGATTTCGCATGTGAGAACACAGTATTTGTCTTTCTCTGTCTGACTTATCTCCACATAGCACAGTGTCCTCAAGGTCCATCCATGTTGTTGCAAATGGCAAGTTTTCTTCTTTCCCATGACTAAATAATAGTCCATTGCAAACACACACACACACACACACACACACACACACACACACACACACACTCTCTCTCTCTCTCTCTCTCACGCACATCTTCTTTATTTTATTCACCTATATGGACACTTAGGTTGTTTCCATATCTTTGGCTGTTGTGAATAATGTTGCAATATACATGAAAATGCAGATATCTCTTCAAGCCTTGGTTTCCATTCCCTTTGGGTATACATCCAGAAGTGGAATTGCTTAAAGACAAATATTGTATATTATAGGTTATATGTGTAAACTAAAAAGTCAAACTTGTCAAAATAAAGAGTAAAATGGTGTTTACCAGGGGTTGGGGGAGGTGGAGGAATAAGAGATGTTAAGAGTACAGACTTACAACTGGTAGAAAAGTAAGTCCTGGAGATATAGTGTACATAATACTAAGTATAGAGAACAATGTTGTAGTATAGTAATCAAGCTTGCTAAGAGACTAGATTGTAATTATTCCCACAACAAATAAGAAAACATACTGATGTGACATGATAGAGGTGATAACTATTCCTACAGTGTCAATCACAGTACAGCATATATACCTATCAAACTGACATGTTGTACACCATAAATTTATACAATGTTACTTGTCAAATATTTTTGATAAAGCAAACAAACTAACAAACAAACCCCAGAAAATATGGGTTCTATTGAAGATTTCAAGTAAGAGCATGACCTGAAATGTGTCAGCATTTGCATGTGGAAGAGCACTCTAGCAACAGTGTAGAAATGAATGGAAGGGGAAAAAACTGGGCGGGGAGCAAGGTGAGACCCCTCCCTAAGACAGGACCATGGACATGGAGGCTGTGACCCATGAAGAATGTAGAGTGTGGAACTGGTGAGGGGTATGAAGAAGGCAGAGGGTGTAGTCTGGAATGAATTCCTGGTTTCTGGCTCTGATGGTCATGTGGACAGTGGTGCCATTTCTTGAGCTGTTATGTATGGGAGGAGAAGCTGGTACTCTGTGAGGGCTGAAGAGTTCCATTTGGTGTGAGCTTGAGTTGTCTGAGGGACATCCAAATGGAGAGTCCAGCAGGTATTTGATGTGTGAGTCTGGCTTGGAGAGAGGTCAGGCCTGGCAATACATTGACCAGTCTCCTCTAGATTCTTTTGACTTTTTGTCGGGAGCCACACAAAGACAAAAAGATGGCCACGGTTCATGAGGTTCCTGCTTCACTTCCTGGAGATTAGCTGCAAGCCCGCGCGCGCCAACAATGAAGCCCGCGCGCGCCAAAAGATACTCTTCTCCCCCTCCTTCCCCATTATCATACCAATCAGAATGTAGCTTATTGCCACCCCTGCTACGCGGCCAATCCCCTGCCTACATGTATCCTATAGCCCACTCCGCCCCTGAACACCAGTGTATATATACCCCTGTCTCACAATAAAATTGAAGGCTTGATCAGAGTATTGTCTTGCCTTCGCTCTTCTCTCGCCCCCATTTTCTTTCAGGTCGGATCCTCCTCGTCCCCACAAATAACTAGGTCCCGCGGGTCGGGACAAGTGGCGCCCAACGTGGGGCTCGAGGCTCGGATCCTTCACAGGCGGACCCCCGAGTAAGATATCGTCTGGCCAGACCCCTTTTTTGATGATGCAATAGGAGACGCCTTTCGCCGCTCACGGAGGTCGTCGTCCCTGGTGAGTATCGGCCGCCTTACAAGAAAATGGGAACTAGATTAAGTAAAGAAGCGGTCTTCATAAGAGACCTAAAAAGTTCACTTAGGGAGAGAGGAGTTCGAGTTAAAAAGAAAGACTTGGTAAAGTTTTTTATTTTTGTTGATGAAGTCTGTCCGTGGTTTATTGTTAATGGCCCCGAAATTCACCCTAAAAAATGGCAGAAAGTAGGTAGAGATTTAAATGATTATCTTATCAAAAACGGTCCCGATTCTGTTCCTGTTTCGGTATTTTCTTACTGGGGTCTTATCAGAGATATTGTTGAAACTACTGACCCTGATAAACGCCAACTCTTGTCAGTAGCAGAATATTGCCTTCGCCCTCTATCTCGGGCAGCCTCAAGGTCGTCTCTTTCGGGCGATCCCCCTGCTCCAAAATCAGCTAAGTCCCCCTCCCCAGCCCGACGCCATCTTTGCTCAATGCCCTCCCTGATGCCCCTCCCAAATGTTGCATTTATCCGCCTCTCCCTCGAGATTCGGACCTTGTTGATACACAAAAGGTTTTTCCGGTCCTGTCCAAGGGCCAAAATGGCGAGCCTTTGGATCCGGGAGACGCGGCCGAACTAGAAGGCGAAGCGGCCAGGTATCACAACCCAGATTGGCCCCTTGCCGCCCCGTCGCTTAATCTCCCTTCTTACACTCCCCCTATTCGGCCTCCCAATGTTTGCGCCCCGGCCTTTTTGCCCCCGTCGGCCCCCCCACTGCCCCTTCCGGCTCCCGGTCCTGTTAGCCCCCCTACCGGTACTGAAGACCTCATAGCGCAGATAGTAGAACAAAGAATAACCCGCCATCTCCAAAAATTGGTTGTTTCCCAACCTTCGCAAAAGGGTCCCTCTAGAAAACCGCTTATAACCACAAAACCTAAAAAACTGCTCTTTCCTGTTCTTACCCGGGCCTCCGCCCGCTCTGACCCCGCCTCCACAACACATAGTCCGGAGGAGGGTGATATCGAGAGCGGTGGCGAAGATGCCCCTGCAGCCCCGGAAATAGAAAGTGAGAGGGAGGAGCAGACTGAGCCGGAGCCGGCCGAGCCTGCTGATAGCCCTAGAGAATTTTATAAAATCCATTTCAAAAGCTTAAAAGAGCTGAACGCGGCCGTTAAAGCTTATGGCCCCAATGCCCCTTTTACTCTTTCTGTTCTTGATTCGCTGTCTCGAGGAGGACATTTACTTCCAAGTGAATGGCTGCGTATAGTCCAGGCTGTGCTTACCCGTGGTCAGTTTTTAACTTGGAAGGCAGATTTTGCTGACCGCTGCCAGACCATCGCTGCTGCCAATGTAAAGGACCCTCATTCCCCAACAGCATCCTGGACTTTTGATAAGCTTACGGGACAGGGCAGATATATCTCTGAAACTAGGCAGCAGCGCCTCCCCCTTGGTCTTTTATCTCAAGTGAAAGATGCGGCCTTGGGCGCTTGGATTTCACTCCCTGCTTCCGGGACTGCTAATACTCCCCTAACTAAGATTACTCAAGGCTCGCAAGAAGATTACAGTGAATTTGTTAGCAGGCTGTTAGAGGCCGCCGAAAGAACACTTGGTTCCGAGGCTGCCAATGATAAGATTGTAAAACAGTTGGCCTATGAAAACGCCAATTCGGCATGTCGAGCAGTCCTCCGAGGTAAGACTCGGGACAAAACTCTTGATGAAATGCTGAGAATGTGTAGAGATGTTGATCCTTTTACATCTAAAGTTCAAGCCCTTTTAGCTGTAGGTGCCGCTGTTCAGACTCCCCCGGCTTCTTATCCTCCTCCCTTCCCCAGGGGCGCATCGCCTATGCGTAACTGCTTTAAATGTGGACAGCCAGGCCATTTCGCTCGCCAATGCCCTACCACGGCTCCTCCTCCTAGAGTTGGGTCAATCCCCGGCATTTGCCCTCGCTGCCATAAGGGGCGGCACTGGGCCAAAGAGTGCCGTAGCAATCCAACAAATCCTTTTTACAGCACCACAAATCCTTTCACCCCCCCCTTTCAGGGAAACGGGCTGAGGGGCCAGCCCCGGGCCCCCCAGCCAATTCCATTCCAGCCGGCCTCGGGGAACAGCCAAGCTGTAGCACTCCCGCCCTCTATCGGGCCACACCCGGGAGTGCAGGACTTGACCTCTGTGCCTCCTCCTCAACAATATTAACACCTGAAGAGGGAGTTACAATTATTTCTACAGGAATTTATGGCCCACCTCCAAAAGATACCTATTTTCTAATTTTAGGGCGAGCTTCCACCACGATAAACGGCCTTATTGTCCACCCTTCCTTAGTTGACAATGACTATACTGGAGAAATAAAAATTCTTGCTAGTGCCCCTCAGTGCCCTGTCAGTATTATGAAAGGCCAGCGCCTTGCGCAGGCGCTCCCCCTCCCTTTAAGTACATCTTACCCTGCTATCCATAAAAAGCGAGGCCCCTCTACCCCAGGTTCTTCAGACTTATATTGGGTCCAGGCTATTACTAAAGAACGCCCTACCCTTAAACTTAAGATCCAAGGAAAATTATTTGGAGGGATTTTAGATTCGGGGGCCGACTCTACGGTCATATCTCAGGCTTCATGGCCCCCCAGCTGGCCCTTACACGCCTCCTTGACCCATTTGCAAGGAATTGGGCAGTCAAGAAACACTTTACAAAGTTCACAGTTATTGAACTGGGAAGATGAAGTAGGAAATACCGGATTCATTCAGCCTTTCGTAGTTCCTGGGTTGCCGGTAAATCTTTGGGGAAGAGATATCCTTTCCCAAATGAAGGTCATCATGTGTAGCCCTAATGAAGTTGTAGCACAGCAGATGCTTTCACAAGGTTACCTCCCTGGTCAAGGGTTGGGCAAACTAAAACAGGGAGATCCCAGCCCAATACTGGCTACGCCTAAGACAGACCGCTCAGGTTTAGGGTTTGAAAAACATTTTTTGTAAGGGCCGTTGCTCCTCCTGCACTCCAAGCAGACAAGATTACTTGGAAAAGTGATGTTCCTGTCTGGATCGATCAATGGCCCCTTACTACTACAAAATTAAATGCAGCCATAGAGTTAGTGCAGGAACAGCTGGCTGCTGGACATATTGAACCTTCTACATCCCCTTGGAACACTCCAATCTTTGTAATCCAAAAGAAATCAGGCAAATGGCGGCTCTTACAAGACCTCAGGGCGGTCAATAAGACTATGGTCCCTATGGGCGCATTACAACCTGGAATTCCCTCTCCAATAGCCATCCCTAAAGGGTATGTCAAATTAGTTATTGATCTAAAAGATTGCTTTTTCTCCATACCTTTACATCCTGATGATTGCAAACGTTTTGCCTTTAGTTTACCCATTACCAATTGTGTAGGGCCTTCTCCTCGGTTTCAATGGAGAGTCCTCCCACAAGGAATGGCCAACAGCCCTACTCTTTGCCAAAAATTTGTAGCCCAGACTATAGACCCCTTTAGGTTGCTCTTCCCCACTTTGTATATTATCCATTATATGGATGATATTCTTCTTGCCGGTCCTGACCAGCAACAGCTCTATGCGGCCAGTCAGCAACTAGTCACTGCCCTCCGAGATCGAGGACTACACATTTCCCCAGAAAAAGTCCAGGTCCACCCCCCTCAACTATTTTTAGGCTTTGAATTATTTTCTAATAAAATCCTCACTCAAAAAATTCAGCTAAAGAGAAGCTCCTTAAACACTCTTAATGATTTTCAGCGTCTGCTAGGAGACATCAATTGGCTTAGACCTTATTTAAAACTGACCACCGGAGAGTTAAAGCCCTTGTTTGATGTCCTACGCGGAGATCCTGATCCCTCCTCCCCCCGCTCGCTTTCACCAGAAGCACAAAGGGCGTTAACCATTGTAGAGCGGGCTATTTCTGAACAGACCATTAGCTACTTCTCTCCACATTTAAGTTTGTGGCTGCTCATTTTTCCCACTCCCTTCTCCCCTACAGGAGTCCTTTGGCAAAACCATCCACTATTTTGGGTTCATTTGCCAGCCTCCCCCCTAGAGTCTTAGCTACCTATCCTCAATTAGTTGCTGCCCTCTTACGTTTAGGCCGAGAGGCAGCCCTCAAGTTGTTCGGGAGAGACCCTGAAGTTATAACCCTCCCATACAACACGTCTCAGTTACAATGGCTTATTCAACATGATGATGATTGGGCAATCAGCTGCACCTCCTTCCAGGGGACAATAGACAATCATTACCCTGCGGACAGATTAGTCCAGTTCCTTCAAAAGACCCCGGTTGTCTTTCCCAAAAGGACTAAAACCACACCAATTGCTGGGGCCGTAATGGTGTTCTCTGATGGGTCCTCCTCCGGTATAGCCGCTTCAGCATTAATGGGCAGATTACTCGAATACAGACAGACCTCTCCTCTGCACAGCTTGTTGAATTAACTGCAATAATCAAGGTTTTTGAGCTTTTAATAGATGCCCCCTTTAACCTTTACACTGATAGTGCCTATGTAGCCACCTCTGTTCCCCTATTAGAGACAGTGCCTTACATACGTCCCTCTACAAATGCTTCCCCCCTATTCGCAAAATTACAAAAACTAATTCTAAACCGCGGTGCCCCTTTTTTCATCGGGCACATACGCGCTCACTCTGGCCTTCCGGGGCCGCTTGCCAAGGCAATGACAGGGTTGATCTGGCAACTCAATTAGTAGCCTCTGTCACGTCAGACTCACCCTTGGTTGCAGCCCAACGGGCTCATGAACTACATCATCTCAATGCTCACACTCTTAGACTCAAATTTTCAATCACCCGAGAACAGGCCCGCCAAATAGTTCGGCAATGTCAAGGATGCCTAACTCTCCTCCCAGAGCCTCATACCGGAATCAACCCCCGGGGGTTAGTCCCAGGAGAGATATGGCAAATGGATGTCACTCATTACCCTCCCTTTGGTAAATTAAAATATATTCATGTGTCTATTGACACCTGCAGTGGTTTTCTATGTGCATCCTTGCAAACGGGAGAGGCAACTAAAAACGTTATTACCCATGTTCTCTCATGCCTGGCATATCTGCCACAACCTAAAGTTTTAAAAACTGACAATGGCCCTGGATACGCCAGCTCTAGCTTTAAACAGTTCTGTGCACAGTTAGGTATTAAGCACATAACGGGAATTCCTTATAATCCCCAAGGCCAAGGTATTGTTGAAAGAGCCCACTTAACTCTTAAAAACATGTTATTCAAACTTCAGTCGGGGGGAGAAGCACTCTACCCGAAAACAGGTAATGCAAAGACACTCCTAAATCATGCACTATTTGTTCTCAATTTTCTTACCCATGACTCCGCGGGTAAAACCGCTGCTGATCGCCTTTGGCATCCCTCCACGGCAGATAACTATGCACAGGCTATGTGGAAAGATCCGATGACCAACACATGGCACGGGCCTGACCCTGTACTCATATGGGGGAAAGGACATGCTTGTATATATGATGCTAAGGTACAAAATGCCCGATGGCTCCCAGATAGACTCATTAAACCCCTAGACACAAATAAAAGCAAAAACAATAATAATTCCAATCCAGGGCATATTAACCCCTGAGAAGCCTTCCCTTTTTGTTTATTTTCAGGAGGCAAAAATGAAGACATGCACGCTACTGATCCTCGTCATGGCCCTTCGCCCCGTTTGGACCCATCAAATTCTCAATTTCACCTGGACAGTCACCAATGAAGCAGGAGACGTCGCCTTCAATTTCTCCACATTAGCAAGTACCCCCCCTTGGCCCGTTCTTACCCCTGATCTCTGTGATCTGGCTGCCGGAGCTTCCGCGGCCTGGGGACTCCCAGACCTTTACCTCCCCCTTCCCAAGCTCCCCCCCTTGACAATGCTCCCACTCACTCTACCCGTTCCCCTGGGTGTTACCGCCGTAAAAGAACCTATCTCAGAGAAACAGAGTTTTATGTTTGCCCTGGAGCTCATAGAGATCGAACCCTTAACTATAAATGTGGATACAGAGACTCCTATTTCTGTGGCTCCTGGGGGTGTGAGACCACGGGAGACGCTAGTTGGAAGCCTAGCTCCACTTGGGATTATATAACTGTAAGTAGGACTTGGAATCCCAAGCGTAACTCAACCGTACCCACTCCCGAATGTCAAAACATCCGATCCACAGGGGGACGATGTACACCGCTCTCCATTGCCTTTACTGACAAGGGAAAAAGGGCCCCTATTGATGGATGGCTCAGGGGACATGAATGGGGGCTAAGGCTTTATATTCAGGAACTGACCCTGGGCTCACTTTTAAAATCAAATTACTTCGATCCATTCCAAACGCCAACAAGCACGTTATCCTTGGCCCTATTGCCCCTAAGACAAAAGACCCAAAACCTTCTAACCCTTCCCCCCTGTCTGCTAGTACTGTTTTCCAGGCTTTGCTCCCCCCGGTTTTACCCTCTACAGGCGAAATCCTTAAAGGCCTGGCTAATGTGACTGCAGAATCCCTTAACTCCACTGGATATAGCGAGTGCTGGTTATGTTTCTCCCCCGTTCCCCCGTTTTACGAAGGGATAGCAGTTTTAGTCAATACCTCAGCAGACCTCATACTTACCAATGACTCCAGCAAGACTCGCTGGTCAGATCCCTTCCGTTTTTCAGAGACCTCTCCGGGTCTCACGTTGGCTCAGCTTTCGGGAATAGGCCTCTGTATACATAGCCCCCTCTTGCGTCTACCCCCTCAGCTAGTACCCATTTGTAACAGCTCCTTCTCACCCCCGCTGTCCTATGAATATCTTGTCGCACCCAACGGTACTTATTTTGCTTGCTCCTTTGGCATAACGCCCTCCGTTAACCCGCGCTTACTAATATCTAACAATGAATATTGTGTTTTAGTCATGCTCATGCCCAAAATTTCCATACATCCCACCGAAGACCTCCTTCCATATTACTCGGGCTCTGCTCGTACTAAGCGTGAGCCGGTAACCGCCATTACCTTATCTGTATTATTAGGATTGGGAGCAGCTGGGGCCGGAACAGGCATTGCCTCCATAATTACTTCTAAACAACAATATTATGCTCTTAGTCAGGCTATTGATAAAGACATACAAAATCTGCAAGAGGGTTTAGACAGCCTGAAGGAATCTGTTGTCTCTCTCTCAGAGGTAGTGCTCCAAAATCGCCGAGGGTTAGACCTCCTCTTCTTGAAAGAAGGAGGCCTCTGCGCTGCTCTTAAAGAAGAATGTTGCTTTTATAAAGACAAAACAGGATTAGTACAAGATAGCATCGATAAAGTTAAGAAAAACCTAGAGGCCAGGCAAAAACAAAGAGAAAAAGATGAGGCCTGGTACAAAAACTGGACCTCTGCCACCCCTTGGCTAACTACTCTGATCCCCACCATCCTTGGACCCTTGGCAGGATTCTTCCTTTTAGTGTCTCTTGGCCCCTGGGCCTTAAGAAAACTGACAGTTTTTATTCGAGAGCAGGTTGACCAGCTCGTCAAGCCAGCGGTTGCTGTTCATTATCACAGACTTACAGCCTGTGATGAAGAGTCTTGCATCGAGCCAACCAATGCTCCAGGTCTCCGGTTCTCAACTTTACAGGCGCCTCGACCGTGGTACCATCGATTTTGGCCCGTACTTAATATGGCTCATATGCTGGTCCGCCAGAACCAGGCATACCCCTAAGTATATGAGGGTATGGGCATCGAGATGAGTGCGAGACAAAGTACTGCAAGGGAGGGTTCTTCCTAGAACCTCTCTGGTCCTCCCTGAGAATACGCCTGGCTTGCATAGAGGTTGGTATCCATATGTACATAAAGCCTTGATATATTAAGATCAATTTGGCTTTCAGCTCTGCCTCTCCTCCCCAAAAGATACCGAGAGCATTTGCAGGATGTTACCCTGCTGGAGGAGCCAGGCCTCTATTCCCTCACTCGATTAAGGCCCACCTTTCTAAAATAAATAGAAAGGGAGGAGATGTCGGGAGCCACACAAAGACAAAAAGATGGCCACGGTTCATGAGGTTCCTGCTTCACTTCCTGGAGATTAGCTGCAAGCCCGCGCGCGCCAACAATGAAGCCCGCGCGCCAAAAGATACTCTTCTCTCCCCTCCTTCCCCATTATATTACCAATCAGAATGTAGCTTATTGCCACCCCTGCTACGCGGCCAATCCCCTGCCTACAGTATCCTATAGCCCACTCCGCCCCTGAACACCAGTGTATATATACCCCTGTCTCACAATAAAATTGAAGGCTTGATCAGAGTATTGTCTTGCCTTCGCTCTTCTCTCGCCCCCATTTTCTTTCAGGTCGGATCCTCCTCGTCCCCACAAATAACTAGGTCCCGCGGGTCGGACACTTTGTTATTTATTTTTTAGGGGGGAATGTTCTTTCCTGCTTTCAGATTTGCATCCTCTCTTATACCCTCAAAGCTACCTTTCCCTTACAGTGGAGACATGCTACCCAAACTCTAATATCCCTTGAATGGTGACTATTACCACCTGCTTGCTGAAACAGAGCCCAGCCCTGCACATCTATAAGAAATAAGCTAGTGTTCTAGCCTCTGATGGATGCTGAGTCCACTAGCTATAATCACATATGATGAAAAGATAGATTAAATGTTTCCTCTTTTGATTACAGGAATAATTATCAGTTATGCAGCCGTTTGTTTTATTGGCATATCAGCAGGTCTCCTGACTGGAATTCTTAAATCACATCCTTTCAAAACACCAATGGCAGACTGCTGCCTCCTGCTTTCTCACTCCCATGTATCCATTATTTCTTTATTTAATGGAATTAATTCTCTGTCATTTCCTCCCTTCTGTATGGATGTCTAAAAACCTATAGGCATCTGCCTATAGAAAGTGAAAGTCTCTTCTGTGTATCTTCTTGAACACCGTGGAACAAGTGTTGTGGCATAAATCTCCCCAAACTCATCATTTTTGGCCTACCATCAAAGAAGAAAGACTTCTAATAGTTTGAGTTAATCTTTGTAAATCCAATAGCTCCTTTGGAAAAAACCCTCACATTTCCTGCTGCCATAGAAACCATCATTTTCAAGTGGATTATAAATAAAAACAGGGTCTCTGGCATCATGTTTAATCATATATGTATTCTCTTTTAAATATGGAGAAATATGCCTATTTCTTTCTGAGATGTCTGATTTGTTGATCTGATTTTCATTATGTCTGATTGTAGTCATTGTGAAAACTTAAGTTAGTCTTTTTGAGTTAAGAGATAAGAAATGCATTTAACAAAATTTGTCAATATTCGTTTTTAATGCAGCCAGAGGTTTTATGTTCCTGAGAACACATGAATCATGGGAAAAAATTTTAGAGTCCCTTCCCTCAGCATCTGTAGAATTGCTCACAGAACTACAACATGAAAGCCGCGGCAGTTTTGAGACACTTCATCTGTTTTTCACAATTCACTTCGAGGGAAGAATCAAATATTCATTAGGGCTGCCTGCAATAGATGTTTGTCCCTTTCGTATCCTTCTCCGGCTTTGACTGGCAGTTCTGTTGAATAGCACATCTGAGAGTCTTAACCCAGGATGAGAGCAGGGTGGCTGGGTGTTGCTTTTCCATCAGTCAGCTACACCTAACACAGTGCCAGTGAGGCATTCTGGGAGACCTGGGGCTTTAAAGCTTCCTTTACTAACCTTGAGTTTAAGCATAACTGATTTTGCACATTCAAAATACACCTCAGGGAAAGGTCTCCTTCAAAAAGCTGCCTTGATTTAGCTAAATATTCCCCTTTTACATTCCTATAGACTGCATCTTGTTGCTCAAAGAATATTGAATTATCTATTTATGTTTCATCTCACCCACCAAATTCTCCACTTTTTAAGAGCAGTACAGGGCCTTATTCATTCTTATACTCAGTGTCTAGTCCAGAGATCTGTACATAGTAGGTCCTCAACAAATATCTTTCAAATAGAGCTGAGATGAGTTGAAGAGCCATATCTCATAACTTGGAGTGAGCTTCTCCAGGGCAGATACCATGTTTCATTAATCTTTGGAATAATAATGAAGACAGGAGGTTATATTTACCAGGTACTTGCATGTATTTTCATTTCTAATCCTCTCATCAATTCCAAAAGATACATTCTGCTATTGTCCCTGTTTTTTTTTTTTTTTCATACAGTGAAACTGAATCAGAAAGGTAATTAGCTTGATTTCATGCTGCTAGTGAGTGGGGGGGGGGGGGGTCCGGTATTTTAACATAGATCCTCTAATTCCAGAGCATGTGACCAGTATCATGATGTTATTCTGCTGTCAGGCCTAAGCATAGTCCCTTGTTTAGAGAAGGTATTAACAGATGTTTGTCGAATGAGTAAATTTCATTGAAACTCTGGTAGCTAAAAATCATTAAATGTGTCTGGTTTGCTTTTTAGAAGTAGTCAACATCTAATTTCTCAGAGTCCTGCTGGTTGATCAGTCATCATAGGGGTTCACAAAAATATTTGATTCTCATCTTTCTAGGTACATAGCAGAAATCAATTCCCTATTAGTTTCTGTTAGTCATGGACATACAATTTGCCTTTGCCCATGATATGTGAGTGGAAGTGATATGTGTCACTTATAGGCAAAAGCTCTGAAGGCCAGTGTGTGCTTAACCATATAGTCTTTCCTCTGCAGTGGTGAATGTGAACATAAATGCCAAGATGGTAGCTTTTTCAGCCTGAGTCCCTGAGTGACCGCAATAATAGATCTCCTCGACAATCCTTGCTGGTCATGTGTCATTTAAGGGAGAAATAATTTTTTTTTTTTTTTGCCGTTGGCCACTGACACTTGGGCTTGCTTGTAACTATAGCATAACCCCCTCATTGTGATTGTTACAAATATCAAATTACTGCTTTTATCTCATTTTAACCATCTGGATATCATTGGCAGCAATAAGGGAATATGATAAGGTTCAAAAGGTCTTCAGAAGATCCCTGGTAATTCAACAAATAATAAATAGTTTCTCCTAACACTCCCTTTTATACTTCAAGGTCGAGTATTGTCTTAACGTGGAAAGATTCTATGGCACCTACTAAATATAACTCCTTCTGAGAGAATTATTTTCATGTTTGCTTTTCTGAGTCTAGATGTTTTATGTCTAGTCCCCAGAAACAGACCCAGAGATGAAATTCATGTGCAAGTGCTTTGTTCAAGAAGGGCTAGCAAGCAAAGGAGTAGAGATGAGGGGGAAAGCAGGGAAGGGGAGAAAGTCAAGCCAGGACATGGTCTGATCCAATGGTAAGTTATATCTCAGTATTTTCTCACCTGGAACAAAGGAATTAGGCTTCCCTCCTCTCTCACTTAACAGCTATTGGTTAATGGTTGCCCTGTGAGAGGTGAGATAAACTACAGGAACTGGCTTTCTAGTACTCTAAGTGCTCTCTTAAAGAAGATATGCAGGCGTTGGCTGTTGGAAGTACACTGAAGAAGGGAAGGAGGGTGTGCACAAAAAAAGTTAATTTGGGGACAATTCTTAGTTTTGGCCTATTTTAGTTTTAAATTATATTTGCTTAGACATCTGTTGGAGAGAAATCAAAGATCGTTTTTTCACTTCTATGTGACAATAAAGGACAGGGAGTTATGGAGGAGCAAAATGACTTTCCTGTCATTAGGGAGGCAGTTGTGATGAACGATAAAGTTGGCACTTATGACTTCCTAGTTTGGTGTCAGAGAATTGTCCGCCAGCTTTTAGGTACTCTTGGTATGAGAGTTGGATATATCAAACAACATGCAAGGTTTACTTTAATAAAATCTGGCATTCAGTAATTTAAATGGACCACAAAGACAAACTAGGGTATGTCTATTCACATTACAAAAGCATTTACTGAAGCCGAAAGGACAAACAGCAGCATTCCTGGAAAGTTTCCAAAATATGAAAAATAAGAATCCTATTGTGTAGATTTTTTTTAAAGTTTACTAAAAGAGGTTGGAGACCTTTTTTCTTTTCTTTTCTTTTTTTAAAATTTGTTTAGCAATGACATATGTTCAAACATAAGATTATTATGCTTGATGGAATATGAAGGAAATGAGTTTTCAAGATCACTCAGATTTTGTGATCATATTGCAACAAAATTGGGATTCCACGTGTGATCAAAACTGTTTATGTACGACACCAGGCAATACAGGAACATATGGAAGGAACACAGACACTGACAAATATATAGATTGCATCATTATGTTTGTGTGACTTCTGTTTTATACATCTGTCACAAGGGAAAAATGAAGCCTATGATTATCTTTATCTTAGACTGGCAAATAAATGTGTAAAAGTTGGAGAAAAGACAGACATCATATTTACCAGAAACTCATAAACTACCAGAAGCTGTAAGAAGAAGTGTGAGAATCAATTTCTTAGTGCTTGGGAATGTTATCAACATTTCAGTCGTAACAGAATAATGTGAGATTTAAAAACAAATACCAAATATGTTCCTGTTTGAAAATGTTTTAAACTTTGGTTTTTATCAATAAATCTAAATCTCTTCATTCTATAAAAAGCTCTGACATTTTATTTTCAAAATGTTGTTTTTTTCTGTCTGGCACCCAACACTTCTGCTTCCTTACCCCTTCTCTAACAATCACACAAACAAATAAACAAAAATCACCCCAAATATTTAGAGTTCATTGTGCTGTGCCTGCTCCAGCTAAAAAGTTGTCTGAACATTTTAGCAAAATAATTTTCAAGATATTTTGTTTAACTGTCTAGCTATCATACTTACCATACCTTTTTTTTTTTTTTTTGAGGAAGAGAAGTAGCAGAGATAAATGTATTTTCTTTTATCATAATTTGTTTTCATTAGTAAAGGAACCATGCAGTTGGCTCCCCTCCACCCCCACTTGCAGCTCTTATATTCCCTCTCTGTGAAGTCTTACTGGGTAACACTAGGGTGCCTGCTGCAGTGGAGATGTGTCTCTGGCTTCCCCATGTGGAAAGTGTATGTGTAGTGTGACCCCTGGGAGGTAGGATTAGCAAGAAGGAGAATGTTAAAGCTAATGGTTACAGGTAGATGTGGATATGGTGGTTTAAAAGTTTGTCCACAAAATTTTTAATTCTCCTCCCTTCTAGAGGTAAAGCTTATTCTTCGTCTTCTCTTCCCATTGAGTGTGGGCTAGACTTGTTGGCTTGCTTATAAAGGTAGAAAAAGGCAGAAGTGATGGTGACAGAGTACAACTTTAGGGACTAGGTCATGAAAGGCATTGTGGCTTTCTCCTCGCTCTCTCCTGTCTCTCACTCTTAAACTGCTCACCCTTGGGAATGTCAGAAGACACATCAAGAGGACACGCAAGCAGCCCTGTGGAGAGAGGTTGATTGCCAATAGCCATGTGAATGATCCATTTGAGAAGTGGATTCTCCAGACTCATGAAGCCCTCAGATGACTATAGCTCTGGCTGACACTTTGGTGGCAGTCTCTTGAGGAATGCTGAGCTTGAACTACCCCTCTAAGCTGCTCCTAAATTCCTGACCTAGAGAAATTGTGAGATAATAAATTCTTGCTGTTTTTAGATGCTAAATTTGGGGTAATTTGTTAGACAGCAATAGGTAGCTAATGCAGTGAGTATTCAGGAATTAAGGAAAAGCATTGTGCGTCCTTGTTCTGTTGGCCTGCCCAGTCATTAGACATGGAGAATTCTTCATGGGTAATGTCAGCATAGCACACATACATGGAGAATGAAGGAGAGTGGATTTTTAGCAGAGAGAATGAAATCTACTGTGCTAGATATTCTCTATTTGTCCCTCCAGATTCACTTTCCGCTATTCTCACCTTACTCTATGTGCCAGAAACCTGACCTCTATAGACTGCCTTGATTGGGCTCCCTCGTTATCTGGTCTCTGTTGGTTTGGCCAGCGGGCAAAACCAGCAGGAGAGAAAAAAGAGGGAAGAGAGAGAGGCCAGAGAATTTATTACCTAGGTTCCCTTCCTGTGGGTCAGTGGGCAAGCAGTGGCTATGTCCTTCTTCTGAAAGTGAGGCCCTCATCAGTAGCCTTCTACAGCCTGACTTAGCTGTTCCCTCTACTTGCCTCTTCAGGTCTAGGAGTGGTAATGCTGCCCACTGTTGCCGTGGGAATACTTCACCACCTTATAGTGGTTTCCTTAACTCTTGTCACATATCTAAAAATCATTCCCAATTACCTCTTTTGAGTACATCATCTGTTTTCTGCTGGCACTCTGACTGACACATCCACCTGGGCTTTCTTTGGTGTCTTTTGGTGTGCTGCTGTGCACTTGAGAGTTATAAATTACTACTAGCACAATGATTGTTGCAACTTCTACTACCATTATTACAATGGCCGTTATTGCCACTACTGTCATTATTACTACCAATACCACTACTACTACTGCCACCACCAGTACTACTGCTATGCCTACTACCACTATTACTACTACTACTACTACTACTACTACTACTATCTCTACTACCATTTTTACTACTGCTACTACCACTTTTCCACCACCACTACTACTACTTGCTTCTAATTCTCTTTTCTTATTCTTCTACCTTTTCCTGTTTCACCTAATTTTAGCATTAGACATCTCTTTCTGAATTAAAATTTATGTTGAACTGCAAAATGTAAAACATGTATAAAATTGTAAAAAAGAGCTACTTTGGTTGAAGTGGGTGAGGAGGGCAGGCATCCCTTCCAGAGGATCTTCTTTCTCTCTTCTCTTCTAAGGGGATCTACCCCTTGACGCTCTTCTGAGCAATCACAGGGTTATGTGGAACCCAGGTTGAAAACCAAAGCTTTAGCATGGTCTCATGCTGGGGTGGAAGAACTTGGAATTCCCAGATATGGTTCTAACCATATGGCTCCTCCTTCCTCTGCCCTCTACTGTTTCTTGCTATTAGCCACCTCAGGTCTCAAGCTCTGAGCTTATCCTTCCTAAACACTACCTTTTTACTTGGTAGTGATAGCTTTATTTATTTAAGCCATTATTCTGTGCCAAGCATTATGCTAATACCCAGGACTAATCCTACAATACAAGTACTTTTATTTCCATTTGCTGAATGAAAGGAGAGAGGCTCAGAAAAGTTAAATGACATTCCCAAGGTAATTCAACTAGTAAATAGAAAATCCACAGTTCATATTTATGTGTGCCTGACTATGAAAACTCATGACCCTAACAAGCACCTGCTGGCATCCCATCTTCCTCTTGCCTCTGAATTCCCTTTTACCCTCATTATTACCCTGTACTTTAACTTTCTCCTTTTCTCTCTCCCTCTTTCTTTGTTTGGATTCTCTTATCCAGAAACTCATAGTTGTCTATGCCTTTGCAGGTACCCAGTCTTCTTATTCCCCCACCCTTTCATTTTCGCCTGCTTTGATGATCCCAACTCCACACAAAACTGCATAATGTCTACATTCTATTTCCGGCATCTATTTACAGGTGTGCATTGTTATAGAAAGCTGAAATGAGACTGACTCTAATAACTATCCACACCCTCCTTTTTCAACTGGGACCTCAATTCAGCAGGAAATTTCTTTTAGTTCTATTCTGTCAATTCTCTGTTATGTCCTCTTTATACCTGCTCTACCCTCACTTCATCTATTCCTCATTATTTCTCCCAGTTTATAATCTTACCTTCTGCTTTGCTGAGGAGACAAGTCTTTCAGGGTGAGATCTCAAAAAATTAACATCTTTACCTTTATTTTTGTTAGGAATATCCCCTGACATGGCAGTGGCTTAAAATGGATCAAGTCTATTTTCCTTATGCATAATTAGGAAGTGGGAAGTTAGAGCCCTTCCTGGGCTTCATAATCCTTAGGAAGCCAGCTCAGGGCTCCTCTGTATTTCAGGTGTGGACTCTATCATGATCACAGTGGCTACTTGAGATCCAACTATCCCATTCACGTTCCAAGTAAGGGTGAGAAAAAGGGACAAAACAGGCGTATCCCTCTTTTTCATTAAGACACATCCCAGGAGCTGAATACAACCTACCACCTCACAATTCACTCAAGAATTAGTCCCAAAATTTTACTGAGTCTGGAGAATGCAATCTTCTCTGGGTGGCCATTTGCTCAACCTAAAGGAAAGAGGTTCTTTTTCTAAGGAAAAAAAGAAAAAAACAAGAGTGATCTGCTGTGCTACTTCATGTTAGGTATGTATAGTCACCATTCACTTCCTTTATTCTGTCTAAGGAAACTGAGTCCCCCTCCTTTCTAAGGAGACACCTTTTATATGTGCCTGTGCTCTAACCACTTCATAATCATTTGAAACTACACGCTTGTTTTCAGAATTATGTTAAGCGTGTTCATTTCTCTTTGTATTTCTGACAATGGACAATATTTTTTGCACCTACCATTTGTCACATTTGATTTCTTTGATGCTGAAGTTATTCCACAGAGGTTATTCATTATGTTTAATAAATAACATAAAATTACTTTTGTGTCTGCCTGCTACCTTTTGGATCTTTTGAACTTGCTTTAATTTAAAATAATATGACTGTTTTTATATGTGTGTATATTAGCATGCTATACATATCTTGCTCATTTTTAGATACTCTCTTACTGTTGCTACTTAAACATCAATCTATTGATTAGGAATATATTATTGGTCTCAGGACATTGTAAATCTATTCTATTCATTTTGGCTGGACTATTCAGATTGAAGAGATTATCTGTAATCTTTTACCAGAGAGGATACTTTGGAAGTAAACTTCCATTTCTAGTAAAAATGTTATCTGGGCCATGATCTGTGCCGGGTCTTAATTTATAAAGGTGACCAAATGATGACTCAGAGAGGCACATGTCATTGAAAGAAGAATTATTATTATATTTTTAGAGAAAAGGGGGCTTGCAATGGCATGCAGGGCCATATGGGGAAGCATTAGCTGTGGTCAAGAGGCAGAAGCAGGGATGAGGGGAACACCTAGGCCGTAGCCTTTTGGAGGGTTTCCTTGGGAAAGGAAAGATAGGGTAAGGTAAATATGTTCAGACTGGACAGTTTGGATAACTCCAGTGGGCTTTGGGGCATAGTAGTTGTCCCCATTTGCTTGGTACCTGGCTCCAGGGTGATAATGGTAAAGGAACATTGCTTCCTAGAGTTACAAACCAGATAAAGGAGGCGGTTTGAATATGAAGGCTCTGAATTGGTTAGTTTGTGTATGAAAGGTGTATTTCTGGCCAAACACTTTGTTATCTTAGGGAATTGGCTAGTCCCAAGAAGGGCAGTTTCTCTCAGTCTGCAAGGTATTAAAGATGTCAAAACAGCATAAGATACATAAAATAAAAACAATATGATTAATACAGCCCACCATCATTTTCTTAGTTCTCTTCCTAGTTATGTCACTATCTCATCTCCTTTTTTTCTTGCTATCAGTTTATGCTCTCTTCTAAAGCTCAGATTAAGCCCTCCACTCCTCTTTTTATACACATTTTCAGTCTGGTGCTGACCACAGGCATTCTCAGGACCTTAATCAATGCCCTTGTTATCACGGATAGGGGTATGGCCTTGACCTGATTAGTGTTTCTTTCTGGGCTTCTGCTTCCTTGTCTATAAAAGGGTGGTGGGGGTGGAGGACTTCATTTTTCCTCTGATTCATACTTTTCATCTCAGATTCCAGAACTAGTCCCTTCAAAGGGACATTTTTTTTTTTTCTGAGATAAGATGTAGAGAGAATAGATATTCTCCATCACTGAAGCATTTACCTTGGAGAGCAGAGGAGGGAAGATGGAATATCCCTGGGTCAGACAAGGAAGAAAGGGGTGGGAATGAATTTCAATACTCTGCTATCTAGTTGTGCATACAATACTCTAATTCTGCTCGTATATTAGTCTTTGTTGTTATTAATTTTAGGCTCCCATAAAATTAATGTCTACTGTTTCCTAACACAATTTG
The DNA here is from genome assembly GCA_003508835.1 of Eonycteris spelaea. NCBI lineage: Eukaryota > Metazoa > Chordata > Mammalia > Chiroptera > Pteropodidae > Eonycteris > Eonycteris spelaea. Next base: position 1,187,292 of record PUFA01000326.1, read on the forward strand.
TTGTAACCCAACAGGTCTTTGTAAATTGTCTTGCTTGTTTTTACCAATGTGCTTTTTCTCATGCTGTCTCTTCTGCCTTGCAGCCCTTTTACTCTCTTTCTTTTTATGTACATTCCTCAGGGCATAGTGTTTGTTCTACTGGTTTTCTTCTCTGATTCTCTGCATTTTTCAGTATGCATTGAGTTCCCTTTTGGGCTGAGGGTCAGCACTATACAATGATCTTTAAACGAATCCTAACTATCACATATGTATAGGCTTTTTAAATTGGACCCTAAGCTTTGGATAGTCAGCGGCCACTTCTTAGGTGTCCTACCATTGTTGGATGACTGTGCTCAAATTTTACATAATGCTTTTCTTCCCTAGATCTCTCAATGGTGTGCTGCTCTTCTTTCTACACCAGTTGAGAAAGAGGGAGGTTTTCTGAATGCCTTGCAGCTTCAAAATTCAGTGTTTTTACCTATACAGTTCCTTATTTGTATAATTTCTTAATCCTTACTATTGTTTTATTGGCCTCGCTATTATACTTTAAAGATTAGTCAATTCTACCAGCTTTGTTTTACTTATCTGACTCTTCCTGGGCTGTAAGCCCCTTGAGAGACTCGACTTGTGATGCTTGGCATGCAGTAGGTGCTCAAAAATTGCTCTTGGCATAATTGGCTAAGAAAACTGGCTTTTCACATTTTATACTCTCCAGAACTCACCACCTTCATTTATCTAGAAGGCTGATGTTTTACTAGGACAAATTGGGACAGAGTGTGCCATAAATTATGGCTTCCCTTTGTCTCTTGGACAGACAATCTGAAAATTTCCTAAGGGTACGTTAGTGAACTAAATTTGTCCCATACCTGTCAGATTCCTCCCTTTCTTGGTGCTGCAGATGAAAGTATAAGAAGTGAAAACTGGAACTCTTTTAACCTTTTCAAGTCTTCAAATAATGATTCTCTAGACAGATAAGACTAAATTGGTAATTGGATCTTGCTTGGGAGCAGGAAGGATAGCTGTTTACTGGCTGTATATGTATTGCTCACAGCTCATGTCTTCTCTGCTTCTCAGTGGAGAAAATTAAAACTCTGATGGTCAGATTAGCTGGTTCTAAGCCTCTGCCCTTGCCTGTTGCTGCAGATGTGAGACTCAGGCTTATCTACCGTTCACAAAGGTGGTCGATAATTTGAACACTTGAAGAAATAAATGAGGTTAATAAGATCCTTAAACTAAAGGGCTTGTGAGTTGTTTTTTTTTTTTAAATCACTCACATGACCAAAGCAAACAAATAAAAATCCTCACTATAAGCTTCTCAGCCACAGAGCAGAGGGTCACGCACCCAGATAATGTAGAGGCACTGTCAAAATCATCTACTTCATAGCACTGCCTTCCTGTCCGAAATACCTCTTTTAGATCCTTTGAGTTAAGGTATTTGTCTAAAATGAACTGAATGTTAACCAGAGACATCTTGCTGTTGACTGGTATTAACTTTCATTCAGGTATTTAGCTGGTTTTGGGGAAGCTAGACCATGGACCTGATCAATCTTTCAAGGGAAAAGAGGCTGGTAATGATCCAGATGTCATGGTTTATTGCTAATGGCCCATTTTCATTGCATCACACAGGGAAAGTGGCTGATTTCCTGAAAAAGAGAGATCAGTGTTAGGAGGAGAGGTCCTCAAAACACACGTAGCTTAATCATCAGTGTTGCTGAACTAGCAATGCCTCTTCAAAGCATCCTTATCAATATGCATTATCATACCTAACTCTTGTGGAAATGAGAATTTAAAGTCCAGCTAGAAAACCTGAGTCATCAGACTTAATTCAGTTTAGTAGTAGGCATCATATAAGATATACTTTCTATATCAGCTTTTCTCTGTTACTAATCTTCTTATGAGGCTTTAATCTCAAATCACAATTCTGCATTATCTAGGATAAAGTATTAGGAAATAGGCCCCAGATATTCATTCCCTTAAAGTTTAGCTGAAGTCAATTTTTTTTTATGGCGTGTAGCTAAACGATACAAAATATTATTGCACTTGACCTCACAATGGTGTGACTTCTTCAAAAACCAATGGAGTAGGATTGGTTTTGCAGTTACACAAAAAATAATCTGAGAGTCACAGTGGACCACTGGATAGCTCCTAAATAAGACTACACAAAAAAACCCAAACCCAAAATAAAACCTGAAAAGATGCTGAAATTTTCTCTATTAATCTCTTGCTCTCTCTTAATCTTTCTTTGTCTCTGTCCCTTTCTTTGTCTGCCTCCATCTCTGTCCTCTATTCTGATTATAGAAAGGAGGAGGATTTCTAAAATCACATGGTCATTTGGTATTCCAGAGAGCTCTCTCTATACTCCTGTGATCTTTCATTTCAATAAACATATCTCTTGTGGCAAAATGGGGTTCAGAACAGCATTAACTACTGTTCTTTAATTTACTTAATGAAATATGGTGTATTTATTATGTGGTTTATATGAAATTTATAGTTTCTAAGCTAAATTTGGGGAAAAAAGCCAACCATTTCTAGCTGCAAAGTGTCAGATGATCAAAGTTCTTCTTCTGTCTTGAACAGACTCTCCAAAGGTTCATTCTGAGCTGCACTTTCTAAGAGGCCATTGACAAGGCTGAGGATGAAGTCACATTGAAAAAAAATCTTACAAACTGCAGCTTAAAGAGCAGGATCTTTACCTGGAAGAGAAAATGACTAAGTCAGAATGTATTTATTCTTTAGTTATTTAAAGTGTTGCTCTGTTGTGAAGGGGCAGACTTTGTCTGATCTCTAGGAGTTCTGAGCAGGAAGGCCTGAGCTTATTATAAAAAAGGACTATGCTATTAGAACTGCAGATTAAGTAGTGAGGCCCTCTGTCACGAAGTATTCTAGCAAAGGTTATCCTGGTTATCCCGTGTGCTTGCATGTTGGTGAAGTTTTCCTAGAATAACTCTCAGAAGATCAAGATTCTTTTTATTGAATCCTTAGATGGAAATACAAGAAATCTCTGGAGAAGACACATATACTTGAAAAACATTAATTGATACTTGAATGTATTGTAGATTCAAATAACAGAATAGTAAAAGATTAGGCAAAAGAATTTCAAAAAATGTTTGCAATGGTTTCTGGGACCTCACATTCAAATATTGGTGTTCTTAAATAAATAACTTTAAAATGAGGTAATACAATAACACCAGCATTCCTCGAATAACATATCATTCAACATCATGTTTATAACATTGATGAGAAAACAATTGACTGTTGGCCAGGGCCACTGGTTGGTATGGAGTTGCACATTCTCCATGGTCTGTGTGGTTTTCTTGGGGACTCTGGTTTCCTCCCAGTCCAAAATGTGCGTGTTGGGTAAATCAATGTGTCTAACTTGCCCCAGTCTGAGTGAGTGTGTGTCTGTGAGTACGCCCTGTGAAGGAAGTACATCCTGCCATGGTGGGGTTCCAACTTGAGCTGTTGGGATGAACTCTGGCCGCCTGTGACCCTGAACTGGAATAAACAGGCTGGAAAATAATAATCTTACTTTTTTTTATAAATGAATCTTTATTAAACATATGTAGAGCTCACATCTATTTAAATGTTTAATATTAGAAGTGTTTTGGGTCTTTTTAAAAAGAATTTTGGTGATGCTTTGTGACCAAAAAATATGTCATAGGAACTTAACTCTTTTTGTATCAGCTAGACTGTGGTAAAAATAGTTTTGTTATAGGTCATTTCCTTTAAAATCACGGTTTCCAAGAACCTATCGATGACATTAAGTGAGGACTTACTGTACAGTGTAAGTTACTCTGTGACAGTGTTTCTTATCTGGGGGTGATTTTGCCTCCTAGGGGGCATGTGGAAATTTTTGAACACATTTTGAATGTCATAACTGAGGGGTGGTGTGTGCTACTAGCATCTAGTGGGTAGAGGCCAAGGGTGCTGATAAACATCCTACAGTGCACAGGACGGGTCCCCACGACAAAAATTATCCAGTCCAAATGTCAATAATGCTACAGTTGAGAAGGCTTGCTTTATGCAGATCATGAAAATAACTATGAGATTAATAAAATTTGTCCAAGTGACGACGTTATATGGATTCATAAAAAGCTATACCACAAAGAACTGTTATGGGAGTGAAGATAATGTGTTTTGAAGAACTGTGTTTGTATGATGTGACACAAAAAATGGCTTTGGTGACAGCAGACATTCTCTTGTCAGCAATGCTTGTGAAAAGTTCCAAGAAAGCTGCTTCATAGAATGTGTGAACAAGGAAAGCAATATCTCTAAGTACACACGTTATTGTATATAATACATAATTTTAAACATTTGTTTTTAACTAATTTAATAAAATAAATCTTATAGTTATTTGGCAATCTAATCTGTTCTAATAACTGATATGGTAAAGTGAGTCAGAAACAATTTTTTTTGATCCTCTTGTTAGGAAATGACTGCATGCATCATATTCAGGCTAGCCTTACATTTTGACATGCCTGACGTGAGTTTTTTTTTTTTTTTGTTCATAATATAAAATTCCTTCAAACGTATGACTCTGGAGATAACCTCCAAAGGCAATTAAGTCTTTCCTACTTTTATTTGCTTTAAAAAATTACACACTGTAAAATTCAACGCATTCTATAAGTTCTAACAAATGCATACAATTGGGAGCTATTGCCACAGGGGAGATGCAAACAGTTCTATTATCTTCCAAATCCTCTCATGATGTCCCTTTATTATCAACCCCTGTCTTCCAGGTTCCTACGTTTGAGTGTAATCTCACACACTTTACCAGTAGCATAACCAGTAAAATAAACTTTTATGTGGAGGCCCAGCATCTAAATTAGGCCAGTGCAGAGCTTCTTTGGGCCAAGTGGGGTGTGGAGTGCCCTGTTCGCCTGCTCTAACTTCCTCTAGCCCCAACCAGGGCCCCAGGGACTTTTCTGGGAAACTAGTGCTTTGCGGAAAAGTCAACACTGCTGATCAACTTCGTTCGCTGGTCAATTGTTAGGTGAGCCCTTATAGTGTGCTGGTTAGAAGCTAGAGAGAGAAGTATGAAGCAGATATATGTGGTCTCTGCCTTGAGTGAGCTTAGAGCCTAGTAAACTGACATTGATCAAACATTAATGCAAATAAAATGTAAAATTGAAGTTTTGGTAAGTGCTAAAAAGGAAAAATGACATAGTACTTTGGAGGAAGAGTTCATTAAACTGAGGCAAGAAAGATGTCTTCTCTGATGGAATTTATGCTCCACAGAGAAGATGCTTTAGGAAAGCCCTGAGATGGAAGGTGAAGGTGCAACCACGAGAAAGCTGATGTGGCTTGAGAGGCAGGAGGGAGCTCCTGGAGAGGTCGGCAGGGGCTAATCTGAACAGGGCTTTAAGTACCATTTAAAAAAACTGAAAAAATTTGAACTTGTGAAAAATAATATAAACGGAGTCACTTCAAAGTGGAGTCAGAGCCGCCATCCCAGAAATTACCTTGCATGTTTCACTCCTTAAAACTTTGAAATATTTCAAATGAGCAAAAGAAACTTTGGTGGGCCAAAGTAACGTTGTATCCAAACAACTGTGTGTAAAGCTAACAGGAAAACAGACATCCTGACTGCTGGAATGAAAAATATTCTTTAGAATTAGCATTACCGTGTATAGCTAAATAATAATTTAACTTATTTGTACCTGTAGAAATTGCTTCCTTCTATTCATGTAATCATTTCTCGTCCTCTCCTCATAAATACCCCATGTTTTCATCTACTAATAGGAACATATTTTTTGTGTTCCTGTTCGAATCAGTGCTTCGTAGTATTACAATTCTTTTTGATATCACATAAATGCTTGTTGTTTCTCACTTTGGCTTTTTATTTTTAGGTTAACAAACCTCATCTCAAGATTTGGAGCCATTGAAGGGTTTTGCATAGGAGAACAACGTGTTCGGATCTCATTTAATGCATCAAAGGTACACAATGGAGGTACATCCTGCCTTGTTGTGTGGAGGTTGACCAGGTTTCTGGCTTAGAGACTGCATTTAATGAAGTGCAATTCTCTGGAGGCAGGGTAACCATTAGATTGTGGTGCATGGGAACCATCCAGAAGGAAAGGCCAAAGATGTCAAGGTCCAAAGCTCCAGTGTACTTTCCAACCATTGATAAGTTATTCTTTGGACAGACCTTCCATGCCCTGGTCCCTAAGCTAGGTATTGGGGTGAAAACATAGCTGTGAGGTGGGCCCTGCCTTAGCAGCACTGAAGAGGAAAGTAGGATACATTTGGATAACTATTGTAGAAGAAATAAGTCCCTACAGCTATGAGCTCACCAGGGGATATGATTTCTTTGCCTAAGGAAGTCAGGAAAGTTAAGTTTCCAGCATTGCTAGATGGAGGGTTTCCCTAGATGGAAAGCAGGAAGAACACTATATTAGTGAGAGAAAGCAGTACATGTAAAATTTGCAGGGTCTGAAAATTGATGGTCCACATGTGGACTTTCAAATAGTTTGATGTAGGCAGGCTGTAGGGTCTGTTTATTATGGGAGGTGGTTGGAAACAGGGACTTTGGGGTACAAGTGTTGAACTTGTATACCTTGAAACAAGAAGCCAGGAAGTGCTGCAAAAAAGGAAGGATATGGTAGGATCTGTGGCCTCATACTGCACTGAAGACATAAAAGGGAGGAACTGGGGTCATGGAGACCGGCTGAGAAGATATCACAGTTGTCCAGATGGGAGAGGAGGAGAGTCTCAAGGCTGTGACAATAAGAATGAAGAAAAAGAGATGATTTGGGGATTTAGGAGGTGAAATCTAATGGTCTTAATGTCAGAAGAGTTGAAAGAGACAGTAGATTATGTTGGTTTTATTTAGAGCAAATGGTTGGTAGTGATGCTATTAACTACAATTGCAGCGCTAGATGAGAAGTAATTTGTGGTGAAAGTAATGAATTCTGTTTTGTGCTATTGTGTGTGAGTTCCTGGGGCTGGTGGGGGTGCTCTGAAGACCTCAGAGGGCAATGTGATGATATGAGCCCATGATGTGGATTGATTATTTGGCAGATTGTACCTGACCCAGCCTGTAACTATAGCACTTTCCAATTGTTTGCTATGAGTCTCTTTTTAGATTATGGATATTCCCAAGGACAGAAGCTGGACCAATTATCTCCAGTGGGTATATTATAGAGGAGTGTCTCAAAAAGTTTTACTTAAACTATGGTAAGAAATACAGTTTGCATCATGGACCAATATACATCTACAACATACCCAAATTTATAAAACATTTACCCATAGCATCTCTAGTGTACTTTTCTCTCTCCTGTCTCCTCCCCTCCCACCCTCCTCTTTCTCACTCCTTTCTTTTTTTGTCCTCCCCCCATTTCTCCTTTCCTCTTCTCCCATCTCTTCCAGTTTCTTCTCTCTCTCTTCTCTCTCTCTCTTTCTCTCTTTCTCTCTCTCTCTCTCTCACACACACACACATATATAAATATATAATATTATTATTATATATTATATAAATATATAAAATATATATAATAATAATATATATATTATATATAATATATATAATATATTATATGTGTGTGTGTGTGTGTGTGTGTGTGTGTGTGTGTGTGTGTATTCTAATTGCATTTTAAAAAGTTGCCCTTTCCTTTGTTTACCTCATGACTAGTGGGCTGTCGTCTGCATTGTGTAAACCACTGGTGTAGAGCACAGGGTATAGTAAAGACTCTGGAATCTGTAGTCAGACATACTTGGGTTTGAATTTTACTGTTACTGAACAGCCATATGGTCTTGGGCAAGTCAGTGAACCTCAGTCAGTTTATCATCTGTAAAATGGAGATAAATACCTGAGTCACAGTGATGATTAAATAAGAAACTGTGTATAAATGAATCCAGTTTTATGAGTTTGTCTTGGTGCCGTAACAACTTACCACAAAAGTAGTAACTTAAAATAACAGATTAATTTTCATACAGTTCTCGAGATCAGCAGTCCAAGATGGGTTTTACTGGGAGGAAAATTAAGTTATCAGTAGGGTGTGTTCCTACTGGAGGTCTAGGGGAGAACCTGTATTCTTGACTTTTCTAGTCTGTAGAGGCTGCTCACATCCTTTGGCTCATAGCCTCTACTTCCATGTTCAATGCCAGTAGCATAACATTTCAAGTCTCTCAGACTCTGACTTTCTGCCTCTTTCTTCCACATTTAAAGGATTTTATGTACATTGGGCTCACTCAGATAATCCAGGACAATTTCTCTGTTTTAAGGTTAGCTGATTTGCAACTTTAATTTTATTTGCAATCTTAATTCTCCCTTACCATTTAACATAATATATTTACAGGATCCAGGGATTGGGATGTAGACATCTTTAAGTGCTATTATGCTATCGACCATAACAGTACAGTGAGGAGAACCTCATGTATGTTCAATAAAGAGCTGATGACATTGAAGTTCTCTTTTAACCATGACATTCTGTGAAATTAAATATATACATATATGTATATGTATATGTATACATATACGTATGTGTATATAGTGTATGTGATGTGTATGTGTGTATATATTGGAGTTTTCCAAGAGGTGTTCCTCTGCTTTGAAACTAATCATTAATGAATACTCTGTTTGACATGAGAGCAAGGAGAGAGGGAACAGAGACAAGAGAAGAGAGGAAATGAGTAAAAGCAAGCTGTACTTCTGAGAATATGACACAAAACAGAGCTTTAACTGGGGACTGATGTCTTGAAAAACAAGTAGTTATAATAAGGCCAACTTTCAAGCTATTATTATTATTCTATATATTTTCAACATTTTTTCCTGACTACACCTGTAGCTATGTACAAGGTTCTTGCTGTTTCATATGGGAAAATTTGCCTCCCCTGCCTATGAGATTAAAGCACTAAATCCTCTGACATTTAGTTAGCCTGCAAGTCTGCAGTTAAGGCAGGCCTGATTAATTCCCTGGCACCTTGACTATGAGAGATTTGCAAGGAGTTTCAACAACAAAAGCAAAAGAATTTCATGAGCTCTAGAAGCATCTTAAGCAGCATCAAGAAGGGTGACATAGGGCTGGGAGTTTGGAATCATAAGGGTGAGTTTATGGCAGCTGTGCCTCCTCTGAGGCGGGAGGTTAAAGCGAGACAAAGCACCACAGTAGGCAGCTAAAAGGAGATGAAGGACATCACCATTCATTTTAGTGTGTGGCCCCTGTTACTTCAAACATGAGGATTTTGCAACCGTATGAATGATGGATTGACTTTTTCAAGCTCCATTTTTCCTTCCACGATAATGAAGAATCAGTTTTCTGTTTTCCAGATATGTTGCCTCTAGATGCATGGTTAAATCATGTAGTTGTCAGCTGACGTCTGCCATCATATTGATTTAGGTCAGGGCTGTTTTAGAATATGAGGTTTGTTCTTCCGAAACTGTGAACGGGATCCTTATTGAGCACATTCCTGTGATCCAGTGCCTAATCCAGAGCAGATCCTCAGTAAATTTTTATGAATTTAAGGGGTGATGAATTCAAATTGCTTCTCAACCAACTTTTACCCATTTGCTAAACTCCTGGTCATTATGCAGATAATTTTGTAGGAATGAACTCTGTTTTTTAAGGGGTGGGAGATTTAAAATTTTATGGTGGTAAATATGAAGTTTTGGAATTAGACCCATAATCAAATCTCCGTTTGGGCACTTACTTATAAGCCATGTTACTTTGAGATAATTATTTAAATGATTTAGGTCTTAGTTTACTCATTTGTTAAATGGAAATAATAACATTACCTACTTTACAGAGTTTTTGTGAGAAGTGCTTAAGATCAAGCATGTCAAGTACCTCACACAGTGCCTGGCATGTGGTGAAGTTGTGATCCATGGCAATTATTGTAATTAGCATGAGGGAGAGGCCTTGGGGAGATGGTGATTGATCCAGGTAGGTTGCTTCTGTTGTTAGATTCAGGTGGATTGTTACTACTGCCTAGATGTAATGGATTGCCATGTATGCTTTTAATTTTCTTCCAGCTATGATCCACTGTGGTATCTGTTCTTGTTTAGGCTTTTTGGCTGTAGGAGCCAATTGACAGACTATGAACCAGAGAGAGAGTCCCTGGAGAGGCAGGATTGGGAAGAGTCCAGCCCCAGGGCAGCTTCTTCTGCCACCTGAAAGGACTTTTCTGAGTGTATCTTTTTTCACCCCAGGGAAGATTTTGAAGTCACTTATTTGATGGGGTGTTTCTTAGAGTGATAACTCTCTGGCCTTTTGTCTATCTTCATCAAGTCTACAACCCCTAGAGAGAAGATTGATGAGGAGATCTCGTGAGTCAAGTCTTCAGGAGTAGTTTTTATGGGGAACTTGGAAGGGCTGTCAGCAGAGTGGCCTGACTCAGGCTGAAAGTAGGTGCAGCTGGCATGGAAGTAGCCTTGCTCAACCTCTTTCTCCACTTCACCCACTCTCCTTCAACCTCCCATACTCTGCTCAGACATTTCTTTCTGGAATTCTCTTTCATGATTCCTTGTTCCAGATACCCATCCTCACATTTCCCATAGCACCACATCATAATGGTCAGTTTTTGAGAGCACAGGTGGGAACTTATTTATCTCGGCATTACGAGCTGGTGGTAAAATCCTTGACACATCATGGGATGGGTGTGGCTGGCTTCTACCCACCCTGCATTGGGACACTTTTGGCTACTGGAAATGGAATGCTCAATAAACATTAGCTTGATTTGTGGAGATGTTCATTGTTAGCTTACAAAGCGGTTTAGAAGTAGGAAATTCTAGGGTCTTTCCACAGTTCAACAATTTTAGCTGGCACCACATTCTTTATATCCTAGTGCTTTGCCATCTTGTGTTGGCTCTTTAACCTTAAGTGGATATCTTATGGCCACAGGGTGGCTGCTCTGACTCACAATGCTCACAGCATTGCCATAACAGAGTGGTACCAAAGAGCTTTCTTCACAGAGAGTCTGTCTTTGAGGCCTCCAAGTGAAAGCCTCCTGTGGATTTTTCCTTATGAACCATTGGCCAGAACTGTGCACACACCAAGACAAACCTCTGGCAAAGAGAAATGGATTCCACATTGACTTAGAATAATCATGATTCATACCCAGGAAGGTGGGGCATTAGTGCTTACTTCCTTCTCTGTGATTAAAAAGTCTCTGCCCATAAGCAGGAAGATGGATAGATGTGTTTGCTGGGTTGAGTGTGAGCAACGTCTGCCATATCCCCACATGCTCCTCTCCTAGCTTCTTCATACTGCCTGCCTTCTCCTGAGGTGTCTAATCCACGATTTATGCTTCCAACCTTTGTTTTCTTGTAGAAGTCAAAATCCCCACTAGACTGGTAGTTTTAAAGAGTTAAGCAATAACCTCTGCCACATGTTTTCTTTGCATGTTCTGTCTCCCTCAGTATAGCATAAAGTCTTCAAGGATGAAGATTTTATCATATTCATTTTTGTCTCTAGTATCTAGCACAGATCCCAGCAGATGATTTGTGCTAAATGAAACAAGTATCTGAAACCTAAAATTAAATGAGAAAGACATTGATTGGGATAGGGATGAAGTTCTAGTTCAGTAAAGAACTCATGAGAGTGGGATAGAAGGGTAATTTACCTAAATGCTTGATAGGTGCTGATAGATATTTAGCATCTAACTTGCTATCGATTTACAAAGTAATCTCCTTTGCACCTAGAGGCAGCTGGTACATAAGAGAAGGGGCTGGGGAATAGTGTGAATTAGCTGGGTCTAGTGCAAATGTTGCTATGTGCAGGCATGCATGCCTGTGCCGAGTCAGATAGGAATCACCAGTGGTCTGTGATCTTTAACTTCTCTAGAGTGCACTGGCCTTTTGTCCAGCCCTAGCGTTGGGCCCTTGCCTTGTTTGTGTGTGATTCTACCCTGCCTCCACCCCATCCAATGAAGACACAACCCAAAGCTAATGTCACGCTCATGTCTGCATCCCCCATACAAGAAAGCTGGGCCACTATACATGAGAGCTTAGCAAATATTTGTG